>WNWU01000006.1:34727283-34781901 GCA_012654045.1 Ptyas mucosa | reverse complement strand
TTCATAATTATACTTATATAATTTCACATTGGAAGTTGTAATGTAAACCCCTAGGTATTTAACCTTCTTAGCTATTTCAAATCCCGTAAATCTTTCTACTTCTTCTTTTTGATTCCTGGTCATATTTTTAGTTATTATCTTTGTTTTACCTGCATTTATTTTAAATCCAGAAACTTGTCCATATTGATTAATTATTTCCATTAAACCTATAACTGATTGTACTGGTTGAGTTAAGGTAACAACCAAATCGTCTGCAAATGCTCTTAATTTATACTCATGTTGCCTAATTTTAATTCCCTTTATTTCATCTAACCCTCGTATTTTACTCAGTAAAACTTCCAGTGGAGCCTTCCATCCTTTCTAAGGTGGGTAAAATGAGGACCCAGATTGTGGAGACAGTAAGCTGACCTTGTATAAAATATACAAAAGTATGAAGGCTATTGCTTAACTCATTGTAAGCCGCCCTGAGTCTCCGGAGAATGGCGGCATATAAATAAAAATTTTTAAAAAATACATATGTTGTAATACAAGAGTCAGTAATTGGATAAATGGATCTCCTTTACAGGATACTCCAATTTGTTTAATATATCAGGTCCTTATATAAATTGTTGAGTTTGTTTACTGTTTAGATTAGTTCAGTGAAGGACTTTTTATGCCTTAGTGTGATGTAAAAACTCAGCCCTTTTGGTTGGTTTACATTCAATATTTTGTGAAAACTCAGAAAATGAGTTCATTTAGTAATCAGGCTACAGTAAATGTAAATACAACTTTTAGATTTATTTTTAAGACCTAATACAAGTGTTGTTTGGCACATTAGATGCTTGATCATAATAATAGACTTCTGTGACTGCCAGTTCATATGATGGAACAACTGTTTTGCTCACTCGGATTTCACACATCCCTGTGAAATCTTCTTGTTCTGATCTTCACTTTCTCTGTCCAAAGTAAGTAGTGCTGATGATCACATTACTGATCTATGTGGCTTGGCTTCCTTGAGATACAGAGCATAATTTCAAGTCATTAGATGCTGAGATTTTAAGATTTATGGTTTACTGAAAGTATAGCCTGCTTTTCAGCTAAGGGCATCTTTGTACTTACCATTTAAGGTGATTCTTTAATCTCTTAAGTATAAATATGTTTTAATAAATAAAATAACTGGACTGAGAGACTTTCGAAATGTTCATTCCATATGACAGACTACCATATCATCCCATTGAAGAGTTTACCTTCTACTGTCCCGCCCTCCCCTGGTTACATTCCAGGAAAGCAATTGCCAATACACATGGAAAGCTCCTGCGGACACAGATACATACACATTGATTATACACATATGTACATATTAGATAAATACATGCACACAATTTAAAGTTAAATTTATATATACAAAATCAAAATGGACCTATATGCAGGCACAGCTATTAGCTTTAAAATAAACATTCCTTTTTTGCCAGGTGTTTTGAACTCCAATACCATCTATACCTTCCCTTTACCTTCCCTCAGCTCTAAAATAACACAATGGCTAAGAGTTGTACCTAGTATACAAAAGGTTACAAATTTGAATTCTGCTAGCTTTTTTTTATTATTACTTATTCTTTCCTTAGTTAACTGCATCATTTTAAGTGCACAGCTACACTGTTTCATTGTTGTTCCAATCAGTGTGGTGCAAAGGTTTCACACAGAGAAAAACATAAGAAAATAGAGAACCAGCAACCTTTTCAAAATTTAGCCACTGTGTTGTTTTAAGACTGAGAATGAAGTGAAAAGCTTAGAAGCTTGAAGAGAGAAGTGCAAGTAGTGCTTCAATTGAGCGGTATTTTTTCTTCTGTGAGCCAATGGAGTCAAGAACAACTCGCCACAGCGAACTCACTGCAGCCAACTTGTCACAGCCAATTCGCAGCGAGACAATTTGCCACAGCCAACTTGTTGAGGGACAAAAGTTACAAATATCAAAGAAATGGTGGAATAGAATTGTTGAATTGTCCCTCAGCGAGTTTGTGGCATGTTGTTCGCGACAAGTTGGCTGTGGAAAGCTGGCCACAGTGTGTTGACCATGGCAAGTTGGCAGCGGTGAGTTGGCCACAGCAAGTTGGTCATTGTAAATTGTCTGATTCTGAATGAATTGCTGGTTGTAGCTTGTAAGGAAGTAAAGTGCTCCAGCTGAAGTATGTAAGATTGCAACATAAGGCAAAACTTTTGCATTCAAACCATAGCATGAAAATATACTTGGAAATTGAATTTACAATGGGAGGAAAGTGACAAAGGGCTGACAAAGTCTATTTCTGCTCTCTGAAAATGGTTGCTATCCCATATTGGCAACATAGCAATACAGGCAGTCCTCAAGTTACAACAGTTTGTTTAGTCCATTCAAAATTACAATGGCACTGAAAAAAGTGACTTATGACCGTTTTTCACAGTTACAATCTTTGTAGGATCCCCATAATCATGTGATCAAAATTCAGATGCTTGGCAACAGGTTCATACCGGTGTTTATGACCATTGCTGTTTCTCAAGGTCATGTGATCACCTTTTGCGATATTTTGACAAGCAAGATCAGCGGGGAAGCCAGATTCCCTTAACAACCGGGTTACTAATTTATCAGCTGCAGTGATTCACTTAACAACTGTGGCAAGAAAAGTCGTAAAATGGGGTAAAACTCACTTAACAACTGTCTCACTTAACAGAAATGTTGGGCTCAATTGTGGTCGTAAATTACTGTAGACTGCAGATAAATCTTGATATTGAAATTTTTATTTTATTTATTTATTATGACTCATTTGTTTTAGTCAAAAATATTTTATTATAAGTTAAATTGCTATTGCAATGTTTTTCTCTGTAATAAGAAGCTGGTTCTAGATTCTGATTTGTTTACAAGAAAAACTGAAGTTTTTATTTGTGCCTTTTATTTATTTAAAATACTTTGCACTAAAAATAGCTTTCTTGAACATTCTTCTTACAATATGGATTTTTTTTAAAAAAAATCTTTTTTTGGTTATTGTTTTGAAGTAATGCAAAACAAAATTATATGCTTAGCTGCCCCTTTAATTAGTCCTCATTCTGTCTTCCATGATTTATAGCTTTACAGTTCCCAGAAAAATGATATATGACTTAATGAATGGTAAACCCAGAATGAATTCTCAACTACAATTAAGTGGAGATGCTGCAGGAAAATGAAGTAGAAGGAAGTATCTCCTGTAGAGAGGTTCAGCCACTAGTGTTTTCTAATTTGGGATTTTTGAGTTTTCTAAGCTCTAATATTCTAGTTGCTTTTCTATTTTAAGCTTATATAAATGAAAAAATCCACAACTTTTAAAAGGACAAAAATATCCCTAGGTTCTATAGGAATTCACCTGTTATCCAGAAGATCATAATGATCATTCTGGAATCTCGAATTTAAGATTAGACTGAAGTGTAAAATGGCATAACAGAACACCAAATGTTCAGTTTTGGAGAGTCACTGTCAATCAGTATGGAGAAAACTAAACTAGTCAAGCCAATTATACAGTTCAGTATTTTAGGCAGCTTTCTATGCACACAAATTATCTGATAGCTGATGGAAATTTTAAAGAAATTCTCAGCTGTACAACTGCAGCATCTATTTAAAAAATTCTGATACATATGATAAATTCTGGCATGAATTGCACTGAGGAGATGCTTTTCAACCAACATTCTTTTGTTCTGGTTCAAATCTTATGCACATAAATGGCTTCCTGATGGTTTAGAGAATGTATTCCTATTATTCCACCAACTGATTCTATTGCAGCCCTGATTGACTTCTAGATTGAATAAATAGTGTGGGCAAGTAATATAGTTGCACTTAAAAGTTTATGGACATTTTTGAATTTTTAATATTTCTTCATAAATGTGACCTGAAGTATTATCTACTCTCCACACAAGCTCTAAAATTAGATAAAGAGAATCCAATTAAACAAATGAGTCAAAAACATTATACTTGTTAATTTATTCATTGAGGAAAATTATTCAAAGCTACATATTGAAATAAATTTGATAATAATTATTTGATAATATTTGTGTATTTCAAAAGTATGTGAACCTTTGCTTTCAATAACTAATGTTCCCCTTTGAGGAGCAATAACTGAAATTAAACATTGATCTGCCCTACACTTTGGCTTGGATTATTCTTAGCCCATTCCTCCTTATAGAACAGCTTCTACTCAGAGATGTTGGTGGGCTTCCTCATACCAACAATCTGTTTCAGATCCTTCTACAACATTTCTATAGGATTAAGTTCAGGACTTTGACTTGGTTATTCCAAAACATTAATTTTCTTCTGTTTTAACCATTCTTTGGTCATAGAGCATGTTTTTTGAATAATAGTCTTGCTGCATGACCCATTTTCTCCTGAGTTTCAGTTCACAGCAGGTACCTTGATATTTTCTTGCAGGATTTGCAATTCAAAATTCATAATTCCATCAATGATGGAAATTCTGATCCTGAGGCAGCAAAACAGACCCAAGCCATTACATTTCCCAGATGGAAATTCTTAGACTAGAATGCAGTGTTTGCCTTTCACCAAAGGGGCATTGGTTTTACCTGACACACTCCTTCTCGTTGAGTGAGTGGGAACAGCATCCAGGAATGGGACATACCAAAGCGGTCTTGTTCTTACGGGTGGGCCACAGCCTGGTCTGAGGTCCCCTCATCCGCATACACCCTTTAGAGGACCCGCCTACCAAAGGCCGCCTCAGCCATAGTTTATAGTGCTTGATGAAAGGGGATGAAGAGGACCAAGTAGCCACATGGAAAACCTCTTCCAGAGAGGCTTGCGTTGCCCACTCCGCAGTTGTGGCCGCATTCCGTGTGGAGTGTGCCATGATACTCTTGGGCAATGGAAGGGTCTGTATCTCGTATGATTTGATGATACATGCCCTAATCCAGTGGTCCAGGGTCGATGGAGTGATCTTGGCTCCTAAGGAGGTCAGCTGGAACTACACAAAGAGTGACTCCGTCTTCCTGAAGGGGGAAGTTCGCTTGATATAGATTCGGAGTGCCCGTCTCATGACTAGCATATGCCACTTCTTTTCCAGGGTATGCACTGGATTGCGGCAGAAGTTGAGCAAGATAAGCTTCTGGGCCTTGTGGAACCATGAGTTCACTTTCGGTATGAAGGAAGGGTTCAGACGTAATACCACCCTGTTGGATGGAATACACAGAGATCCCTCCTGATGGAGAGTGCTGCCAACTCTGATATCCGTCGAGCCGATGTAATGGCTACCAGGAAGGCCATCTTGCAGGTCAGGAAGTGCAATGTGGCCGATCTCAGTGGTTCAAATGTGGCCTTGGTCAGCGCCTGCAGTACCTTAGTGAGGTCCCAAGTAAGGTATCTGTGAACCACTGGAGGCCGAAAGTTTGTTGCGCCCCTAATGAACCTGAGGACGGTCAGATGTTGAGCCAGGGAATCCAGCCCCCCACAAGAAAGGACCATTGACAGGGCAGCCACCTGGTGACAGATTGTGTTGGGTAATAGATCCTTGTCAAGCCCTGCCTGAAGAAATTCCAGTATCTGGGGCATGGATACCAAAGTTGGGTCCAGCTGCCACATTGGTAGTAAAGCTGTTAGAGTTTGGAAAAGTATCCAGGAATTAGGAGACCTAAGTGAAAAACACGTCTGTCTTTAGCTAGGACTGAGTCAAAAGCTGGGAACAATTGGTGTAAGCACGTCCTTGCAACTTTGGAAGACTCAGTCCTATTAGCTAGCAGACAAGGACAACCCATTCCTGGATGCTGTTCCCACTACAATGGAGAACACATTTTCATTTATGCCAAAACATTAGATTTTATTTATTTTGACTTATCCACATGGTCTTTCACAAACTATAGGTGGACATCAATATTCGTTTGTGACAATAGTGGTTTTCACCTTATAGTCAAGTCATCCACACTATTCTTCAATATTCTGATGGTCTCATTAAAACTCTGGCATTCACCTATGCTAGAAAAGCCTTTAGTTCTTCAGCCTGGAGTTCTTTGAGAGCTTCCAGAGTATTGTATGCTTTGCCCTTGGTATGATCTTGATTGGTCAACCACTGCTAGGTAGGTGAACAATGATGTTAAATTAACTCCATTTGTACACTATCTGCCTAACAATGGACTAGTGGAATTCAAACTCTCTAGAAACAGTTTTGATAATCCTAGAGATTCACATACTTTTGCCACACATGAATTATAGCTTTGGATCATTTCCTCCAATAAATAAATGAACAAGACAATGCTTTTGGCACATTTATTTATTTGTGTTCCCTTTATTTAATTTTAGGATAAAATTAGATAATATATATATGATAATATATGTGGAAAATAGATCACATTTTGGTCATATTTATGCTGAAATATTAAAAAATTAAATGTGTTTACAAACTTTTAAGTACCACTGTACAGGTAATATTCATTTACTGCAATTGGTTCTGACAACTGGCTTGTTAAGCAAAATGGTCGCTAAGTGAACACATGCCTGACAAAATGAGAGAGAGAGAGTTGCTGCAAAAATCACCAGATAAAATTCTGTTGTACAGTATCCTATGCCTAACCTGTTTCCCCCCTTCCTTTTTGCCCCTTGGCAGGTTAGAGAGATTTTTTAAACAAGCTCTCTCTTCCTGAGCTGGTTTTCCCTGTTGTACAGAACATCCCCAAAGTGTTAACAACCTCAACTCTGTGACTTTAATTAGGCCATTAGAACTCTCCCATGACTGACAGATGCTACTTGAAACTGGCCAGACCTTAATCAGTTTCCCAGAGAAGACTTTTGTTATTATAAATTCATGCATTGGTTGGAAAATTAATTTATTAGTGTCATATTTGGGAATGGTTGCTCTCCAAGGCAGTTGCTAAATAAGCACTATCTGCATACAATTCCTTAGTGTTTCACTTACAGAATAGACCCAGTTGAGCACCTAAGTTTTCAAGGGACCTGGGGAAATGATTACTAGGCTGACAGGGCAAACTCATTAGAAAAGTTGGAAAGAGTTCTTGCCTATTTGATGGTAATGATATAAAGAAATTACTCTTCTTTACAGTTTTGCCTTTGTACAATCATCCATTTGAGGTTTTTTCAAGTGGTCAGAGACAGTCATGCCATGAGGAAAGAAAATATAAGCTGTCAGAGTACATTGCAGTCAATTAGACCAATAGGTTAATGTTAACCTCTGGGCAGTTATAATTTTTGGTTAATAATGTGAATAGACTGATGCAAAAGGCTATTTTTCCATGGCTTGGCACTGCTTAAATAAATCCTCTAATCCTCAACTTGATCTGAAAACCCTAAGGCTCAATTTGAATTATGTGAAACAAGAACATGAGCATTAATACAAGAAGCACTTGTATTCCAATGACACTCTGAGCAATATACCAGCTTTAAGTTGGTCCTGTCCAGACGCTTATTAATAAAGCGAAGTAAATTCCCAATGATGTTCCACTTTTCCACTCTTACTTAAGGTCCTGCAATAGGGGATGATGGCCTGGTTCTCACAATTTCTAGATAATACAAATATAGGTTTATCTCAGACTGGCTTCAAACCAAACCTGCAGGTGGGACAGAAACCTAATTGGATATTGGATTACCAATAGTGTGGCACAGTCTTAGTTAATTCTGCTAGATATCCTGTAGTTTTTAGTACAATTACACATGTTGTTTTTAAAAATTATCTTAGAATGGTACCTGGTGTATTTTATAATGACTATTTCTTGGAAGGGCTGAGTTCAGAAGTGTGCATGCGCTGTCTCTCATAGTATCTGCCAGCATCTACTCTCGGGAATGAGGTTTCCCCTCCCTCCCTCCCAGCCTCCTCTAGATTCAAATGCCACCCTAATATTTCAAAGGACCTTAAAGATCTGGCTCTTTGCACAGGCCTTTGGAGACACCCCCTAATATTCCTTTATTTCTTTCTGTTCCCCTCTGGGTTTATTTATTTATTTATTTTTGCCATTGTTGTTCTTTTGACGTGGGTTTTTTGTTTTAAATGTTTTAACAATTATAAACCACCCAAAGTTGCTGGGAGTCAGTTGGCATATAAATTGAAAATACTATTATGGTTGGTTGTACAGTCAGCCAGTTATTTAGACTCCATTTGACATTTTTGTCTTCCTATTGAGCCCTTCCCAAGGACTTGGGATAGGCAGATGTTGTTGAATAGGAGTATCTTTAAAGGTATCATCACAGGATGGAGGCTGTTTCAAGTAAAAAGCTGTCTTTTCTAATTGACTGATGGGGATTTTGTCAATGTCAGTAGCATTCAAGTGCTATTCAAGAAGTTTTGGAATTGTACCCAAGGTGCCTATTATTAATGGTAAATTGGTTACAATTGCAATCATTGCATCAGTCTGACAATACATAATTGCAATTTGGCACTTGGCAACTGGCTCACATTTACAATTTAGTTGTAAGTTGAGGTTTACCCCCATATATGTATGAATTTGTGTGTATGTATTTGCATACAAAAAGACATACACAGACCACAATATGTCAAGATTCTATTCAGTTTGTCATACATTTATATATGTATCTGAAACCTTGGGAGAAGTTACCTGGAATTTTTGGTTGTCAGGAATTCTGGTGAAGTTATTTGGAATTTTTTACCTCTCTAGAACCTCCTAATCAGTTGAAAGATGGAATAGATAACAGTTATTGAACTTGTTTTGAATGGAGTGCCATTCCCCTTTAAAACTCAGTCATGTGTGAAGCTAGTATCCCAACTTTGCCAATTCCTAAATATGTCAGTTTTCCATAATAATTTGTTAGTTTCTCTGTCTGGACAACTATGGTATGGTTGGTAGACTTTCTTTGAAACATCAGTGAGTCTATACCAGTGATGGCTAACCTTTTTGCCGTCGCGTGCCAAAAGCGAAGAGAGCATGGGGGGTCATGGGTGCGTGTGCCCATATTCATAATTCAATGCGCCCCGCACCCCCCGCGCAGGCGTACATGACCTCCCACACTTCCCCCTGCTTTTGGCACGCGATGGCCCGGTGGGCCCAGTAGGCCCGTTTTTCCCCCTCCCCAGGCTCCAGAGGCTTTCTAGGAGCCTGGGGAGGGCAAAAACAGCCTTCCCCATCCCCTTGGAGGCATTCCGGAGGCCGGAAACAGCCAGTTTCCCAATTTCTGGTAGGACTGGAAGGCCTGAAAATCAGTTGGCCGGTGCGCACATGCATGCTGGAGCTGAGCTAGGGCAACACTCGCGTGCCCACCAATATGGCTCTGCGTGCCACCTGTGGCACCCGTGCCATAGGTTCACCATCACGGGTCTACACTGTTAATTGGAAGGTGCATGTTCCTCTTTTAGTACAATTTCATTGATTTCTCGTCAGCTTCCTTGCAAATTTCTAAATTTTGATTTTAATTAATTAATTCATACATAAGTTCCCAGACTGTTGGAAAATTCACATTCTAGCATATGAGGTGGTTCAAATCCTTTTCTTGGTTCTGACACATTGGGGAAATGTTCACTATGAGTTTGAGACATGCCTTTTTGGTGTCTGTTCTCAGACTTTTTAGATCCTTGCTAAAGGAGATTAGGTTCTTCTCTTAGTTGTCTTTTCATCAACAGATCAAACTCTAATTATTTAGGAGGCATCTGATCTTAAGCTGATTTGTTTCCTGAGCAGAATTTCAGCTATGTGTTTATTTCTTTGTATTTATGTTTGTGTATCTGTATATCCATATATAAAAAGCATTTTGAATTCATGTTGTCTTTTATCCTTATTTTTTACTATATTTATTTACTTTGAGTGCCATTTTTGGCAGAAAATTGGGGTATATATATTCAATAAATAATTAAACAAGTTGTCTAATTTTCCAAGATGGATGTAGCACTCTGTATATATACAGAGCTAAACCATCAGTTTTAAATGTACCAAATGTAAAGCTGACATCAGAGAAGAGGAAAATAATAGTGCTTTTGTTCTTGTATTGCTCCAGCAGTGCACAAATTCTCCTAGAAATTATAGGGCTTTCTTTTTCGATAAGTAAGCTAAATAAACTGCATGATCAAAGCAGATATTTTGCTTACTGTAGGAGGATAAAAGATGCAGGCACCAATAAACTGAATTAAGCAGGCAAAGCTTTATTGAATGTTAGTTAAACAGGTTGCATGGTCAAAGCTACCATTTTGCTTTCTATTTCAATATATTTCAGAAACATTGAATATGATGCTGCTCTTTTGCATGAGAAATATTGTATATGAATTGGCACATTTAACTAGCATAATAATGTTGTAGGTGGTTGTGAAGTTACCATAAGTTTTTAGTTGATAGCTTGAAACACAGAAAGAGGAAGCATATTTATTTACATACATGGGAAGAAAAGACAACATATGAAACCTTATGATCTTTTATTTGCTTTTGTATCTGAAGCAGTAGTTTCCTTACCTTTTTCACTAAATGATCAAACTCTGGACTTGGGAAGCCATGGAGAACTGAAAATGGCTTCACGGTGAGGGTGGCCAATGATCGCAGTTGAATGAGAAGTCAGTGAATCATCTTCATATTTATTGCATTCTTCCCCTTTTGGCCATTTAGAAACATACCATATGCCTATTTTTATTTTATTTCATTAATTAATCAATTGTTCTCAGACTTTACAGTATAAAATGGTTGGCTATGACATAAATAAACCATCTCCACTTTTATGTGATGTATGTTTGTATGAAAAAGTCAAAGGATTTTATGCTTGTGATATCTATCTAATTTAATTATATTAAGATTTATAATAATATAATAAAAAGGGAAATATTTTTAAATAAAAATAATTACAAAAATAACAAAAATTGCTGAAATTTTGCAAGATTCTTTCCACTATTAAAAAAAGCCTGTTTCTTTTGAAAAGGCTGGATGTCATCTGAGTATGTTGTAGTGACCTGTTGTTTCATTATGCCATATCTCTTCCTGTACTGTTTTGTGAATTCAGCTATTTAATTAAAATGAAATGATTCTGTAATCCCTTGAAGACTTTTTTAATGAAAATACTAGAGAAGGGTAGATTTTGTTGTTGTTGTTGTTTATTCGTGTCTTGTTAATTAGCGGACAGGAGAAAATTCACACTACTTGCTGTTGCTGTTCTCTATATCACACCATAACATATATACAATCATATTAATGAAGTATTAATAAATGAATGTAATACTTTATTAGTGATGAATGCTCTAGAACCATGATGGCTAACCTATGGCACGGGTGCCACAGGTGGCACGCGGAGCCATATTGGTGGGCACGCGAGTGTTGCCCTAGCTCAGCTCCAGCGCGCATGTGCACACCAGCCAACTGATTTTCAGGCCTCCCAGTCCCACTGGAAGTTGGGAAACTGGCTGTTTCCGGCCTCTGGAAGGTCTCTGGGGGGATGGGGAAGGCTGTTTTTCCCCTCACAGGCTCCTAGAAAGCCTCTGGAGCCTGGGGAGGGGGAAAAACGGGCCTACCAGGCCCACCGTGCCAAAAGCAGGGGGAAGTGTGGGGGGTCACGTGCGCATGTGTGGGCGGGCAGGGTGCATTGAATTATGGATGTGGGCACCCGCACCCATGACCCCCCCATGCTCCCCCCACTTTTGGCACGCGACGACAAAAAGGTTAGCCATCACTGCTCTAGAATATATGAATGCTCCAGAGGTGGCTACTGTATCTCTAGTTGAGGCCAATCAGGTTTTTTTCAAAGATGCCAAAAAAGGAAATAAAAGCCTTAATGGACAAGGCAAAACTTTTTATTATTTTTTTGACATTTTAGTATATTTAAAATAAAGATATCAGAAATGATATATTTAAACTAAATCTTTAAACAGAATATATGCTGGTCAAAAAGTCACTTCCAATATATTTCAGAAATTTAACCTTATCATTAAGCAAGTCTTTTACTTATTATCTATTTGTCAATCTGTCTGTCTATCTATCTATTTGCTTAGTTTTCCTAATCCTAGCAGAGTTTTAAGACTATTTCTCAATGGATTGGTTCTAAAATTTTATAACAAATGAAAGCAATACCAAACTTCAGTGGGGCATGGGCCAGGTTGCCCCTCCATGTATCAAGCAGAAGAGGAAAAGAAAGAAGAACATTAAAAATCTCAAAAATTAGTGAATTCTCTTCCCTGAAGAGCACAGACCTTAAGCGGTCTTATTCATTGAAATAATTTGGATAATTTCATTTGCAAAATGTTGTTTCAGTATCCCTTCTTTTAAATTGCTTCCTTTTTAGCTATGCTGGATCAGTCTATATTTTGTGATTGTGGAAATTCAATTTCCCAATAAAATGGGATACAATACTTGATCCTACTATTCATATTAGATATAGTCCCCTAAATGTATACTGTTTGGCTATAAACATGCAACAACTCTGGTACTGCAACACTTTAATATATCTTACTTCTCATCCTTGGTCTAGAATTACTGAAAAAAAACTGTGGCAAAATAATTTGGCTACTGATAAGCACAAAGTTTGGGGATCTTAATGTATTATTTTATTCTCCAAATATGACTGAGGTAAAATATTTTGTTTTTAAAAATTCATTTTTGTGAAAGAACATTGCACTTATTTTCCTAATGTGAAATAAACATGATTACACTCAATATAAAGCAAATGTATTTTTAAAGGAGTCTTGACTGCAGTTCATTCTGTAGTGCTTGAAGCATTTGCGAAGGTGCACACTCACATTGTGTTTTGTGAAGAACATCAAGATAGGACATTAACTTTAGAATATCATTAACATGATCATGATGAAAAATGCATTACTGTATCTGTCAAAAGAACCACAAGATAGGAAACTCTGCTTTAGGACTTGTAAGGATTAGATTTCTTTGCCCTCATAAAGACACAAATCATCTACATTAGAAATAATCTGTATTTTGAGGTACAAATTATAGCACAAAATCTGATCAAGTGGGTTTAAATATCCAGGGTTGGTAAACACCATATGACCACTGATTGGTCTGTGAGGGAGTATTAACTGAAAAATAATGATGGACTTTAATCCAAATCCCCAAATCCTAGCAACTGTAGTACCCCCATGGCTTCAGTCTGAAAGAAGACAGGAAACAGGAATTAAATACATCAGTATTCCAAAAACTCAGTCTTAAGAGATTTTAGAATATGATGTATGTATTTTTATGTTCCCAGTCTCAATTTAAATAATTTTATTGCTACTTTGGGGAGCAATGATTGGGCTTTTCTTTGATTTCCACTGAGGCTCTTCACTGTTTAATGTTGATCACATTTCAAAACATAAATTGGAATTTTGTTCTATTTCCACCCCCTTTTCAATATATATATTTAACACGTTAATGTTTTGTGTTAAATAATTCCAAAGGCATTGCAGAAACAACATCTTTGGACCAGTTCAGTAGTAAAATCACACACTTGCAGTATATAGGACTTTTTAAAAAGTAATCTATTACAACCTGCAATCATTCTTTATTTTGAAATCATAGTTTATTTCTGTTTTTTAAAAGATCTGGGATAGTGCTTAAAACTGGTTTTAGAAAAAGTCAACCTTTGTTTCTCCGAACATGGAATAGCTGATGCTAATTATATCTCTCCTCATCTATTAAACAGTTTTGCCACTAATGCAAAATAAGCTAAATGCAATTGTTTTGTAATATAAGTTGAAGTAGGAATTTGAATACATGTTAATATGAAAAATACTTAAAATAAAAATATAAATCTACTTACTCTTTCCTATCATATCTATTTTAGGTAACTTTAATTAGCCATGGGTATATTCTCCAGTCTGATAGTGGGAGGGTTCAAGAATGGGTTCAATGATGTCTTTTCTGCCCAGAGATTGAGTAATAAATTGAAGCCATGCCCAGGTGCCTCTCTTTCTGGCTCCAGTTTTCAATTCAGTCTTGCCCTAGAGAGACGTCTTTGGACAGCTTGGACTTCTTCCTGGGAACAGGTTTCTTTACTTGTCTTTAGGCTGATTCTGACTGTTGCAGACTTGCAGAGGCAGCAGGAGCTTTCGCCCTGCGTTCCATACCTTAGCTCACTGCTATTCAGTTGCACTGGCCAATCCAGGTGTTCTGGCAATGCTGCCGACCTAACAGCCCCTCAACTGGGGCCAGTGGGAACGTGCTGGCTAGTCCAGTCTGCCTGGCACAGCCGCTGACCCACAAAAGTGCTGGGATCATGCTATTGTTGCTGTTGTGGCCTTTGGAGCTGTGTGAGCCGATTTTAAAACTTCCAAGCCACTTGGCATTGCTGCACCGGTTTCAGGGCCAGCCTTCAACAGTGCCGCTTGAGTCGGGGTTTTGGGGACATTTCTGGCAGCCTTGGTGTGTGTGCTGGCTAGTTCAGGCACTGACAAACCTGCCGCCACCTTTCCCGTCATCGCTGGCCAGCCTGACCTCCTGCGGAGCCCTTGCCTGTTTTCTAGTCTCCCCTGTCAGAACTGAACTGTCAAAATGGCGGACAGCTCCTTCAATGACAGGAATGGAGCTAATGGTCACTCCCCAGCTTTGCTGGAGCATGCCAGCAAAGGGTCTGCTAAATCCAGGTCAACTTCTAAGAGAGCAGCTGACAAGATTAAGGCTCTCAGGTCCTCCAGAAATACCAGCGCAGAGGAAAAGAACGCTAAGAGGCATCTGAAATCCTTGAAAAACAATTTTCAAGGGCTGCAAAGAAGCATATCAAGCTGCCAGCTTCTCCCTTGACAGCTTCAAACACTTTGTGCAGCTCTACTGGAGGAACCACTAGAGGGAGCAGGAGAGTTGTCTCCAACTCCTTACAGCTTGACAGCAATGAAAAAAACTTGGATCCTTTTGCTTGCATAGCAACTGGCAGGCAGGAATTTTCTGACAGGTCAGCTTCTTTGCTACCTTTACACCCACTGCAGCAGGGCTCCGCCCAGTGGAAAGTCAGGGGCCTGACATATCTCAGGACATGAGACTTATAATTTCTCAGGCCATTTCCCAAGGTATTGTTGCAGGCTTGCAGCAAACCTACCGCCCTGACACCTTATCACAGAAGGGCATGTCTTGTTTTCCTCATTCTTGCCTTCGGCCAGAAGACCTGACTATCAGGAACATCGTTCCCACAGTCCCTCAGTGGGAAGTCAGGATTCCCTTTGGGATGATGACGGGCACAGAGAGGTGGAGCTCTCAGAGGATGAGGATATGCTGCTGGATCCTCTGGCCTTTAATGGACTCTTCCTCCAGCCCTTTTTAAGCCTTTACTTCACAAGGCTAAATCCACCTCCAAATTGGGAATGCAGACAATGTCACTGGTGGCTCCCCAAGACCCTGTTGAAGGCCTCTTTCACAAGCCTAAGTCAGCGAAAGAGGAGATCCCTACTCCAAAACTATTTCTGGAGGTTATTCAGAAAACAATGGGATCATCCTGGGGCCATTCCCACCCCAACAGGCAATGACAGGCATTTTTACAACACTGGTCCAGACCTGGCTGAACTTTTACAGCTGCCTATGGTGGAGGAACCAGTGACGAACCTCACCTCATCATCCTCTATTGTGGCTGGGGATTTGGCTGACAATCTAAGGGCCAAGGACAAGAAAGCAGAACTTGTCCTCCATAAGACCTACCAAGCTGCAGCATGGGCAATGAAGGTGGCCACTTTCTTTTTTAACCACACTTCCTTGCTCTGGCTCAGCCAGTTGCAAGTGAAGTTGTCAGCACAGGAAGCGTGCCTACACCAAGATATCAACAAATTGGTGGCCGCCACCCAATTTCCAGTGGACACTACCTTAAATGTTGCAAAATTTGCCTCCCATACCCTCTCCTCCTCTGACACCTCTAGGAGACTGCTATGACTCTGCAATTGACAGGCAGATCAAAGTGGAGGCTGGCCTCTGCCCCTCTCAGAGGGGCTAGGTTATTTGGGGAGACCCTTGATTCAATACTAATTGAGAACAAAGACAGAAGGAAGCTCCACACAACGATTTGACATCAGTGACAAGACCGACAGCCAGAGAGGTCCGGATTTTGCGACCGACCCAGACAAGCTTTTCAGTCCTGCCAACCCTTTCGAGGAGGAGGAAGCCATCCATTCCATTGAGCTAAATGACTGTCAGACCAACCCTCCCATTGGTGGCAGATTGGCTCTTTTTGCCCCCCAGTGGGAGGAAACCACCACAGACAATTGGGTACTCAATACGGTGAGCCCTTAGGCTCTCCATGGCCCCAAATCATTTTGTCTGGTGCCCTGTCTCCAGCAACACTGAAAAACGTGGCCTCATGGAAATTGCCATCTGACACTTGTTGGATGTTTGGGACATAGAGCCAGTCCCACAGGACCAAAGGAGACAGGGGTTTTATTTCATCCTGTTCGCCGTTCCAAAGGCTTCAGTGGAGTGGAGAGTGATTCTGGATCTAAAACATCTGAATAGCCATTTGGTCTACAGGAAATTCAAGATGAATTTCCTGCAGTCCATCTTGGAGGGCATATGGGTGGGTGACTTCCTAGCCTCCATCGATCTCACGGAGGACTACCTCCATGTGCCGATACTGCCGGCTCATCGTCGGTTCCTGAGATTTCATTATGGGCCGAGTCACTATCAGTACAGGGCCTCACCCTTCGGGCTGGCTTCACCTCCCAGATGCTTTACAAAGGTCCTGGCGGCACTGGCAGCTCACCTGAGATCCATCCCAGTCAGACTCCAGTGCTCCCTCAACGACAGCCTCATTCAGGCGTTGTCTCCATCACGAGCAACAGGGGATGTAAGTACGACAATTCGAGTCTTACAAGCCCATGGCTTCTCCGCAAATTTCAAAAAAAGCCATCTAGTACCAACAACACAGATTCTGCACCTCGGGGCTGTAATCGACACCACCCTGAGCGAGATGTATCTATCCCAAGAGCGCAGGGACAGCTTGAGGGCTCTGGTGAACCAACTGCAGGAGAGGCACATGGTGCCCATGGTTCTACTGTCTCAGCTGCTGGGGAAAATGACTTCGTGTGTTTCCATTGTTCTCTGGTCATGGCTCCATGCCCGTCCCCTGCAGTGGCTCCTGCTTCCATTCCAGCGGTCCCGCAGCAGCAATTCACGGGTCAGGATTCTGGTGTCATCGTCAGTTCTCCACTCACTTCGATGATGGACGTCACTGGGTCTGGCCAAGGTCCATCTCTTCTGAGAGCCCAACAGGTTGGTGATTACATCAGATGCCAGCCTGGGGCACCCACCCGCTGACCCTTATGGTTCAGGGCTGTTGGTCATCCACGGAGCTCGCCAACAACATAAATTGGCTGGAGTTCAGGGCAGTACATCTGGCCCTCCGCCACTTTCAGGGACTAGTCCAGGGACATCATGTCCTGATTATCACCGACATGTGCCCACAAAAGCCCACATAAATCGACAAGGGGGCACCCAGTCAGGGGCGCTCATGAACAAGGCAAGTCACCTGGGTACTTGGGTGGAGGCACATCTCCTCTTCCTAAAGGCGGAGCACATTGACGGGTTCACGAACATGCAGGTGGACTCCTTGAGCAGGAACATGATTGACCATTCCGAATGAAGACTTCATCCAGACATCTTCCAAGAGAGGTTCAGTCACCCTGGCATGGACTTGTTTGCCTCCCCGGCAAATGGCCAAGTACCACACTTCTTCACCAGATTCCCAACCCTGGGATCAGAAGGGACCAATGCCCTGCGCAGCCCTTGGCCAAGTGGCCTTCTGTATGCTTTTACACCCCTTCCCCTCATTACACAGTCATCAGGAAGGTACTAGTGGAAAGGGCGGAGGTGCTGCTGGTGGCTCCTCACTGACCCATGTGTCCATGGTACGCGGATCTGGTAAATCTATCGGTGTCGCGGCCCTGGAGGACCCCTCAGCAGAAGGTTTTGCTCAGCCAGGGGACCCTGGTCCATCCAGAGCCTCAATGGTCCAGTTGACCATCTGGTACTTGAGGGGAATCTCTTGAGGGAGGACAAATATTCCTCCAGGATCATACAAATTATTCAGGCCTCCAGGAGGCCATCAACTACCCAGATTTATAATGCCACCTGGAAGGCGTTCGCCATTTGGTGTTTGAAGAAGACCATTTTCCCTGTTGTGGCTTCAGTACTGCGGGTCCTAGACTTCCTTCAGGATGGGCTGGATAGTGGTCTCTCGCACAACACCATTCGCAGGCAAGTGGCGGGCCTCTACACAGTGTTGACTGGCGGGGAACGGGACTGGCGGTGAGGGGTGGCTAATTTACGTCCGCCTGTGGTCCATAGATTTCCCACTTGGGATCTGCCTACTGTACTACAGGCGCTCACATCGGCACCTTTTGAACTGCTAAGGACTACTACTCTCCGTTTTATGACCCTGAAGGTCGTATTTTTAGTGGCCATCACATCGGCCAGGCGTATTTCAGAATTAGCGGCCCTGTCAGTTAGAGACAATCATCTCCATATTCCATTCAGACAGAGTGATCCTCAGATTAGACCCATCTTTAATTCCAAAAATTAACACTTGGTTTCATCGACCCCAGGAGATTGTCTTACCTAACTTTTGTCCAGGGCCTTCCCTTGCCCTGGAAAGACAATGGTACACCTTAGATGTACAGAGGGCTCTCCGGATCTACATCAGGAGGATGTCCAAGGATAGGAAAACTGAGTCCCTCTTTGTATTTGCCAACCCTCCTCCGTAGGCTCGAGAATGACCCCATCGATCATTGGCAGATGGTTAAGAGCTTGCATAGTCACGGCCTACCAATCTAAGGCCCTGCCACTACCCGGACAGATAACAGCACACTCAACTAGGAGTGCTGCCACAACAGCAGCTTGGGCTATCCAAGCCTCCATTGAGGAAATTTGCAGGGTGGCGATGTGGGTTTTCTCCTCGCCATTTATTAGGCACTATCCTTTGTGTCGGCCGACACAGCCTTTGGGAGATCTACAGGAGGGACTCTGGCCCAAACGGCTTTGGTAAATCCCATTCTTGAACCCTCCCACTATCGCACTGGAGAAGGGACATTGATCTTCCCTGAGACGTTCCTTCTCTGTGGATAGTGGGAGGGTCCAAACCCACCCACCTGTATGGTCCAGAGTCAAGGGTGACTAATGGCATGGACAGACTTTATTCATAGCTATGCCTTCGTTGAAAACTGGAGCCAAAGAGAGAGGCACCTGGGCATGGCTTCAATTTATCACTCAGTCTCTGGGCAGAAAGGACATCATTGAACCCATTCTTGGATCCTCCCACTATCCACAGAGAAGGAACATCTCAGGTAAGACCAACGTCTTTTCTTTTGTTATTTTTGTTGTTATTATATACATTTTAAAATACTTGAAATATTTCAGATATTGTTTGTTAAGCCTGAAAATAATTTTTAAAAAAAGAACACGACTTTTTTTCTCTCAGAAAAGCTGTACAAGTAGTCCTGACTTAATTGGAACCAGAATTTTCATTGCTAAGCAAAATTGTCATTAGGGGAAACATCATGTGATTGTATTACTTAATGACAGCAATTCTAGTATTCTGATTGCAGTTATTAGGCTCATGCCATGCTATAGCATGCCGAGGACCTCACGTTCTCCTTCCCTACTGTGCTTGCCTCCATTTCAACTCTCCGCACCTGCCTCTTTTCCTCCAATCTCTGTCCCCCCATCAATAACATTCACCACCTTCTTCCTCCATTGTTTTTTTATATATATAATTTATTTTTATTTTTTAAAGACAAACATACATACAATACATTTTTTTCTGAATAGAGTATTGACCGGGTCAAACTTCATACAGCTTATTTTCCCAAATTTAACTGATATAATTCAATTTCTGCCATTATATTCCTTTTCAACATTTCCCTTTTTCACCTCTATTTTATATTTAATGTATAATCAGTATTATCATCCACCCTAACCTCCTAAGGTTAGTTTTCTTTTATTTCATTCTTTTATTTCTCCCTTTCACATATATTTTTCAATATTTCTTTATTCTATTGAAACCAGGGGTGAAATCTAAACATTTTCGCTACCGGTTCTGTGGGCGTGGCTTAATTAGTGGGCGGGGTGACTGGGTGGGCGTGGCTTGTTGGTCAGATGGGCGTGACCAAGTCAATGTCACTTCTTTGCCCTTTTTTAACCTACAAAACACAACACAACACAACTGGCTCACCCACAATGTAAACGTAGCTGTGCTAGACCCAAAATGGCCCCTGCAACAAGCAGGAACCTCATACAGGCACAAAAAGGCCAAAAAACCAACTTTCACACTTTACACACACACAACACAACACAACTCAGCTGGCTTACCCACAATGTAAAAGCAGTTGTGCTAGAACCAAATTGGCCCCTGCAATAAGCAGGAACCTCACACAGTCACAAAAAGGCCAAAAAACCAACTTGCACACTTTACACACACAAAATTCCACATATAGCTTTGTGAGATTTTGTGTGTTTGTGTAGTTAGTGTGAAACACTACAGAAACACACTAAATCTCAGAAAGCTGCACAAATATTGTTTTATTTTATTTTTATTTTTATATAAAAGCAGCTAAATTTAAAACTTCCTAAACTTTAAATGGCTAGGTTAAAAAAAGAACAACTAAAAAAAACCCCAATTGACTATTTGTTTAAAGCTCCCAAAGGGGAAAAAAACCCAATAGAACAGGGGTCTCCAACCTTGGCAACTTTAAGACTTGTGGACTTCAACTTCCAGAATTCCTCAGCCAGCTGGCTTTCCTTGCCAAGGTTGGAGACCCCTGCAGGCAGGAAGGCAGGCAGGCAGATAGAGCTGCTCACCGATGAGCTTGATTGC
The DNA here is from genome assembly GCA_012654045.1 of Ptyas mucosa. Classification (NCBI taxonomy): domain Eukaryota; kingdom Metazoa; phylum Chordata; class Lepidosauria; order Squamata; family Colubridae; genus Ptyas; species Ptyas mucosa. The sequence goes on along the minus strand of WNWU01000006.1, from coordinate 34,761,221 downwards.
AGGCAGGGAGATTCAGTTGCTTGCTGATGCAATGGATTGCAGGGTTTACAGCAAGCGAAGCAAGGCAGGCGTTGCGACCAGCAGCTAAGGTAAACAAGGGGGAGGGGGGAGGGGGAGGGATTTTTGCTACCTATTAGCAGGCAACTCAGCTGGGATCGTCAGAGCCATTTAAAAGGGAAAAAAGGCTCTGATGATCACGCGGCTCAGCTGGGCATGGGGAGCGGGTGCAGGGATTTTTGCTACCGGTTCTCCGAACTGCCCGCCGCCATCGCTACCTACTCGCCCGAGCTAGTCCGAACCGGGAGCATTTCACCCCTGATTGAAACCCTTTAATTCATTTTAATATTTCACACTTATTTCTTTTTTTTAAAATTGGTTTTATTTATAAGTACAGACTAAACAAAACAGAAAAACATACAAAACATATAAACATATAAACACAAATTCAGATATACGTCTAGTTTATCGCAACTGTAATATACATTCTTATTCGTACTTTGACTCCTCTTTGTTTGGTCTTTCCTTTCTAACTGTCTTTGTGGTTCTTTATTGACCTATGTTTGTAGTTTGTTTTTCTCTTTCTATATTTGGTCACTCCCTTTAGTTCTTAATCCTTTTTCCCTTTTCTATCTTCCAACCAGGTATACCACTTTTCCCATACTAGGTAATAATCGTGTTCCTCCCTATTTTGTAGTTCCTTTGTGAGTCTATCTAGTTCTGCACATTCCATGATTTTGCTAATTGTCCTGTCTTCTGTTGGTATATCACTACTCTTCCAATATTGTGCGTATATTATTCGTGCTGCTGTTATCATATGTATGATTAAATATGTTGTTTCATATTTTCCATTTAGTATGCCAAGTAGAAAGGTTTCTGGTCTTGTTTCTATTTTTTGTTGTGTTATTTCCTCTATTTGAGTTCTAATCCTTTGCCAATATTGTTTTGCCATTGGGCAGGTCCACCACATATGGTAATAGGTGCCTTTGTGACGCTTGCATTTCCAACATATTGATGATGTACGGGGGAACATTCTTGCTAGTCTGGCTGGTGGCAAGTGCCACCTATATAACATTTTGTAGAGATTTTCTTTGTAGGGTACAGACATTGTCAGTTTATAATTTATTGTCCATAATTTTTCCCATTTGTCTAATTCAATATTGTAGCCGAAATTTTTTGCCCAGGTTATCATATTTTCTTTTACTATCTCTTCTTCTAATTTGTATCCTCGTAAAGAATTGTAAATTTTTTTAATCAATTTATCCTGTGTCCCTTGCAAAATTTTATCTAATTCAGTTTGACCTTTTTGGAATCCAAATTGAGCTGAATCTTTCTTATATCTTGATTTTATTTGTGCGTATGGCCACCAATCAATGTCTGTACCCATCTCCTTCAGTTCTTGCCTTGTTCTTAGTTCCCCCTGATTGTTTAGCAAATCTTTGTAGGTTTTTATTTTATTGCTGTCCAAGGCGTTTGGATAAACCTGGGCCTCCATTGTTGATAACCATTCTGGGATTTTGTTGTAATGTGTCTTTTTGATACTCTGCCATATCTGGTATAATGCTTGTCTGATTATATGTCTCTGGAAGTATTCATGCCTTTTGTCCATACCCTCCCATAAAAAAGCGTGCCATCCTCTCTGGAGATCGAATCCTTCCAAATTCAATAGTCAATGGTTTCTGAGTTCCATCCACTCCTTGATCCAGGTTAATACTGATGCCTTGTAGTATGTTTCCCAATCGGGTAGTGCCAGTCCTCCTCTTTCTCTTCTGTCCTGTAGGTGCTTTAATTTAATTCTTGCTTTCTTCCCCTGCCATATGTAATCTGCTATTAGTTTGTTAAGGTCTTTAAATAAGTTTTTCCCTGGTTTTATTGGGATCACTTGGAATAGGAATAATATTCGAGGCAACACATTCATTTTAATTGAAGCGATCCTTCCCAGAAGTGATAATTGTAAATTTTTCCAGATTCCTAAGTCCTTTTTAATTTGTTTTGTTAATTTATCATAATTATCTTCTCTAATTTATGTACTTTTGTTAGTCAGCCATATTCCTAAATATTTTACTTTCTTTGCCATTTGTATGCCTAATTCGTCTTCTAGTTGCTTTTCTTGTTGATTAGTGAGGCTCTTGGTTAATATCTTTGTTTTTTGTTTATTAATTTTGAGCCCGGCTACTCTCCCACATTTCTCTATTTTGTCTAATAGCTTGATGCCGGTTGTTGTTGGCTGTTCTATTATAAATACCATGTCATTGGCGAAAGCCTGGAGTTTATACTCTTCCCGTTTAATTTTTAGGCCTTTTATTTCGTTGTCTCTTCTAACTTCCTTTAAAAGGATTTCCAAGGCCAGTATAAATAATAGGGGGGACAAGGGGCACCCCTGTCTCACCCCTTTTAATATTGGGAATTGCTCTGTCAGATCACCATTGATTGTTATCCTTGCTGTCTGGAGGGGATAGATTCTCTTTATCATATTTGTGAATTTGTCCCCGAATTTCATGGCTTCCAGTTGTAAATTGAGAAAATTCCAATTGAGGTTATCGAACGCCTTCTGCGTGTCCAGAAATATTAGGGCCGATTGTTTATCTATATTCATTTCATAGTATTCTAGTACATCAACTATTAATCTCATGTTGTTTTTTAACTGTCTCTTTGGAATGAAGCCATTTTGATCCGGGTGAATATAATCTTTAATTATTTTCTTGATTCTTTCTGTAATAATTGATGTGAATAATTTATAATCTACGTTCAACAGAGATATCGGTCTATAATTTTGGATATGTGTGTGGTCCGCTTCTTCTTTAGGTACCAATGTGATGATAGCCTCTGTCCAGGAATTTGGAATTTTGGCTTCCATAACTGCGTCATTGAATACTCCAAGCAGGATTTCATCTATGGAATGTTGGCAGTTCTTGTAGAACTCTGCTGGTATTCCATCCGGTCCCGGGGTTTTGTTTATTTTCTGTTTTTTCCTCGCCTCAATAAGTTCTGTCATTGTAATTGGCCTATCCAACAAGTCTCTGTGTACCTCTTTTAATTCTTTAATCTCCACTTCTTTTAAGTATTGTCTAATGTCTTCTTCTGGGAGTTCTTCCTGTTCATACAGTTTTTGAAAAAATGTTCTTGCTATATTCTTTTTGTCCTTATTCCTGTATTGTATCTCACCAGTATTGTCCTGTAGTTGATGTATGGTCCTTTTTTCTTTTTCTTTCTTCAATTTGTATGCCAACCATCGCCCTGTCTTGTTAGCGTGTTCGAAATAGTTTTGTTTCACTAATTTAATTTTCCTCACTATTTCTATTTGTGTGATCTAATTTATTTTATAAATTTGTCAGATTTATTTTTTCTCGGATTCTTTTATTCTGGGGTTCATTTTGTAGTTCGTATTCATAATCCTTGAGTTCTTTCAACAGTTGATCTCTTTTCTGTTGCTTTTCTTTATTTTTCTTTGCCACATGTGCTATTGTCAGATCTCTTATGTACGCTTTCGCCGTGTCCCACAAATTCTGGAGGGAAGTTTGCTCTTTGTTGTTAATCTTGAAGAAAATTTTCATTTCTTTTTCTATCATTTGTATGTAGTCTTTATCTTTTAAAATTTCAGTGTTCATCATCCATCTCTTTTTTTTGTGATATCCTTTCCAAATTATTTTGATCGGACTATGGTCTGCCCATACGTTTGTCGATATTTCTATTTCTTCAAGATCTTTCCTGAGGTTTGTTGTCATCCAAGCCATATCTATCCTGGACCAGGATAGATGTGGATTGGAATAAAACGTATACTGCTTTTTTTCTTTGTTTATTTCCCTCCACGCATCTTGTAGGCATAGTTCTTGCGCCATTTCCATGAAAGTATCTGGCAGGGTTTTTTTCCTAGTTTTATTTTTCTTGGTACTCTTATAATCTTTTTCTGTGTCCAAAATTGCATTAAAGTCACCTACAAGGCAAATGTTTTCATAATTGAGATCCTTTACTTTATTATGTATGTTTTTATAAAAAGCCTGTTGGTTTTCGTTCGGTGCATAGACCGAGATCAATAGTATTGTTTTTGACTCTGTTTGTATTTCAATCATTAGGACTCTGCCTTCATCATCTGTATATACCTGTTTTGTTTTTAAATATTTCTTAATGTAAACTGCAATGCCTCTTTTTTTTTGATCCGATAGTGAAGTGTAAAGGTTTCCTAATCTTGTATTTTCTAGTAATTTTTGATGACATTTTTTGATGTGGACTTCTTGTAGGTTGATTATATCCATCTCCAATTTCTGTAATTTGGCAAATGTCTGGGTTCTTTTAATTGGGGCGTTTAATCCATTTATGTTGATTGAAATCATTTTTATTTCCTGTTCCATCTTCCGTCTTATCTATTGGTTGTCTTTTGTTTGCTTGTGTTTCTTGTTATTCTTTGTGTTTTTCCCCTTGCTCCTTCTCTCTCCAATTTTTCTCTTTCCAACTTCTTCTTTTCCTCTTGTTCATCTTCCGTTTCTTCTATGGATTGTTCTTCTTGGCTTTTGTTTTCGGGTTCTTCTCTAGCTTCTTGATCTTCTTCCATAACAAAATATTGATCAAAAAACTCCTGAGCTCCTTCTAGGTTGTCTATCTTCACTTTCTTATCTTGCCATGAAATTAAGATGCCATCTGGTATTAGCCAATGGAACATCACTTTGTGTTTGTTTAGTTGTGATGTGAGGAAGCTGTAGTTTCTCCTCTGTTCTCTCACACGTCTCGGGATTTGCTTCAGTGTTATTATTTCCTTCCCCTTGTAGTACATCGCCTCCTCTCTCATTTTTCTGTATATCTCCTCTTTTACTGTTTTTTTTGTAAATCGGACATGTACTTCTTTTGGGAGTTTATTCCTTCGTGCATAATTAGTATGCACCCTGTAAACTTCGTCTATATCCCTTCTTATATCATTTTTATCTCTCTGTAATACTTCCGCAAGAATCTCTGTCATAGTCTCTCCCAGATCTTCCTCCTTGGTTTCCGTTATATTTTGGAACCCTAAATAAAATGATGATTTTTCCATTTCGAGGAATGTAAGTGAATCTTCCGTCTCCCGGTTACTTGCCCGCTGCTGATGTTCCAGCATTTCCACTTTTTTTATCGTCTGTTCCATTTTAAGTTCTGTCTTTTGAATCCTTTGTTCGTTTTTAGCGATGTTTTGTTGATCTTTTCTATTTTGTCATCCATTTTCTGTATGTTGTCATTTATCGTTCCCACATCAGATTTCAAATCATCGTGGTTTCGTCTTGTCTCTTCATGATTATTGGCAATCGTTTCCTGGATCTTAATCATCATTTCCTGTATCATTGCTAGAGCTGACTGGATGTTTTGCATGCAGGAAATGGAGACTGTCTTTTCTTTTTCTGTCGCTAACATCGTTTCTATGGATCTCTGTTGGGCAGGGGATGCAACCAGGGAGGTTTGGTTTGGAGTCGTTTTTTTGATAGTTTTGGTTATGGTGGTTATGCCGGTGCTTGTCATCTTGATGATTTTTTTTGTTAGGTTCTCCCAAGATTTCATACAATTACGTACTCTTTCTGTTTTTCAAGTTTGTTATTTATAGTATATTAATAATGTACTGATCTCTAAAGCCTATGATGTGTAGGTCTTCCAATGAGCATTTCACCCCTGATTGAAACCCTTTAGTTCATTTTAATATTTCACACTTATTTCTTAATATCCATTCTTTTCTAAAAGTAGACCAGAGTATCATATCTTATTTCCTTATTAATCATTTTACCCTTTTAACAATATATTTCTTCAATTTTATTTTCCACATCATCTTTTTTAAGTAAAAATATCTTATTCCATTTCATTTGAGTTTCCATTTCATCTTCTAAATAAATCCCTTCTACGTAATCCATTTTGTATTTCACAATTTATATCAACATTTCCAATCATCTTCCCCTCTAATAAATAATTTCACATTATCATTTTACATTTAATTAAACCTATCTTCTATTTCCATTTCATTTAAATTTCTTTTTCTAAATAAATCATTATATTCAAAATTTAACATCATTTCCAATCATCAATACTATTAATACAATTCATTAAAATCTATACATAATGGTATATATCATTTTATATTTCACAACCATTATTTTTCTACCTTCTAGCATTCATATTAAGAAATAAATTTCAGATTATTCAAATATTACATTCACCAATAATAATCATAATACCATTATTACCATACTTATATGTCATATTCTGTTTCCTTCCTTTAACTTTTAAATCCATTACTCGCTTATTTTGTCCTATATTCTCATCTGATCTATTTCCCTTTTCTCTTTTCCCCTTTTCTTTTTCCCCACTGTTAATCCCAGTGTAATCATTTACATTTTTTGTTTCTAATCTCTTCCCTTTTTTGTTTCTGTTGTTTCTCACTACCTTCTCTACTTTTACCACTGTTTATCCCAGTGTAACCATTAAAAATGTTTTCCTCTAATCTATTCCTCTCTTCTTTTCTTCTCTTAATTTTCTTTTTTGTTGGTTGTGCCCTCCTGATCTCTCTCTTTTTTTCGTTATTATTTAATTATTCATCAATATCTTTATCTTCAGTGCTGTTTCCTTGTTTCTCGTTCATAGGCTGTTTCTCCAGTTGAATATGTTCTGACAAAATTCTTGATTTCTTTCTGTCCATATCGAATGATACACATACCCTTTTAACCAGCTCAATTAATTCCTGCCACATTTTGCCATTCTGCTTAAGTTTTAGTTCAACTTTAAAAAAAAAAAGTTTGTCGCCTTTTTTAATTATCAAAGTCAAAAGAGTTGAAAAGAAAAGCAAATCCTCCTTAGAATTTCACACGGCTCGTTGATCAAGGTCACTCTATTTTTTTCCCAGATTTCAAAATGTTCAGTGTAGCACTTTTTTTCCACCAGTAGATGTCTCTCTTCAATTCACAAGTTTCAAATTAATGACTTAATTAAGTATCCAATTTGTGCATTAAATCCACTTATCTAATATTTTTCTGATTTCTTCTTTCTCTTAATTTTTATATATTCCAAATCCAAGTTTTGCAGTCCAATTCAAATCCAATTAAAATATCTTTACAGGGCTTTTTTGTTTTGAGTCTTTCTTTATTCTTCCTTTAAGGTTGAAAGTTTTTCTTAAAATTTATATCCAATTCTTTACTATTTTTTTTCCGGGTTTCTTTTTCTTGTAATACTTTTAAGCTCTCCAAATCCAATTTCCAAATCCAAATATCAAACTCCATTTTAGGCTTTAGTGTTTTTACTTCTGCTTTGTTCATCTCCCTCTATTAACTTTCTCCAGCATAATTAGCTATTTCCACGCCGAGACTCTTTTCAAAGATTTCAAGTTGTTTCTTTATTACCTGTGAGTTGGCCAATCACTCACCTAGTACCAATACTCCGTCCAAAATCTTGTTCCTGCACAATTCTTAGTCTGGTTGCTCCAGCTTCTTGATGGTCGCAATGGCCGCCGCCCCCGCCACCGGATCAGAAAGTTTTCTCCGACTTCCCAAGGAACTTGCCTATTCCTTCTAGTCATCCGAGATGCCTCTTCTTCACCGTCTCTACAAGATGTTTCCGGTCTGAAGACACCCCCCCCCCGACAGCGGTTTGTCTGGCTGGATTTTCGCCATGCTCGTCAAGAGTCCACTACTTTCCAGCCAGTGTCGCCATGACGCTCATGCAATTGTTAAACAGTGCCACAATTATTTTTTCATGAGATAAAAGATTGTAATTTTAATATATCACTACTTAATATTTTGTAATTACAGATTACAATGGTAAATAAATAGATCAATCTACATATGGTGATTAGCCTAAAGGCTAAATGAAATATCCATATCTAGAAAGAGTATACTTCTGAAGAATCCGGAAGTGGCGCGGCATGACTGGCTGGGAAAATGCCGGGCTCTGACGAGCTCGGCAAAAACCAGCCAGATGAACCGACACCGGGGGGGGGGGGCTTCGTACCGAAGCTGTCCTGTAGGGACAGTGAAGAAAGAGAGGCAGCTCAGTGTCTAAAGAGGGACAGGCAAGTCTCTTGGATAGCCCGATAAACTCTCTCCGAGCGGTGATGGAAGGTGGTGATCAGAGTGAATCGCCATGAACCTGGAGCCTCTGGAGCAAGCGATGTGCAGGAGGGAAGATTTGGACAGAGTGCTGGTGTTGGGTGAGTGATTAGCCAACCCACAGACAATAAAAAGAAAATTCTAAATATTTTTAACTATTAAGCTATTACTAAAATTACCCTGGCGTGGAAATTGTGGCTAAATAACGATGGGGGGAGATGGCAGATGGAAAGAGAAAGTGAGAATGACAAGCGTGCCATAGAAGAATCTGAATAAAGAATAACGAATTAAAGGTGATTGATACAGTTGTGATCAAAATTATTCAACCCCCACTGAAATTGAGTGTTTTGGCCAGTTTGACATTGATTTTGATCATTCAGTCATCTTGCTTACATTTACATCAAAGAGGCACTTGTAGGTCAGACAAATATAACATAACATTTATAATGAAATAACCACAAATGTCGTTTCTGTGCTCACATCATTATCAGTTTTATTCAACCCCCAAGTGACATTCAATCTTAGTACTTAGTACAACATCCTTTTACAGTTATAACAGCTTTTAAACGTGAAGCATAGCTTGACACAAGTGTCTTGCAGCGATCTACGGGTATCTTTGCCCATTCTTCATGGGCAAAAGCCTCCAGTTCAGTCACATTCTTAGGCTTGCGCACTGCAACTGCTTTCTTTAAGTCCCACCAGAGGTTCTCAATTGGATTTAAGTCTGGTGACTGCGATGGCCACTCCAAAATGTTCCAGCCTTTCCTCTGCAACCATGCTCTAGTGGACTTGGAGGTATGCTTGGGATTATTGTCCTGTTGAAAGGTCCAACGTCTCTCAAGCCTTAGGTTTGTGACGGACTGCATCACATTTTCATCCAATATCTCCTGATACTGAAGAGAATTCATGGTACCTTGCACACGCTGAAGCTTCCCTGTACCTGCAGAAGCAAAACAGCCCCAAAGCATGATTGACCCTCTGCCATGCTTCACAGTAGGCAAGGTGTTCTTTTCTTCATAGGCCTTGTTCTTCCTCCTCCAAACATAGCGTTGATCCATGGGCCCAAACAGTTCTAATTTTGTTTCATCAGTCCACAGAACACTATCCCACAACTTTTGTGGTTTGTCCACATGACTTTTGGCATACTGCAGTCGACTCTTCTTATTCTTTGGAGACAGCAAGGGGGTGCACCTGGGAGTTCTGGCATGGAGGCCTTCATTACGCAGTGTGCGCCTTATTGTCTGAGCTGAAACTTCAGTACCCACATCTGACAAATCTTTTCTCAGTTCCTCAGCAGTCACACGGGGACTTTTCTCCACTCTACGCTTCAGGTAGCGCACAGCAGTTGAAGTCAGCATCTTCTTTCTGTCACGACCAGATAGCGTTTCAACAATGCCCTTTGCTTTGAATTTGCGAATGATGCTTCCTATGGTGTCTCTTGGTATGTTTAACATCTTTGCAATCTTCTTATAGCCATTGCCCTTCCTGTGAAGAGAAATCACCTCTTCTCTTGTCTTCCTGGACCATTCTCTTGCCTTCACCATGTTTGTAACCACACCAGTAAATGTCTAGAAGGAGCTGAGTATCACAGTCATTTTAAAGCTGCCTAATTGGTGCTTATTATGCTTGATTGCTGCTCGGTGACATCCACAGGTGTTTTCAATACCTGATCGAAAACACCTGAATGAACCTCTGTTCTTCAGAGTGGTAGTCTTTAAGGGGTTGAATAATTGTGTCAATGAAGAAACCACAAAAGAAACATTTACTACTGTATTACAAAAACAATTGATGTCATTTTAGTTGCATTTGGTTCTGTAAAACGTCCTTGTAGGATTTCATTCTGAATACAATTACAAATGTACACTATAGTCCCTAAACCCCTTTACAGCATTGGGGGTTGAATAATTTTGATCACAACTGTAAATGGAAAAGTAAATCTGGAACTTGGATTCAATTTGGATTGAATTATAAATTGATTGGTGATATATAAAGGTGAAAGAAGATGTAAAAACTGGCTTTTTTCTCTTTTATGACTCGGTAAAAATGGATGTGGATTACAAGTAAAATGGCAATTTGTTAATTAGTCAAGTGGAACTGTGGATTATAGAGAGACATTTGCAGGAGAAGGAAGAGCATGACATGGAATTACTTTGAGAAAACCCTTGAAGAAATGGGGGGGGGGGAATAAAATCTTGAACTTTTAAAAAGATAACTGGCGAGAACCAAGGAGGATACGTTTTGCCTACAAGAGGATAGACTTTGATGATTATAAAAGAGGGACTTTACTGGGACTTAAAATTGAAATAATTCAACCCGGAAAGAATAAAATGGAACAGGAACTTAATGAACAGATAAAGACGATGTGTTTGGAAATAAAGGAAATGATTATAAATTTACATGGAAAATCAAAATCTGAGGAGACAAAGACAGAGTTAGAATGCACTGAAGATGAAAAGGAAATGACTAATGAGAAACAAGAAAGAGATGGATAATGAAGAAGACAAAGACAAAGAGACTGACTATGGAAAATTAAACAATTGTAATATTAAGTATGGACAAAAAGAAAAGAAACAAAGAAGTAAAAAAGGGTGGAACAGGGAAAATATAAAAAACCTAAATGATTACACTGAGATTAACAGTGGAAAGATAGGAAAGAGGGAAAAGAGTTGGAAAATAATAAGAAATAAAGGACAAAATAAAAGATTTTATGATTTTAAAATACAAAATAAGCATACTGAGATTAACAATGAAAAGACACAAAAAAAGGAAAGAGAAAGGAGAAACAATGGGAAATATAGGGCAGAATAGGAGAGGGCAGAATTTTAAAATACAAAAGAAAGGAAAGAAGGGAAAACAAAGGGCAAAGAAGGAAAAGAGGGTGGTGGAGGAGAAGAAGAAAAAATATTTAAAAAATAAATGATTACACTGGGATTTACAGTGGAAATATAAGAAAGAAGGAAACGGGTTGGGAAATAATGGGAAATAAAGGGCAAAGATTTCATGATTTTAAGATTCAAAATATTAATAATGAAAAGATACGAAAAAGGAAATGAAAAGTAGAAACAAAGGGAAAACTAATAAATGTCACATGCTCAATAATATTGGAGGTTTATAGAATGATAAGTTTTAACAAACATGAATAAATTAATTGAAGGAAATGTAATATTTGGAATATTTCAAACTATATATTTGAAACACAAAAAGAGAAAAGAAAACAATTTAAGAATATTTTAAGAACTAATCGGATTGGGTAAAATGAGAAAGGATTAAGATGCACTTTATAAATATATTCTTGAATAAGTGGGAATATATTGTTAAGATTTTTTGGGAAATATATTTAATGATTGAAATTGAATGTAAAACTGAATGAAGTTGAAATGATAAAAATGATTTAAAAGTTATACTGCAAGAAGCAAAGCAGAAAAAATATATTGGTAAAAGTAAAAAAGATAAAGATTAGAAAATTGTTTGAGTAACGATTTGGAGGAAAAAAGAGAACAAGATGAAATATATGGTTAATAATTAAAAAGATGAGGGATCGGGGTTGCCTGAATTCAACAATGGAAAACATTAAATTGAAAATGAATACAGCAATAGAGAGAGATGAAGGAATTGGAAGGGAGGAGGAAGAAGAGAGAGGGATGGAAGAGTAGGGAGGAAGGAAGGGAAGGGAAAGCAGAGTAGGAGAGAAGATAAGACAGGGGGGAAGAGAGGAGGAGAAGGAGAAGGAAAGGCGAAGTAGAAAAGAGAAGAAGAAGGTGGGGAAAGAAAGTTGAAAGGAGAAGAGGGAGAAGTTAGGTTTGAGGAGAAAAATTGCTGCATAATAAAAAAAAAGATGAAGTGGAAGGAAGGCAGCTCTGAACAAACTAATATTTATGTATTTATTTATTATTTATTATTAAAATTTATATGCTGCCCTTCTCCCAAAGGACTCTGGGCGGCTCACATAAATAAAAAACAATAACAATAAAATCTAAAACCAATCCAAAATTAAAATCCCCAAATTTAAAACCTCGTAGAATGATCAGGGAGTTTGCTGGAACAGCCATGTCTTCAGGACAGCTCAGAAAGTGCGGAGATCGGGAGCCGTCCGGAGCTCGGTGGGTAACCCATTCCAAAGGGTCGGTGCAGCCACAGAGAACGCCCTCATCCTGGGAGTCGCCAGCCAACACTGTCTGGCCGACAGTACCTGGAGGAGGGCAGCTCTATGTGAACGCACAGGACGGTGTGAGTCTGGTAGGAGGTGGCCCTGCAAGTACCCCGGGCCCATGCCATGTTGGGCTTTATAGGTCAATGCCAGCACCTTGAAGCGTATCCGGAAGGCCACTGGTAGCCAGTGCAGCTTGCGCAGGAGAGGTGTGGCATGAGAGTAACGGGAAGCTCCCGTAACAATCCGTGCGGCCGCATTCTGGACTAGCTGGAGCCTCCGGGTGCACCACAAATGCAGCCCCATGTAGAGGGCATTGCAGTAATCCAACCGAGAGACAATGAGATCTTGAGTGACTGTACGGAGTCACTCAATAAATATATTAAGAAAAAAAATGAATCGTTTAAGAATAAAAGAGGATAAATATGCACAAATAGTAAAGTTAGAATTTAGGGATAAACGAAGATGTTTATGTATGCAAGTATAGAAATACTGAGGTATATTCAAAAAAGAAAAGGAAAGGGGGGGAAGACGATATTGACAAAATTGTAATTGAGTAAAATATATTTGAATTTGACTAATTGTATAAGATAAGAAATGACCAACACTGTTAAAAAAAAAAAGAAAGATGTGGGTGAAGGTGGGAGAGGAGAAAAAAAACCCAATAAAATTTGTTTAAAAAAAAGAAAAGAAAAAGTATACTTCTCAAGGTAGTTGCTGGGGACAAATAAGTGACATAGTTGCAAATTTCTGGAATAAAGCTTTGTTGGCATAGGAAAGCATAGCAAAATATCTCTCTGCCAGTCATAACAACAACTGCATGTTTTTTCTAGGATTGTGTGGCTGCTTCATAAAATACCTCCGGCCTCTTCACTAGGATTATTGTATCTGAAATAACTCTGGAGTGAGGATACAAGCAATAAGAGGAAATTCACAGGAATTTATCCATCATGAAATACTGCAATGTAACAAGAGAACAAAAAATATTTGAATGCATCAAATTATATCCCAAGGTTCATAAATGAACCAGTAGTATAGGATGTCAAATGTATTAAACAAGGCTGGTAGATCCAAAATATATGATATGAGACTTAGCTACCAAAAGTGTTGGGAATGACAACACAAAATATTGTTCAGAATTTCATAAAGTATATTTTCAGTTGAATGGCCTGCTTGACATCCTGACTGATAAGAATAGAGAAGACTATCAGGAAATAAATGAAGAATCAGTTAAGAGAGAAATTTTCTGAATTTTTTGAGATGCCATGCCCAGAAAGTCGGCCATCTCTGATCTAGTTTGAATGTAGAATTCAAGAACCATCAAATGTAGTCATTTTGCATTTTTAGTATTAACTGTTTCATTACTTGGTTACATTTTGTATTCTGGTGTAAGTCATTTGTAGGGTGGTATAGGTAGTCCTTGATTTACAACATTGAATGACCAACAACAGCAACAGCACTAAAAAAAGTGATTTATGGATGTTTTTCACATTTACAACCATTGCAGCATATCAATGGTCACATGATCAAAATCCAAATGCTTGGCAACTGACTCATTTATGACAGTTGCAGTGTCCCAGGATCATATGATCAACTTTTGCAAAATTCTGACAAGCAGAGTTAGTTGCCAAATTCATTTAGCAACCGTGTTACTAACTTAAGAACGGTGGCAAAAAAGGTTATAAAATGAGATAAAACTCAATTAACAACTGTCTCACTTAGAAATAAAAAAATTGGGCTCAGTTGTGGTCGTAAGTCGAGGACTTCCTGTATACTTAACATTTGTTTGCATGTGACAAATGTTCATTTGTGCTCCATTTGGTCAATGTGTTTGTTTTATCAACAGAATAGCAATGTAATAAAGAGCAGAACTTCAACTAAGCCATTAAATTTCTCTTACTTTTTTCTGTACATGTTTGTTCTATACTCAATAAATACAAAAATTACAGACAATTTAATAATTGCAAGCTCTAAAACTTTCTGCACAGTTTTACAAGGCTAGAGTTGAACTATCTGTATTTCCTTAAAGGCCTGCATATTTTTTAGAATATGCTGAATAAAGGTTTCTAGGTTTCAGATGTAAAACAACAAGAAATCAACAAGGTTTGAGGGATTATTTTTTTTTAATGTTGCTTCTTTTTTATATACTCTCTACCCTTCTTCAGCTAAATCTGCCTTTTTTTCTTCTGTGGAAAAAGCCTCATTCTCCAAACATTCAGATGGTTTGAAAACATTTGCCATCTTTCTAACTCCTGTGTCTGTCTTCTCCTCCCCCTAGTTTTTTATTTTATCTACGGCTTGACAATTAAAGCCTTGTACCATAATATGGATAAATCCATAATGGATTTATCTTTCATCTTTTATACACTTTTCCAGACTTTCAATTAGTAGGCTAAGAACAATAACATATTTAAAAATGTAGCAAAAATCAGTACAGAAACACAGATAATGAAACTTCTTTAGGCACAACACTTGCCATTTAAAATAACTTTGCTTAAAGTAGATTGAGGAGACTGTTCAATTATCTGTGGGTCACCACTGTAAAAGAATATCATCTCCATCTCTGTGTGAAGAAGTTGCTATTTCACATGCAGGCACCTAAACAACACTGGCAAGTTAATGTTATAGTTGTCAGTTGCCAGATCTTTAAAAGAGATTTTAGGTTCATGCATGAGGGGTGGGGCACATTGCATTTTGGGGGTTCGGGCATGCACACGTGCATTTGCATTTGCACGCTTTCGGCACTCGGTCCGGAAAAGGTTAGCCATCACTGATATATAGGAATCAAAAATCTCTGTTGATTTTCTGAAGTTCAAATGCTTGCTGGGATGAGATTCAAATCCTTTCTAAAAAATCCAATGTAAAATTCTGTCAATAATTTACATTGTAGGAGGAAGGTTCTTTTTGTGCATAATGCCTATTAAGTAAAGAAGTACCACAGAAGTCATAAATTTGCTTCTGAAAAGCAGAGGCAGCCCTTTCCAGACTCCAGTATTACAATCCATTGGGGGAGGGGAGAAAGGCTGCTTTTTAACCATAACTTTAAAATAAAAGGATATCTGTATTATTGTTTATGTAAGCATCAGTTTTGTGAACAGTTTCTAATAAAATTTATAACTTTTCTAACTTTTAATCTTTTTCTGTCCATGCAGTATTCCTGCTGTCTGAAGCCATCTGCTATCTAACAAGGTAAAGAATCATACCCTTTATATATAACATAAGAAATATTTTCACCACTTCCTTGAGGAAAATAAGAAGCCCTCAAGAATTGCTGTCAGCACTGTTGGATTTTGTGCACAAAAGGCATTCTGCATATCCTACTCAATAGCAATGTGCTAACCCAGTAGAATTTATTACCCTGGATGGTTCAAATCAAACTTTTTATTTATTTATTTAATTAGATTTTTATACCGCCCTTCTCCTACTGGACTCAGGACGGTGAACAGCCAAGAATAAAAACATCACATACAAAATTTAAAATTTTTAAAAGAATTAGACAAATTTTGGCCCAATAAGTTTAAAACACCCCAACTAAAATCAATTAACAATTAAAAATATCTAAGGGGAGGTTAAGCCAGCCCAGCTTGATGAAATAAATACGTTTTAAGAGCACAGTGAAAAGCACGGAGATCTGGGATCCTACGTATCTCCGGGGGCAGGTCGCTCCAAAGGACCGGTGCAGCCACAGAAAAGGCCCTCCCCTTGGGAGTCGCCAGCTGACATTGTCTGGCTGACGGCACCCTGAGGAGTCCCTCTCTGTGGGAGCATACTGGCCGGTGGCAGGCTACCGGTGGCAGAAGGCAGTCCGGTAAGTACCCAGGCCCTAAGCCATAGAGCGCTTTAAAGGTGGTAACCAACACCTTGAAGCGCACCCGGAAGACCACCAGGAGCCAATGCAGCTCGCGCAGGAGGGGTGTCACATGGGATTGCCCCGTCACTCCCATAATCCCCCGTGCGGCTGCATTCTGCACCAGTTGGAGCCTCCAGGTGCTCCTCAAGGGGAGCCCCATGTAGAGAGCATTACAGTAGTCCAGGCGAGAAGTGACGAGTGCCTGAGTGACTGTGCATAAGGAGTCCCGATCCAGAAAGGGGCGCAACTGGCAAATCAGGCGAACCGGATAGAAAGCCCCCCTGGCCACGGCCGTCGTATGCTCTTCTAAAGACAGCCGTGCGTCCAGGAGGACACCCAAGTTGCGGGCCCTCTCCGTGGGGGCCAGTAACTCGCCCCCAATAGCCAGCGATGGCACCATCTGGCTATATAGGGATGCCGGAAGCCACAGCCACTCAGTCTTGGAAGGGTTGAGTCAGAGCCTGTTTCTCCCCATCCAGACCCACACGGCCTCCAGGCACCAGGACATCACTTCAAGGGCATCGTTGGGATGGTCTGGGGTGGAGATGTACAGCTGAGTGTCATCAGTGTACTGATGGAACTCCACCCCAAAACCACGTATGATCTCGCCCAGCAGCTTCACATAAATGTTGAACGATCCCTGCAGCACCCCACAAACAAGGCATCTTGGGGTTGACCTCTGCCCCCCTGCCAACACCGACTGCAATCAGTCAGAGAGATAGAAGGAGAACCACCGTAAAACGGTGCATCCCACCCCTAAGCCATAGATCTGGTTATTTCTCATGAAATGATAACATAGGTTATCAGGGAAGATGCATAAAATTTGTTTAGTGTCAGATACAGAGTATTAGATTTGTAATGTCTTCACAACACTATAAAGGAGCTGAGCAATCCCTTATAAAAAAAAAACCAACAAGTTTTGAATGGCCCAAATTCCCAAACAAAAGACTTCAGCAATAACAATAGCACTTAGACTTATATACTGTTTCATAGTGCTTTTACAGCCCTTTCTAAGCGGTTTTACAGAGTCAGCATTTCGCCCCCAAAATCTGGGTTCTCATTTTACCAACCTCGGAAGAATGGAAGGCTGAGTCAACCTTGAGCTGGTGAGATTTGAACTGCCAAACTGCAGCTAGCAGTCAGCTGAAGTAGCCTGCAGTGCTACATTCTAACCACTGCACCACCTCAGCTCTATAATACAGTTTTGGCATATATTAGTGCTTTCTAGATGATTCCAGCCAATTCATCAAAGTAACATAAAAGAAGAGAAAGAGCATACCTGCTCTTAGTTTTATAACCTTCCCAGCCTGATGTGGTAAACTCCATTATCACCTGTCCAGCACTGTTTTTACTATATATTTGTATGTTTTTTTAAAAAGAAGGTTATTCAAAAGCCAATAAGAAATTTAAACTACAAAGTTTGGTGGCACCTATAAATATCAACAAATGTATTATAGTATAATTTTCATCTGCATCTGTGAATCAGAATTTATGCTGTAATTAATTTATTATTCCTAAAGATTAATTTGTTTTTATTCCAAAACAGTATTGCTGCTAATTATTTGGAAATTCTTAAGAAAATTGAAAAGTGTTCTTAAAGCATGGGTCATCTGTCACCTTCCAGCTGTTTTAGACTCCTTAGCTCAATTAGCATGGCCATTGGCAAAGTCTTGTTAGAATTGTAATCAAAATATTTTAAGACAGATGAACAGGCAAGAAACTAGGAAAGATCAGCAGAAGTTGGAGTCAAAATGAGGGAGTGTGTGTAAATGTTGAGGACTAAAGCCTTGCAGTACATAAAGCAATGTCATCATATGTAGTTCACTTTCCAACAGGTTGTATACAGCTAGTGGAGTTCAAAGAGTTGAATAGGAATAAAATATTGGATCAAGTGAGAATTACTAGCCTTTTAATATCTATAATAGAAAGGAGCAGCTATGGTCCCTAGTCACCTAAAACTATAAGTTAATTCCAGTTAGAGTTAGATCTGTCTGAATTGGAATAAAGCATCATAAGTGCATGGTAAATATTTGCTTTCTTTAATGCAGAGGTCTTCAAACATGGCAGTTTTAAGACTTATGGACTTCAAGTCCCAGAATTCTCCAGCCAGCTATGCTGGAGAATTCTGGGAGTTGAAATCCACAAGTCTTAAAGGTGCCAAGTTTGAAGACCTCTGCTTTAATGCATGAATAGGCAGCCTGGCCTATTTCAAAGAATTTGCACTAAACTGCCACAACTATGTGGCATTGCTTGTATTGACTGGGAGTAACAGCTATTGAAATTCAAAACATCTGTAGGGCATTGGTTTAGTTTATCAACTATTTTATTAAATTGACAAGAATCAGTGTCAACTTCGCTCATAGTTTCTTAACTTGACAGTATCTGTGACTTTCTGTTGTGAAAAAAATAACACACAGTATAATTATCAACCAAAGCAATGAAGCAGTTTTCTGCAGATTTAATACAGGAACAAATCACGATTTTCTTAATTTTACAGAAGACATTATTATGTCTTTATATTATATCACAGTTGTGTGTGCATGAGTGTGTGTTTTTGCTTTAAATTATCATGAGGATTTATATAAGCTAACTGGGATCACTGAAAATTTGACTTCAGATCTTTTTATGAGGGTAGATGAGCAAACTTCTGGCACTATTATCCTTATGAATAAAAAGTTACTTGATAACAGAGATGGGCAAGCACTTAATCTGATTAGCTGAAATATTATATCATGCCTTTGAGGGACTTACAGCATTTAAAGATTCTTAACAGATGGGCTGCTGTCTTGGCAGCACAAAGCTTCGATTAAAAAATGCATGATAAAAGAAATTGTTGAAATTAAGATTATGATAGGCTTGACTTCCATCCTACATTTTTCTTAGTATTTAAGAAAATACTTATTCTTAGTATTTCTCACTGTTATTAACTTCTTGATTTTGATGTTCCTGGTACTTACTACATGGCACTGGACCACACTTTTCAAAGGACTACTTGCTTCCAATTGTTTCTGTTTGTCTCACAAGAACTAACAACTAACATACCCTGGATCCCTTCCGTAAAGCAATGTCATCATGCTGGACTCAGAAGTCATGTATGCTTTTTCTGTTGTGCCATATGAATAAATAATAACAAATAAATTTAAAATTTAAAAATTAAAAATCTTTCCTCCTGTATGTAGCCATTCATATACCAGTATAGGTGAATAAATATATATACACAGAGAGAGGTATACCTATATTAGAAATTGGAAAGCCCTTTCATTACCAGAACTAAAGAATAATAGGGAGCCTCAGTGAAACCAATGAAGATAAATCCAGTTCTACAGTGGGGATTTTCCACTGCTAAATCATGTTTGCGCAATACTTTGGAGTATTTTCAAAAAGAGGAGAGAAAGACCTTCCAGCTAATTTCCTGAAACAGGCAATTTTGTCTGTTTGCCTACCAAAGGTTTTGAAGGCAATCCACTGTGGTCTCTCTTTTTTCAAACAAGAACTGTAGATATCGGTAACACTCTTAAACAGATCAAAAGAAGGTATCTAAACTAAGGGACAGTTTGAATACTTGTATTAGATTCTTGGAATCTCAAGTATGAAAAAACCCTTGTATAATTGGCACCAAGAATATTCTCTCTTGACAAGTGGATTGTTTTTTAAAAAAGGAACAACTTGTCTAACTGGTGACTTTTTAATTGAACATGTGAACAAAATCCCCATTACATAAAGGTTAGGGATTGGGATTAGTACAAGATTGTGGACTTTCATTAGTATTAGCCTTGGAATATACTTATTTTCTGAGTATATTGGCAGCTTATTTTTACAAGCTACCAATTATTCTGTGATTTCTGATCTTGAATACAATAATTTGGGCACTTTCTCACAATCCTTGCTTATTTGAATGTTCAAAGATTTTTTTTGTGTTGCAAATTTTCTTTAGTAGTTCTTTCATTTCTAGTAAGTTTTATTGTTGCTTAGATTGTTGGCAATTCTTTTATCAGTTGTCTTAAAATCCCATTTATGTTCGAGGCACCATTTAAGGCACTTCTGAGTTGAAAGGATTAGCTGGTGACATCACTGTTACCCGGTGGACACCCATCTTTTAAAGTTAATTTTATAGATTTGTTCTTATTTTAGCATCTAGTTGTACTTTCTATTTATTACTTCTCTGTTTGGTTTTGCCACTAGTTTAATAAACAGACACTTCTTATATGCTTTACTTGTTTTATAAATGACTTAGATCAGTGTATAGAAGGGCTGGACATCAGTTCTGCAGACAAATAAAAATGGGGAGGATTGCTAACACCTCAAAATGGTTCTAAGTTCAAAAGGATCCTAACACTCTTGAACATTGGCCCTATCTTGCAGTATATAGTTCAGTAGTAAGAAGTGCACAGATACAGGATAGGCAGTACCTGGCTCAACAGTAGTACTTACAAGAAGGCTATGAGCATGTGGGTAAACCACAAATTAAGTCTGATCCCAAAATATGTTTCCGCTGTGAAAAAAGTCAATACAGTATTTGATTCCATCAACATATATCATATCAAGATCATAGGCAGTGATTAATTCTGCTCTATGTGGTACTAGTCAGGCTGCATCTATAATACTGTGTCCAGTTCTGGTTGTCACAATATAAGAATGATGCTAAGAACCTAGAAAGATTTCCAAGAAGAACAAAGATGATGAGAGATTTGGAGACTAAATCCTATGCAGAACAACTAAAAAAGTTGGATGTGTTTAGCCAAAAGAAGAGAAAGCTAAAGGGAGCCATCATAGTAGTCTCCTAAAAGTTTTCACAGAGAAGGGAGTGTAGATTTGTTGCCTGTAGCACTCAGGCACTGTAGCACTAAGGGTAGGAGAAGACCCAGA
The DNA here is from genome assembly GCA_012654045.1 of Ptyas mucosa. Classification (NCBI taxonomy): domain Eukaryota; kingdom Metazoa; phylum Chordata; class Lepidosauria; order Squamata; family Colubridae; genus Ptyas; species Ptyas mucosa. The sequence continues at coordinate 34,740,313 of WNWU01000006.1, read as the reverse complement.
GGGTGAAAGGTTTACAGAGGTAGATACAAACTTGAAGTAAGGAGGACTTTTCTGAGTGGAAGAGCTATTAAACAGTGGTGCAGTCTCTTCTGTCATGGGAAGTTTTCAAGTTTTAAAGCAAAGGTCAGACAGCCAATTGTCTGACAGTCTCTGTCATGGGTAAGGGTTGGACTAGAATATCTTCAAGATCCCTTCCAATCTCATAATTCTGGGTTTATTCATAACCTTTCTTGACCCATCTCTTGTTTTACAATTCTTAATGTACTTTACAGTATTCCCACTACATTAAAATTGTTTTCCCTGGCATATTAAGTTTCATTTCCATGTTACAAAGTGGGCAGTAGTGTGACCTTATACACGGACATTTTCACATCTTTCAACAAATATTCATTTCTCAAAATAGACCTAATGTAACCCCACTACTTGTCTAGCATTGTTATCATCATTACAAGGTTTCCTTATATGCTTAGCCATTGACTACATTAAACCACTAAGGAAAAATCATACTGTACACTCTTGCAATGCATTCCCATTTAAAAGCAATTGAGAATTTCAAGAAAGAGATTTGCAAGAATTTCTGTTTAGCTAGGAAAAAGCAAATAAATTTTTGAACAATTACATTAGGGAAAATTAACATTTTGAATGTTCAAAATGTTCTACTGGCTAGATTAAATCCATTAGAATATTTCCATCAGCATAACTAGTAATTGGAAGAAGCAGTTTCCCTCCTTCGGTATCCCTCATATTGACAGAATCTGCTTTAGAGGTTTTCTGCTTTTTATGAGCTGATTTTGAAGACAGTAAAAAATATTGTGGAAGCAGAAACCTGTTGTCAAAATTTTGAGTTGGGTTTTTAAGCATACTTAATATTTTAAAGGAGTAGAAGCTGCTGGTGCTATTGATTGTTTTTCTTGTTATCTATTTCTTCCTTCAACCTGCAGCCTCCCTAGCTCCTTCTACTTCCTTCATTTTATCTTGACAATTTAATGCAATATGACCAACCAGGAAAAATCCTATGCTGCATTAAAGTCAAAGGAAACATTTTTGACAGCTGGTCATAGATATCTATATAATATATAAGACTTAGTCCTGAAATTTAAATGATGCTTGCATAGTTTGCAACGGTTGGTAGTAATGTTATATATAAGTTTATATGTGTTTATTTCTATAGAGGAATATTTATAAAATGACAATGAATTAGAAAAAGAGAATTAATGTTTCTATCATTTTTCCATTATAGTCAATTGTTATGTTCCTGTGCTTCCCTGAAAATACAGGCCCCAAAATAAGCACTAGGGCTTATTTTCGGGGATGTCTTATTTTTTCCATGTACTTTAAAAGTACATGCGAGGCCCATGTCTTCTCAGACGCCGCGCAATGTGATAGTGCCGCTGCTGTGAGGTAGAGACATAGAGCCCTCACCGGCTTACCTCAGGCCTCCCCACAGCCAGGCCCCCCAAGCCCCGATACCTGCCTTGCCTCATGAATGCGGCACCAGCACGCTGCTCAGCTTCCTGCTCCGTGCAGCCGCGAGCAAGCAGAACAAATACGGCGGCAGCCACGTGGGATCCTGCCGGATAGCCTGGCTGCAGGGGGCCCTGAGATAAGGTGGTGTGGGGTGCGTGGGACAGCTCCACCACCGCTCCGCCTCACCTTGTGGTTGTGGCACAGCGAGCAGCCAGACAGAATGGATGGCCAGAATGCACAGGCTCTTAAGTAGGGCTTGTTTTTAGGATAGGGCTTATTTTTGGGGAAACAGTATATCCATATTTAAAAGAAAAAAGACAAAGAGAATTAAAAGAAATTGGACCATTATATTATATTTTCATACTAATAAAAAAAGAAATTTCCATCTGAAAGATAATTGCAGAAAGAAGATAATGATGACTGTATTTTGCAAAAATGTGAATTATTTTTTGTTTACTGGTGAGCTATAGCTTATGTCACAAGCCTTTATATTTCTGCATGAACAGCAGTCTCTGCAGAACTGTTACCAGTGAAGCTGTATAATTTTTATTTTTATTATTAGCCAAATTGAATCCTTTAGCGTGCAGCATATAATAAAGCAATGTCTTCTGAAGATGCTGATTCAAACACTGGCTAAAATGATACTACTTTATTTAGTTTTCAGCCTCAATATTTTCTCTCTTTCTCTCTTCTCACACCATCCCCTTCTCCATTTTTGTAGACATGAAGCATCCAATATGTCCTGATCACATGGCTGGAGATAAAAGTATGAATCCATCAGCAGTTCGAAGGGACTTTGAAGATAAAGGACAGAGATATGATAGGCCAGACTATCGATTAAGTAAAGAGAAAAAGAAGATGATATTTTCCTTTTGTGATGTGTGCAATATTCAGCTGAACTCAGCAGCACAAGCTCAGCTTCATTACCATGGAAAGTCTCATCTGAAAAGAGTAAAACAGCTGAATAATGGGAAGATACCTACAAATACAAGCAATTTATTTGCAAGTTCCAGCACAGGTGGTACTATTATTGTTGTTGTTTGATACTTACATAAACACCTACCATCCCTTTATGTTTCAAGGGTCAAAAATATTGAAAGTTGAAGTGTTTTGCCTGGTCCCAGTGCTGTTGTTGGAATGTGCTATACTTCAATTCTGTAGTTTTCACTATTCCTCTCAGTCCCTGGGTAGTTGATGCACATCTGTTTTCCATGCTAGCTGGTATAATGAAGTTAATACATTGTAGCAGAATAGACAATCTTTTCCAGCTTGGATTTGCACTTTGTCTTTCTCTAGGGAGTCGGGCTGCTGATGCTGTGATGTCGTTGGAGAGGACAGAACTAACATTTTCAGATGTTTTATTACTTGTGGGAGTTAAATGGCAATAGGTTTAAGGCATCTATTGTGCATATCACAGCTTCCTTCAAGACCACTGTAGTATCATTCCCTCAATGAGGTATTAACAGTCTCCTGAATCCAAGGAATTATTTTCCTGATTGCTGTCTGAAGAAACTGGCAGGGGCAGGGATTCAGTCCATAAGTTACAGAAGATGTCTTAGCACACTAGTCACTTAATAGAAGATTTCAGGTACAAGGAATCCAGGTAACTCAATTGATATTTCAATAAATGACCTGGATCCTGCTCACAAGGAGATGAGAAGTGAATAGAGGTGCCTTTGCTGTTAAAATGCTGCTTAATATCAAGTATGAGAAATTAGGAAATCCAGAAAGTTGAAATGATAAAGGAAATTGGCAATAGATAAAAGTCAATGGAATTCAAAGTAGGTTGGACTTGGATTTCTTCTGGGTATGAAGGGACTTGAGACTGATGGCATGTTTGACCCTTCCCTCAGGCTCAACCTGATCATCTCCTATATCACCTACTCATCCACCTTGGTCCCCTTCTCTTCCATGGGTTCTTCTATGCTGCTTTCCCCCTCCTGCATTGTGTTCATTCCAATCAAGATCTGCTGCAAGGAGCTTGAAGTCTTCAACATATATTCTAAACCGATTTGAAGTATAATTGACTGATGTGTTCAGAAGTTTCCATCTGGATAGGGTCTCTAAATCTTGTGGGGAAATTATCCAGGATGGGGTCATTACTTTCAAGGAGTGGAAGTACCCATTTGGCAGTGGAGTCGATTAAAAGAATGAGGATGAAGGTGACTCTTGATCTGCTGTTGGCTGATGATAAAGATTTTGTGCTGCACTAGGAATATTCTCATCTTATCAGACTCTCCGGTGAATCTTTGTGGTGGGTACCTGGGAGAAAAGTGTGGCAGGAAGTGGCAGTTGTGCCTGGGCAAGTGGTTGCAGTTGTTGCGAAGCCCTTTTTGAGTCAGGATCTGTACTTGCTGAATCAGTTGGTGAACATTGGCTGCTAAATTCCTTATTTCAACTTCTATTCTTTTTGAAGTTTGCTAAAATAGTACATGTCTGGCTCAGATCCCAGAGCTGCTGTTGCTGCAGCTGTGAGATCTGAAGCCATGGTTTGGGTGTTCTGGGGTCTGTGAAATGTTTGGTGTAGAAGGTATAGTTCAGATTAATGTCAAATGCAAGAAATCAGGAAATCCAGGCATTTCAAATGAATATAAAAGTTGATTGCAAGTTTAAGATCTCTACAAGAATCTGAACTACTAAGCAAATTGGCAGTAGATAAGTGTCAATAAAATTCAAGGAGGGCTGGAGCTTAGAGCTTTTGTGGGCATGAAGGGACTCGAGACTGATGACCCATTTGACTCCTCCCTTGGGCTCAGCTTGGTCTCCTACATTCTAATTGATAATGCCAACTGGGATTGTGATAGGAGGTCTCTTGGTCATTGTTTCCTAATCTGAAACACAGCCTCAGAACAACAGCTGATTCAAAATAGAGAAGAAAAAATAGTGTTTCACATCTCACACTGCCATTGAATAGTCCTAAATCAGGCATGTATTAATGCTCGGTCAGATTGACTTCTTGATTTTCTCCATCAGCACTCTAGCATCACTATTGTAATTTAATTTCCCACAGGCTTTCAGTAAACCAAGGAGCCATTTGGGATTTGATGACAGGAAGAGCACTCATGTGATTTCATCCAGGGTCCAGGTCACATCACAAAGCAGATAGTGAACCAGTCCCTCAACAAATTCACTACCAGCTTGTCAGGAAGTTCCCCAAACATTTGCTGGAAGCCACCATGATTCATGGGGTACCTGGGGAGAACCATTCAAACAGGTTCGGTCCCAGTGGAGGTACCAAGTATCAGTCAAGTAGAAAAGGAAGTGATCTAACCATGGGGGTAATACCCTCCCCATCCAGTTTACTGGCATGAAACAAAGTCCAAAGTGTGTCCACCTTCCTATGTTGCTTCTGAGTTCCACTGAGACAGGCCTGTGGCTGCTACAGAAGCCATTGATCCCTGAGCTTAATTTGACCTGTGGCCCTCATAATATGGAAGTTGAAGTTCCCCAACATCAAAAGACGGAACTCTACCACCAGTTCATAAATCTGGTCTAGAAGCCCAGAAAGGATTGAAATATTTTGCCATCCTGCCAGCCATGGTCTTGAGACTGATGCAGGGCCTGAAACCCAGCCAGGCAGATTTCAGAGTTAGCAATATATCCTTTTGCTCACGTAGCTAATAGTGAGTAATACTTGGTAATACAAATATTAGTAATATTAAGTACTTAATTACTAAGTAGTACAATAATATTAGTATAGTACTACTTAACAATACTGACTAAAGGCCAAAAGTTTTTAATAGCAATAGGACTTAGACTCAGGGTGGATTTGATTTAAATCTGTGTCCACAGCGGCTCCTTCTCTGACCCACTGTTGACTCACTGACAGTCCCATTCACTCATGACTGGTGATGCGGAAGTGACACAACAAGGTGAGGGACATGGCAGGCAGCAGGTGAGTGGATGCCCGCTAACAGGTGCTGCCATAATGGATCTGAAATGACAAGTGCTCTTTAATATTATATTTATAAGCTGCTTAGAAGGTTTCACTTTCATTTTTCCTGCTTGTCCTTCCTCCTCACGCATAGAGCCTGATAGTACAGATGCATTTCTCTTCAAATCATACAGTTTGTAGTGTACATAGATTTGCAAAACAAGGAGATAAAGGAATATTCCTGAACTTTGTTTTATGATTTATCTCATGGTTAGTGTGAACCATGTGTATCTCATGGTTATTGTGTGAATGCATCAATGCAGTGCATGTTATCTCAGATTGAAGAGCTTGGATTCATTGAATGAGTTTACCAAAAATATAAATATTGCAGAATATACAGCCTGATGCTACATAACTAAGCTCCATTTCATGCTGAATAAATTAAATTATTACTGTATCTTAAATATAAAACTATCTTTAGATAGATTTTTTACTCCAAAAGTATTTTATTAAAATTAATTTGATAAAAATAAAAAAAATCCAATTTTAAAAAATCCAATTTAAATTTTAAAAATCCATTTTTTTATTTTTTTAAAAAATATCATCAATTTTTATCCACCCTGCTTAGACTTATATACCACTGCATAATGTTTTATAATCTTCTCTAAGCAGTTTACAGAGTCAGCATATTGCCCCCAACAATCTGAGTCAATCTTGAGCTGGTGAGAATCGAATTACCGAACATCTGGCAGTTGGCAGTCAGAAGAAGTAGCCTGCAATATTGTATTCTAACCACTGCAGCACCACAGCTCTTAATGAATAAGATGCTGGCTTTAATTTTTGCTTTTTAATACTTGCAGTACTTCTGGCTCAAATTCTAAAATCTAAGATGCAGAGAATTTATGGATATGTGGATCTTTTAATATCTATAGATATCAAATCCACAGCCTAGAAACATCCCTTTGTAGCCTTCAGACTCCTCAGCCCAAAGTAAATTGGATTCTTACTTTGTCTTTTTCAGAGGGAATAAGTTGAACATTGTTGCATTAACTTTGCAGATGCTTAATCGCATTCATTTTACCCTTAAAACTCTTATCTCCTAGAATGACCCTTGGTCTACTCTGTCATCCCTTTTTCTTTTTTCTTGCCAAATTTGTTTTTATTTTATTATTTATATTTCCTATTCCTAAACTGCCCATCTCCCTCAGAGTGGGTTTTACTGTTACAGCAACGTAAAGACTGAAAAAATGCCATATAGATGTAGCGTTGCTATACCAGTCTGCAGGATGCCAAGTAGGGTTTCCTGCCTATACAGGGGGGTGTAGGGTTTCCTGCCTAAGCAGGGGGTTGGACTAGAAGACCTCCAAGGTCCCTTCCAACTCTGTTATTCTATAATTCTAAAGTATTGAATTGTTGTGATGCAAACTCTGTCCCTTTTTGTAAGATACACATTATTCTGATGAATGCATTATTGCTTTCATATTTGCATGTAGTATCACAATGCATGTTAAAAGGGGGAAGTGCTTGTGTACAAAAACCTGCTTTTGTCATTTATCCCTTGCTGTAAACACCTCTGATTATTGCAGTGGGATAACAGGTCCAACTTAATCCAGTAAGAAAAGGGGTGATGTAGCTGCAGATACTGTGTGGTATAGATGTTTTCTGATTCCTACCTTGGTTTGTTTTATGTAAGATAAAAAGTGAAAAGATTCCTTACAAAGTGTTGGTGCCAATTATATATGAAAACATGGACCACTGTTTTATTTCAGTATTACCAATACATTGATGATTTAATTTAGGCAGTGAGTTAATATACATGTTTGTTTACAATTTCAAGCCAGCAGGCAGAGCCTTATCCTATTTTGTTTGTTTACTTCAATAATGTCATGGCATTTCAGATTAGAAGAAGAGATTTTCTACTTCATGGACTTATCCATATGGTTCTTTTAGCAAAATGAAAAACATTTGCTCTTGTTTTTTACTTCCTAAACTTTTTATAAAAGGTGACCTCTAAATGATTATATTTAAAAAGAAAATAGGATATCAGCACACTGTGAATCTTTTTGAAAGGAAAAGAGCAGGGGTGAAATGCTCCCGGTTCGGACTGGCTCGGGCTAGTAGGTAGCGATGGCAGCGGGCAGTTTGGAGAACCGGTAGCAAAAATCCCTGCCCCCGCCCCCCATGCCCAGCTGAACCGCGCCATCATCAGAGTCTTTTTTTTTCTTTTAAATGGCTCTGAATCCCAGCTTGGATCGCCAGAGCCATGTAAAAGAAAAAAACTCTTTTCCTTTTAAATGGCTCTGCCTGCTAATCGGTAGCAAAAATCCCTCCCCTTCCCCCCCTCAGCTTGCTTACTTTAGCTGCTGGTTGCAATGCCTTGCTGTAATCCCTGCAATCGATTGCCTCAACAAGCAACTGAATCTCCCTGAGATTCAAGCAGGCAGGGAGTTGTGGACTTCAACTCCCAGAATTCCTCAGCCAGCAAAGTAAAGCTGGCTGAGGAATTCTGGGAGTGGAAGCCTACAAGTCTTAAAGTTACCAAGGTTGGAGACCCCTGTTCAATTGGGTAAGTTTTTTTCCCCTTTGGGAGCTTTAAAAAAATAGTTAATTGGGTTTTTTTTTACTTGTTCTTTTTTTTTTTGACCTAGCCATTTAAAGTTTAGGAAGTTTTAAATTTAGCTGCTTTTATATAAAAATAAAAATAAAATAAAATAAAATAATATTTGTGCAGCTTTCTGAGATTTAGTGTGTTTCTCTAGTTTTTCACTCTAACTACACAATCACACAAAATCTCACAAAGCTGTATGTGGAATTTTGTGTGTGTAAAATGTGAAAGTTGATTTTTTGGGTTTTTTGTGGCTGGGTGAGGTTCCTGCTTGTTGCAGGGGCCATTTTGGGTCTAGCACAGCTGCTTTTATATTGTGGGTGAGCCAGTTGTGTTGTGTTGTGTTTTGTAGGTTAAAAAAGGGCAAAGAAGTGACATTGACTTGGCCACGCCCACCTGACCAACAAGCCACGCCCTCCCAGTCACCTTACCACCAAGCCCCACCCACTAATTAAGCCCCGCCCACAGAACCAGTAGCAAAAAAATTTAGATTTCACCCCTGGAAAAGAGGCATATTATTCTTTCTCTATTATACATTTTAAAAAAAAAAGAACTATGGTTTAATGGTTTACATGGTTACCCATGGTTGATCCTGCCTAGCATTTTAAGATTAGTCAAGTCATTTTAGTTCAGCAGTAAAAGAAATGGGACTTATTTATCTAATAAGTCAGCATGAATCAGATTTAAAATTCAGTCTTTCTGAAGCTATCCATAAAGCCTTATGAAGTCTAACTTGGTTTTTAAAATCTGAACTTTGAATGAGCTGAATTAAAATAAACCCGATAATATTCAGTTTCCTATAAGATGAAGGAAAGTAACAAATTAAAATTTTTCTTAATTTAGTTAGTAATTTATCAATGTTACAGTATTGTATGTTTTCCTGCAAGGCCACAACTTGACATATATAGGCTCTTGTCTCCCAAATTTTTGCACAACAAAAACTCTCTGGGGTGGGTTGAGTAGACAGATAATGATTGGCCCAGAGTCACTCAGTGAGCTTTCATGGCTGAGAATGATTGGAATCTGGACCTGGTCCCAATAATTAAACCATTAAACCATCATTCTTTTTTAAAAAAAATATGGCCATATAATAGAGGAAGAATAATGTGCTTCTTTTCCTTTCAAAAAGATGCAGAGTGCGCTGATATCCCATTTTCTTTTTAAATATAATTCTTTGGAGGTCACCTTTTATAAAAATAATATCCATCAACCTTTCTTATATTAAGATAGATGGGAAAATGTCTTTGTCCTTAAGAAATACTATCTAGAGGAGAGAGAGGTAGCTGCTTTTGAATGACTTTTGCTAGTACAGCAAAGTATTAATGAAGTGATAGATTTAAACTCATCTGGGGGGAACTTGTTTGTTTTCATCGATTAAAAAAGATTTGCCCATTTATCCTTTAGAAGTTTCATTTTCTTTATAATTGTTTCTTATAAATGTTTGGCACTTTCTAAAATATTCTCTACCTCCATCTATTTTTGTTTGGTGGAACTGATAAGACATATAAAGATCATAACCATAGTCAATCAAGCTGTCTAAAACAATAAAATTAAATAGAAATAGGGGGTCTTGCTTCAAGTTTATATTAGATATAGTACAAAAATGACATGTAATGCTGGCTCCCTGCTAATGGATTAAGAGCCAGACTGCACACTTCATTGCCCCTTCCTAGAGCAAATATTCTTCCCCCTTTTAGCCAAGGATAAATAGCAGTGGAATTAAATTTTACATGGATTTGTATCTTAACAAATATTTTTTATCTCATCTTGCTGTAAAAATGTTGGTGAAGATGACCAACAATTTACAAAATATAAAAGCAGCAGCAAAATTATTAAAATTTAAATCAACAACCAACTCAGAAAAAATCTGAACTGACCAGGCAGTTCACAATCAGTAGAAAAATGACACAAAGATAATGATTTTTATCTTTAAAAGACAAAGTGTTCTTTTAAAGGTAGTGTTGAGCATGAATGGGAGCCAAGCATATCTTAGCACCAGTGACATTCTTTCTCAGCTCTGCAATTGAAAAAAAAATTCTATCTCATCAGATCCCATTGACAAACATCAAAACATCAGGAAGATATGCTTATAAACCAGATACCAATAGATATTAAAGACCAAGTTTCCATTAAACTTGGAAACACTGTGGCACCCAACAAAGGAGATGCAGATCTGTTCTGTATGTTACAGTTAGTTTTAGTGTTAGGTTTACCACAATATAGAAAGAAATCCCTTACAAATCAGATCAGATTTATAGAAATGTTGGATAAATATTTCAATTGGTGCTCATAATGATGCTACAAGTTATAGTAAGAAGCCATAGCTCAATGGTAAATATTTCATATGTTACAATCTTCCAGGGTCACTTATTGGCATCTCAAGATAAAACCAAAAAATATTATTTGAACTGGAGGTTTACTGCCAGTTAATGGAGGCAACACTGCAATAAATGGAATATTTGAATAACCACATAGAATAAGACACCCAAAGTTGCCTTATTGGTAAGATGGGCAGCATAAATTTAATAAATGAATAAAAAGGAACAAAGGCTCTAACAGTCTCATACAGTAACTCGGTATCCAGATAATCACATCTAAGCTATGCTTCCTTGAATAAACCACACTTCACTGAGTGTACATAGCAAGCTAAGACATAAATCACAAATTTACTAAACACATTGGTTGGGTTTACCCAGACACTATGCCAGAGGCAGTTAAGCTATTTTGTGGTTTAGGACAATATATGACTTGTCCAGTTAGTATAAGGCAACTATTTACTAGGGCTTTGCAGCCAACAGATTTAACTCTAAAACATGCCTTCAAATGTAGAGAAATACAACTGTAGTAACTATGTACAATTCTTGAAAGTAAATATGTTTTGCCACCATTCCCTGCAGCTTCAGAGGTGTCAGTCCTTTAAGATAGACCAGGTCATAAAACATTTCAGCAAATGCTATCACTCTCCTTTTTTGATATAAGCTATATCAGAGAGCTCGACAGCATTTTTTCATTTCTTCCCTTCCTCTTATACCAAAGCGTTTCTTTCTCACCCTTCTCTATTTTCCCAGGCTAATAAGGTTGATGCGTGTTTCCTTCAAGACTATTTTCAAGAAGGGAGCAGTGTGATTTTGAGAAAAATTAGGGCTGCTTTAAAAAGTTGCTGACAGGTGTTACATATGCACTCTTACCTACTTCCAAAGCAGCTTTCTGAAATCAAATGTAAAGCACTGAAGAAACCCACTATTGCTATTTCGATTATTTTTTTATTTGACAAGGAAATCTCATTTGCAGAGAAGTTCTAGGGAATAGGCTAAATAGGGAGACAACACTACATGATGAGGAAACAGATTTATTTATTTATAGTTTTTTTATCCTGCCTTTATTACTTTATAAATAACTCAAGGCAGCAAAGATACATAATATTCCTCCCTCCTCCTATTTTCCCCACAGCGGCAACCCTGTGATATTGATGTATGAATGATATTACTTGTAATTAAACTAGTTCTGTTTTACAATGTTTTCCCACCATCCCTCACCAATTTCCCTTCAGGAGGTATCCTGGTTGGGGATTCTGGGAATTGCAATCCCAGCTGATCTGGAAAGCACCAGGTTAAGTAAAGATGGTACATAGTTCCATTAGAGCTATACATGCACACTGCTTTCTGAATCATGCACATTTATTTAATTAAAAACAGTTAATAATAGCATAAGCTTTAAGTTCCTGGCTCAGGTTTCAACCCAGCAGCAAACATACTCAAATAGCTTTACTCTGCATCCTAAAAAGGTCATTTGAAAATTGGAAAAATGACAAGAGATTTTGGCATTCCATCAATATAAGCACCCTTATCCTGCTTGTCTCTGAATTTGAGACTGACAGATGAACAAATAAGTACATGTAATAAACCAAAACACTGGCTACTACTACTTGCCACTTTTATTTTTAAGAGTATTTCTTGCAAATTAAGTTAATGCCTAAGAGAAATGTGTTAGTGTTTAGAAAGCCAGTTTCATATTGACTTCCATTAATAAAAATAATTTTCCTTTCCACAAATACCGTATATACTCGAGTATAAGCCGACCCGAATATAAGCCGACCCCCCCAATTTTACCACAAAAACTGGGAAAACTCATTGACTCGAGTATAAGTCAGGGGTGGGAAATGCAGCGGCTACTGGTAAATTTCAAAATAAAAAAAGACTGGTCAAAAGTGCAAGGACCTGTCAGAAATCACTTTTTTCAGCCCTCTGGGTAGTCCTTTTGTGCATATGGACTACTCAGAGGGCTGAAAAAGTAATTTTTGACTGGTCCTCGCACTTGTGACCAATCCTCGAAGTTACGACTGTTCTCACATTTTATGTTTTTGCCCTATCTTGTCACCATGGTGAAGAGAAGCAGTTGTGAAATGAGTGACACAATTGTTAAGAATGCTACAATGGGCATAAATGATGACCAGTCATAAGTGCGAAGACCGGTCAAAAGTGCGAGGACCTGTCAGAAATCACTTTTTTCAGCCCTCTGGGTAGTCCTTTTGTGCATATGGACTACTCAGAGGGCTGAAAAAATAATTTTTGACTGGTCCTCGCACTTGTGACCGGTCCTCGAACTTATGACTGTCCTCACATTTTACGTTTTTGCCCTATCTTGTCACCATTTCTCTCTCCCCCTCTCTTTCTCATTCTTTCTCTCTCCCCCTCTTTCTCTCTCTCTCCCCCACTCTCTCTCTCATTCTCTTTCTCCCCCCTTTCTCTCTCTCTCCCCCACTCTCTCTCATCCTCTCTTCCCCTCTTTCTCTGTCTCTCTCCCACTCTCTCTCTCATTCTCTCTTTCATTCTTTGTCTCTTTCTGTGTCTCAGCCCTCGCCACCCCTGATTTCAAGCCCCATAATGCTCAGCCTGCCTAAAGAATGACGCCCTCTGTAGCCAACTTGACGTCACTCACTGTTAGAGCCAGGAGCTGCCCATTTTGAAGCTCATTCTGCCCTTCTGAAGACCCCAATGCTTTGAGTTTCCCTCCACCACCCAAGCAAACATCGGAGCTTTCTCTTGCAGAAGCAGAATCCAGCAGAGAAATGGAATAACGAGGGG
>WNWU01000006.1:34698416-34726883 GCA_012654045.1 Ptyas mucosa | reverse complement strand
AGTAGTGGGGGGGGGGGCAACGGGCGTGTGTGTTTATGTATGTCCCTCCCTCCGCAAGAACTTGGAGGTAGACGCTGCCCTCTGAGGAAAAGAGGAGGCGGCGAAGCCCTGGCTGTCACCTGGGAGAGGAGGAGGGCACGCTGGGAAGCTCCCTTCCCCGCAGCCCTGCGAAGCTTGCCTGCCTTCCACGTGGCCCGGTTTGGGGGCGTGGCCAGCCACCAATTGCTACCAGTATGGCAAACTCGCCTCAATCTCCGCTACCTACTCTCCCGAGCCGGTCCAAAGCGGGAGCATTTCACCCCTGCCTCCCTGCAACCCCTACAGCCAAAAAGGGGCACGGGGAGGGGCGCCGCACCCCCCCCCCACACACACACACCCCATTTTGGCTTTAGCAAGCCTCTCTGCAACCCCGGGAGCCAAAACAGTTGCAGGGAAAAAGGCATTTTTTCTGTGACTCAAATATAAGCCGAGGGGGCTTTTTTCAGCCTGAAAAACATGCTGAAAAACTCGGCTTATATTCGAGTATATACGGTATATCACAATGAAGTGGAACAGGGGTTCTATCTTATACCCAAGAGGACCACTATCAAGACTCCCAAGGCTGCTTACAACCAAGAAAGCTAGCATCTCAAATAGCCTCATTAGTTAGATTTATTGAAAAGAAAAGTTTAGGTTTTAAAATATATAAGGTTTTAAAATATTAAAATGGGTATAATATCCCTGCTGGATGCTGGCTTGTCTTCCCTTGTCATTTTCAGAGGAAGACAGGAATATTGCAAGGAAGACAGCTTATGGGCATGTGGACAGTAACAATCTTACCCTCCCTCAAGAATAGACACTAGAGATTATTAGGATAGGAGCAATAGTGATAGGGAGGGGATATGTGGAAGCAGTGGTTCTAATCCTGATGCTACTGAAGTGACTCTGCTGACATCAGTGATTGATGGTGGAAAGCAAGGATATGGTGCTTTTCTACAGGCAGCATTTAATTCATAGTGACTTAAGACATTGAACATTGTATACACCACACCTATGCTGAGGAAATACTGGAATATGGATTTTGGTAGTTCCACAAGTATTGTCAAAACAAGTAATGATTTATGGCAATGAAGTTTATTGAAGTTGTGGATTTTTGTGGTAAAATTCAGTAACATCTGTGAGTTCATTGTTAGTTGGTGGTCTTTGCAGCATGTTAATATGTTATACAATCCTAATTCATTCTCAAACTGCCAGTATTCATTTCATAGGTGCTAAAATTACAATTTTGGTTAGTCTTTCAATAATAATACAGGGAAATATTAAATGGTGACAAATATAAAAAGAAGGAACAGGGATGACGAAAAACGTCTTTAAAATGCAGTTCTGAAATTAACCAGCAGTAATGAAAATTAACAAGTGCATCATATAAAATAACTATTTTTGTATTTATTATCTTTTATCAATAGGGGAAAAATCATTCCAGTGATGTATTTGGGTCTTTAAATAGTTTATGTTGCATTTAAAATATCCACAAGATGTCAGTGCAAGCATTCATACAAAGATTGCTTTTAGCAGATTTAACCATTTATGGCATTAGTTGGTATATTTCACCCTATGTCTTTTCTCTTAATGATTATTTGAAGAAAACAGGTATCATTCCAGCTGTGACCTATTTTTCTTCTTCTTTATTTCTATCATTGACACTACTAAGACTTTTAACCTCAGATATGTGGAGCAGGGGAATTTACATTTTGGTTATATTTTATAAAATGCAGATATATTGTTTACAAAGCTACTTATAATTCACTTTCACATGTGTCCAATCTTTTTCTTATTTTGTATAAAAATAGGAGGAGCTATTTAATCTACAAAACTACTGCAGAAGGAAACTGAGGTGTTTGCTTAGCTAATCAAGGATGACACATTTATGTAAATGAAATAATAAATAGGGCTGTGGTATTACTGCATTTTAAAATCCCCCTTTGTGTTAATCTGTGTTAATATCAACAGGACTTCAGTTATGAAAAACAGAAAAGCTATTATCAAGTCCCATTTGATTGGGACTTCTGATATACAGTAAATGGTTAGCTTAGGAGACAGCGATGCCATGTGAACATAGCCAGCATTCTACAGAAAATGAGGAGATAGCATAACTATAAAGTTGTCTTATGGTGTAATTGCAGATATCACAATTAAATTCTGCTGGTTTTCTCCAACCCCCAAATTATCTGTGTATTTATATAAATTGTCTATCATTGTTTTGCCCATCTTGCTGGGAGTGAGAGGATGAACAGGGAGACCACCAAGCAAACATTTCTTTGAGTAATACAGTTGCTCATGAGAGTTAGTCTCTTAACCTTGGGCTATTGTGGAGTAAAAATTTTAACTCTTTTATTGGTTAGATATGTTTGTCCAATAGACAAGCCTTACCCAACTTAATATGTTATGCAGATAAGGCCACTGAACTACATAGCCAACCGTAGCCTACTATGTTATGAATACCCAGCCTTTAATTTATGGTTCATTGTATCATGTGAACCTTGAAAACTGGGTTGAATAAGTCTTGATAAAGTTACCCATGGTTAACAGTGCTACATGATCACAGTGTCTACCGAAGCATCATTGCCTTGAAGATGTGGTTTTCTTTCCCATAATTTTTTTAAAAAAAACCATTTATCTCTTTCCATTCTCCTATATATTTGAATGTCTTCCTAGTGATTTTCCCTTAAGAAATATGAAAAACCATCCAGTTTGCAATCAACATTATCCAGCAATTTAGAAGCAAATATTAAAATACTCATTTCAGTTCATATTTTATCAGAACAAAAATGGTGTGATTTGTACCTAAAATAATCCACTTCTTGTGTTATTAAATCATTAAAAGGATCATTTATATAATTACCATTTGTAATAAGTTTTAAAACTATGAATTTAATCTTTAAACCAGATGTCCTGCAAAATATTGTGTGAGTATATTCAATTATTTGGTATTAGTTATTTTCTTATTTTATTTTTTTTAGAATCTCTGACCTGCAGTAACCTAAGCTTTTCTATAGAATTAGTTGTAATTGCCTTTAATTAAAAAATCAGTATCAAAGTGTTACTAATGCAGTAGCTCTTTTATTTGGTATTATGAATAGTTTTTATATGTAAGGATTTGAATAAACAAATTGAATATACCCCGTTTTATAGGTTATAAGGAAAATATTAAAAAATCTATTGCAAGTTCATTTTTTTTGGTAGAATTGAATGAAAACAGTAGGGATGAGAGATCCTTTAGACATATTGTAGGAAAGTTTTGGCAGGGTAGCATTAAAGATTTCATTGTGATTATTAATATTCCCATACTTTTAAAATAGAAAAGAGAAAGCAAGATAGTTACCTCCAAAATGTGCTTTAAATAATCTACAAACATTGTGTGAAACCAATACAGAAAATGTCATACTTAAAAGTTTCAAAACGTTTCTTAAAAATAAAACTTATATTTAAGAACAGAGAACCTATTACGCTCTCTGATCGTCTGGGTTGGAGGACATCATAGCTTATTGTCAAGATTAGAATTTTCTAGAATTGATTTATTTTGTGATATCAGGGCAACAATTAAAAAAGTCTTTTTAAAAAAATCAATATTGCATACCGTATTTTTCGGAGTATAAGACACACCTTAGTTTTTGGGGAGAAAAATAAGAAAAAAGCTGATTGGTGGGTGGATTGGCCTCCCAGAATACCCCCAATCAGCTTTTTCCAGAGGTGAATTTTAGCAACAGTTTCATTGGTTGTGAGCTCTGTGCCTTACTTTTTTTTTCAGCCTCTGAAATCTCTGTTTCAGAGGCTTTTTTTTCTGCCTCTGAAAGCCTCCAAAACAGAGCTTCAGAAAAAAAGCCTCTTTTGTTTCAGAGGCTTTTTTTTCTGAAGCTTGGTTTGGAGGCTTTTTTTCTGAAGCTTCGTCTCTCAGGCTTTTTTTCTGAAGCTCTGTTTCTGAGGCTTTTTTCTGAAGCTCTGTTTCTGAGGCTTTTTTTCTGAAGCTCTGTTTGGAGGCTTTTTTCCTGAAGCTTCATTTCTGAGGCTTTTTTTTCTGAAGCTTCATTTCTGAGGCTTTTTTCAGCCTCTGAAACCTCCGTTTGAGAGGCTGGACAGAGCTACATTCGGACTATAAGACACACCCAGATTTTCACTGTCTTTTTTTGGGGGGGGGGGAAGGTGCGTCTTATACTCCAAAAAATACGTTATGTAATATCTAGTATAAAGAAATAGGCTATATTGTGCATAGTGTTCTGTACACAGTATTTTAGACTCATACAGTTATTTAGCATATAGCATACAATGTCAGGGAAATCTACACATGCTAGACAATCAAGGCAGACCTGACAGCCTACAATGCTAATTCATTCTGCACTCATGCAGTGAAGAACATTCATTCAATGCTAGACTGGGCAAAGTCAACAAGAAAGTAAATGACTTTCTTATTTAATAATAAATTAATAAAAGGGGGGGGGACTAAAACAATTGAACTGCAAACAGTTTATAGATGTGACTGGCAGCCCAGATAAAAAGACAGAATTTAGGAAAGAAAATTTATAGATTTTGGGAAAGATAGAGGATCATATATAAAAAGAGCAAAAGTTCAAAAGGGAATAACAAAATAAATCTGCCTCCTTCCAAGTCAACCTAACAAATTCCAAAACAAAACCAAGAGATTAAAAAAAGGAAAGCAATATTACTATATATCCGTGATGGCATGCCAGATGTGACACGCAGAGCCCTCTCTGTGGGCACGTGTGCATTCGTCCCAGCCCAGCTCCAATCGCATTTCTCCAGCGTGTTTCACTCAATCAATTCCAACTTCTCACGAAAGAAAAAGATCTCACAAAGTTGGAATTGATTGAGTGAACTTTTTCACTCGCTCACTTCACAATGAGGGAGATAGGTCCTGTCTTCCTCAAGCCTACAATGCGACCCATGCAGCTCTTTCAGCCTTCTGCTGCAGTTCCCTGTGACCCTGTCACAGCACAGGGATGAAAGAGCTGTCACCCTGTCACAGTGGTGGCAATGGGCGGAACCTTAGTGCAGGAGCGAAGTGCCCCTGTACTTGCCTTTGCAAGGATTCTGTCTTCATTGTGGAATTTGCTGTTGCCATCAGCAAAGAGGGCTGGGAGAGAACGGCGAGGGCAGATCTTATGGGGTGGGGGCCATCCCCCAAGCTAGACTTTCTTTCTCCCTCAGCGGGGCCAAGAGAAAGAAGGGGGCAGCATGGGGAAGCGCTTCCCTCCCATGGCCAAGTGCCGAGCACAAAAGCCCAGCGGGAGGAGGGGTGGCTGGCCCGGCAGAAGCGCCCCCATTAGCGAGTTGGACAGTGGAGAGGCCTGGCCCGGCTCTCACAGCAGGACACTCTTCGGCACCTCCAGACACGAGCTGCCGCCTTTGAAATGCACCACACCTTTGAGGAAGCTGGGCAGCAATAGCTGGGGCCATGGGCGGGGGGCAGTGGAGGCATCAGGGCTGCCTCCCCCCTCAGAAAACCAGGCCTGGAGGAGCGCGGAGAGTTGTGGGATGCGTGCCAGAGGATCAGAAGATGTGCTCCAACATCGCCTCAACACTCGTTTCCAGTGCCCACTCCTCTGTCCTGAAATGGGATTGAGTGGGGGGGTAGGGGGAAGGTAGCAGAGAGCAGAGAGCTGGGGGAAGGGTAGGGGAGGTTCTAGAAGGAGAAGCCCGACTGGCTTTCCTTTGGGCATGGGACGGAGAAGAGAAACTCCGCAAAATGCCACTCAACCTACTTCAGTTTTGTGCATATGTGGAAATAAAGCTGCAACCAGGTTTGAGATTGCAAAGCTAGAAAGTCCATCTAGTATCTGAATTGCATTTAAATGTTTTCAAAGTGTTGAAAAATGTGATTTGGTTTGACACCTGAAATTGATTTTACTGTGAACATTTAATTCAAATGGGCCTTCAATCAAATCTCTTTTCAAATGGAATCATTTTGACACTTCACATAGCCCAAGTGTGTTTGATTTATATTCTCCAATTTTGTCTTTGAAAAGTAGGTTACTGATAGCTCGTCCTAAGATTACCAGTGAATGACATAGGAAAGTGAGTCTCCCTGTTCCTAATCTTTTGTTCTAATCAATGCACTGGATGCCAGTTGTCTCATTAATTATGCCTTCTGAGTATAAATGTTAAGGTTATACGAGGATAATGTTTTGTACACAACACCAGAGAACTGCCAGTTATCAAGAAGGGAAGTTTGTAGTATATGTGACGAGGAAACATGATATATCCCCCCACATATTATGGCTTTGAATTGAATAGGTGATGAACAGAGGAAAGAATGAGGATAGAATCCTACACAATGATACTGCAGAAGAGAAATATGCCCCACTGCATGTTATTACACATGAACCATACTACATATTGTAAAAATGTTGGCTGTTGTTGCTCTGTTAGAAACATCTCTTAAGCAGAGTTCTCCAAAATGAAATTCTGAATCTAGGCTTTATTCAGCTGTTCACAACTTAATACACAAATTTGGGAGTTGCATAGACTTGTCTAGTTTTATACTCTATATTCTTTCTATAATTTAAAGTTACAATATCAAGTTCAAATTGATATTCTAAGTGGAAATTGTATTTGAGAAGAAGTATGTTTTGGTGGATAGCTTGTACCAGGCATAAATCCTGTTGACTTGACAAGCATTCAGTATAATTTAGATCAGAGGTGGGGTACGATGGCCCATGCTGGCTCAGGAATTCTGGGAATTGAAGTCCACAAGTCATAAAGAAGCTATCGTTCTCCACCTCTGATTTAGATAGTACTATCAGTTTTCCAGGCAGTTTAAGATTCCATTAGCAAAACTGACCAGGTCCCTTTCTCCTGCCATCTAAAATGCAAAGATGGGGAAGAGAAAAAAGAGACAGGGAGAGATGAGAAGGTAAGTTGCTAAATGTGGAAAATATTTTTTTAAAAAAAATATTAAGACTTAGGAATAGTGAGTAAAAATTAAGCATGAGACAAGCAATGTTTTTGACTTTGGAGTTGCATTTTAGAAAGAAGATATTTTTGCCCCAGGTATCTGACATTATTAGGTATAGAATCCCTGGCTCAACCCGAGGTGCATACTGTATATTCACTTCTGTTGGATGACTGGATACGTGTGATTAAGCAATTGTGTCTTTTCAGGCATCTGTAGTTTTAAAATGCCAAATGGATATAATAAACTGGATGTTTTTATTGTGATGCTTGGGGGGGGAGACATTAAAATTTACAAGGTGCTTTATTCCAGAATAAATAAGATAATGGTATATTTGAACATAGTAGAGCAGAGCTGTCAAAACTCCCGACCCATGGGCTGGATGCGTCACGTGCTGGCCCCGCCCATTCCCAGTTTAGCGAAGGGGGGGGAAGTCCCCATACATCATGCGACGACGCAGTGACAACATGAGTTTGACACCCCTGCATAGAGGAAAAGAGAGCTATGATTTATTCAGAATAGATAATAGATAAATCAGATCTGTTAATTTAAGGTGGCAAGTTGAGTGATTTAATGGACAAGATTTCATCAATAAATACTGAAAGAGATGAAGTCTGGAGAAAATAGTAGGAGAGAAAGATAGCTAATTAGTTTGCCTATGGAAGCTAGTAATACATGAAGTAAAGAAAGGACTAAGTACAGCATGAAACACAGAAAATAATTTCAGAGTTAGACCTGTATTGTAGTACAAGCTAGGAAGATAAAATACAGAAAAGGACAGTTGAAATTTGAATGATAAAATACAGAGAAGGACAGTTAAAATTTAAATGAATAAAAGCAGTTAGATAGTTTGATTTTTCCTTAGCATATGCTTAGCAACTTGGGGACGCATACCAAACGGAGTCATGAAAATACACGTCACGTTTGCTTGAACAGTGGAGCATTGGCTGAAAGGGGATAAAAGTAAAGAAAAAAGTCTAGGAAGAGGTCAGAAGTTGGAGATAAATAATGGAAATAAACTTCAAGAAATATATTATTAGATTGTAGGTCACAGTCCAAGCAAGATGTTGAGTGGTACAAACAGTGAGATGGGGAGGATGTATTAAAAGTGACAGTGTGATGTTCAAACAAGAAAAAAAATCCATAATGGAAAAAGCTAAAGAGTACAGTTCTTAAAGATCAATGGAGTGACCATGGCAGCAAGTAGTAGAAATGAAAAGTGGGTGCCAGTGATGGAAATGTAACTTGAAGACGAGAGGTAACTAGATTTTTTCTTGAAGATTGAAGTCACAAGGGAACAATCTGGATGTGTTATGAAAGAAAGCAAAAGCTAACGACTCAGACAATATGGAAGAAAAAGCCCAGGAGAATGACATAGCAACAAAGCGCTGCCAGAGAGAATACAAAGGCACAGAATGACTGCCAAAAATTTAAGAAGCAATCAAAAGCTGAAACATACAGGTGGCCTCCAATTTCCCTTCTGTTTGTTGGTTTTTGAAAAAAAAAAACCCCCACAAAGAGCTCTGATAGGAGAGCAGCAGTGAGGGCAGTTTCCAAAGAGAGGGCATCTTTTGGTGTCGAAAGAAATTTGTTACAGAGTTAGCCTAACTGTTTTGTGCAAAGGCATCATGAGCTGAAGCAGCTGCAGTGAATGAAAGGTGGTGGATGAGTGACTGTAACAATGCTAGAGGCAACAGGGAACAGGCTGAGACAAGGGACTAAGAGGGTGAAATGATTAGAAATCTGAGAGAACAAGAAGTGACCTACATCAAAAGAAAGAAGAGCAGTAGGGCAGAAAGTAAACATTTTAAAGGTGCAGGTCTGAAGCATCAGATGCCTAAATTTACACAGTCAATAATAGTGTGACTAGAGTTTTCCATGTCCATTTATGTCTTTTGAGAGGGATGGGGGGAGGCTTTCAGGCTATTTTATGGCAGCAAGATATAACCAGTGTTTCCTTTCTGAGCATGTGTTGTGCATTTTTATATAAACAGGAAAAAAAACCCATAGTCAACGTGTCATTTTTCATTTCTAAATCAAGCCCAATAATACATATTAACATATTGACTATGAATGCTCCCTCTCCCTGTGGAGAATTTAGCTCTAATTTTAACACTCACGCTTTTAGGAAGATGATTCTTTATGGTTTGAAGCTATCTCTGTAGAGCCATTTCGTAATAATCTGCCTTGCTTGAGTCTGATCACTGCAGTTGATTCCATGCATTGATAATGAAGCCTGAAGATTGTTTGTTTCTCAGTATAAATCCACTCCAAAGACCTTCTACTTTAACAGTGCTGTGTGTATATATTTCAGTACAAGTGAATGTGTGGAACTAAAATTGCTGCAATTTCTTTACAAATGACTCAGTATGCTTGTCCTTCCCTAAAATGCTGCCAGCGTGTAAAGGATTTTCAATGAGCAGTGCAAATAAGCCAGCAGTGGAGAAGGTTTGAAGCTGCACTGGTATAACAGTTTCCTGGCACACAGATGATCAGGGCTGGAGATCCAGGTCTCTGTAGTATCCAACCCATCTTCTGTTGCTGGTCACAAATTGGAAGTTTTGAATTTCTAGCCTGGTGTCTTTTACAAGCTGGATATTTAGCACGACAGTACCATCATGTGGAGTGGACTTCCTAGCAGAGGTGAGCAATGCTTTTTTTAAAAAAATATAAACATTACAGAATTATACTCATTTCAAAAGCCTTGTAATCCTCACATGTTTAGAAGTGGAATTTTGTTTGTCACCTATAGCAAAAGAACACCAAGGCTAAAAAAAATATGGGAAAACAGGTTATTATTTTTCTGATTATAACTAATAATGCATTGCAAATGCAATTCTATGTAATGGGTTGTCTTCTCTGTGTTGCTGGTGTAGTATTTATTACCAGAAGAAACTCTCCTGGCAGAATAGTCATTATGCATTTCAAATACATTAACACACATCTATTGATACAATATGACAAGCTGATGATTAACTAATGAGGCTAATTAATCATCAGTGTGATTATATACTTGTGGCCAGGAAACAAACTGCAGAGCATAAAATCCTATTTATGAAAAGCTTGACTTGAACTATAAATGGCAAATGTGCCTTTCAGCTAATAAAGTTAAAAGCAAAAGCAATATACTGACGTGATATGCATCTGATTTTGTCAGTATTAAATGCCAGATATGGGACAACCTCTAGTAATTTGTTTGCAATGATAACTTGTTTTATAAGAGGCATAAAATTCCTATAACTTCTGCCTAACAATACTTTAATTAAATATGACATTTAAATGTTGCAAATCTTTTTTAAAGACCTGAATACATCTCTGGAATTCACATTATCAGTCCCTTAAGTTTAAAAACAACATGTCAGAGGATTAAGTTGTGTTTACATGTCTAAAAAGTTTTGCCCAATCATTTCAGTTTGTAAATTATTCACCAAATCTTGTTATTTGCTTGCTTCCTCTTTGGATATTTGTTTTAGGGATGGGTGGTAATATCCAATAGGAAAGAAAAACCATTTCTTGTTACAGAATGAATAGTAACTCTGCAGTCCTTTCATAAGAACCTAAGCCATCTCATGCTTTTTGCTGTAAATTTGTTCACAAGGCAGTTGTTTTTATAGCTTTCAACCCCAGAGTCATGGAAAAGAATGTATATATGTTTGACAGAAGATTCGAGAATTTCTATTTACTAACAGTACATGTAAAGCATGGCTAACCAGCAGAAAACCTATTTCTATTTAGCCGATCTGTCTTTGCAAGTCCCAGGGCCACTCTCTTGCTAGAAGCCACTGTGTGCTTTTGAAAGCATGAAATTAGTTTCATATACTGAGCACATGGTTTCTCATTTAGCAGTTCTTTTTATGGAAATGGCCAATTTATGGTTCACTGCCAGAACTTTTGTCTTCTGTCAAAGCTGATAGCTTTTGCTAAGGTGTCCATGAGAGATACTAAAAAATGAAATGGAAAAGGGGGAAAACCCTAATTAGAACTAAGAAAGGTATAATGGATTTGCAGATTTATTTCAGAATATTATTTGGATATGCCTTTTTTTCTCATCAATGCCTGAATTTGACCTGTTTTTGTGAACATTAATAAAACTTGCAAGGAACTCTACTGCATGTAAGGAGTGTTTAAAATGGACTTTTAAGCTAATGAAAAACTATTCTGTTATACTTTCCCTTATGTTCGTTTTTCAAAGGAAAGATATAAAACTGTACTGTAATTCTTATTTTGTTTTGAGTTGGATCCAAAATGCAGTGGATCTAATGTATTTATAAC
Source organism: Ptyas mucosa (assembly GCA_012654045.1). Lineage (NCBI taxonomy): Eukaryota > Metazoa > Chordata > Lepidosauria > Squamata > Colubridae > Ptyas > Ptyas mucosa. The sequence continues at coordinate 34,715,665 of WNWU01000006.1, read as the reverse complement.
TAAGTGTGAATTCCGTGTTTCTTTTTATCAGGCAATCATTGATAATATTGATCTAATGCTGTAATAATTGTATCATTTTTATTGTGAGTAAGTTTCATATATTAATTTGCATAAAAGTATCAATTAAAAAACAAAATCAATGAATGCAAATGTCAAGCAGTAAAAATGGTATTTTTTGCTCTATTTACATAACATACTGTACTACTAATGTGTTACTCATAACTTTCATGTCTTAAAGAGATTTGTTAGGTATTTCTTACTTTCAGACATGCTGGTTTTTTGGGATAGTTAATATTATATATACTAGGTATATGGTAGTGGTAATTCCTGAAGAAATTTAACACGTGTACAGGTAGTCCTCAACTTATAACCACAATTGAGCCCAAAATCTCTGTTGCTAAGTGAGATCATTGTTAAGTGTGTTTTGCCCCATTTTACAACCTTTCTTGCCACAGTTAAGTGAATCACCACAGTTATTAAGTTAGTAACATGGTTGTTAAGTGAATCTGGCTTCCCTATTGGTTTTGCTTGTCAGAAGGTCGGAAAAGGTGATCGCATAACCTGGGACATTGCAACTGTCATAAATATGAGTCAGTTGCCAAGCATCTGAATTTTGATCACTCTGCTCATGGGGATCCGGCAACTGTCATATGTGTGAAAAACGGTCATAAGTTACTTTTTTCAGTGCCATTTGGTCTAAAACAAACACTAAATGAACTGTTGTAAGTCGAGGACTACCTGTACATATACATATACGTATATATAAATATAGCAAGAGATACCTAGTTGGATAAGGGAGCTGCAAACAGCCTTCCTTCTTTCCACCATTAAAGAAAGTGTAAAATGGTCTTAGCATAATATTGAAAAGTTCACTTTACACTATATCCTTCTTTCTACGGGCAAATAATATATGTATGCATAAAGCTTATACAGGTCTGTGTGCTTTCACATAAAACTCATAAGAGCAGTTACAGCTTACACTGAATTCTTGCAGGCTGATTTAAACAATTGGCCTAGTACAAATTTTGAATAAGCCAAAATATGGATTGTTTGATTTTGACTTAACATGTGAACCTGATAGTGGTGGTTTGTAAATTGTGATTAATGGCTTAGTGTGATAATCAAACCCAGCTCATTTTGTTTAGTTTGGAAACCATGAGCATAGCTTAGCTCAGTCATTTTGTTATGTGTAAACAAAGATTGCTTTCCCTTTGAGTTGCTATATATTAAGCAAATATTATTGCTATTATGTTGAGTTTAAATCTATCTTTAAGGCATCCGTTTGGAGCAAGATCTAAACAATGGCTTTACTTATATTAAAATTAAACAGACAATGCAGTGACATGAAGACCAAACTACTATAAATAGTCACTTCTACTAGTCTTGTAATATTTCTTATATTTGGGGGGGATCTTGTTTCCTGAAAATTAGTTTAGGAATAGATCAAGTAAGATTGTTATGTCATTATTTACTTTAGATATGTTGAAATAAAAAAACTCAATAATAAATTAAATATATGTATGAGATTTTTTCCATACCATCATTACATCAGTCTTCTACGTTTGATCATAGTGTCTCTAGATCAGGGGTGTCAAACTTGTGGCGTCACGTTGTCATCACGTGACATATCACAACTTTTCCTCCTTCGCTAAACCGGGGTGGACATGGCCAATGCATGAGGCATCTGGCCCGTGGGCCACGAGTTCAACCCCCCCGCTCTAGACTGTAAATGATGTTTAGTTTACCCTTAAATGGTTTTGTTTGAGGAATAACATTATGCTTCAGAACAAGAATATCTTCTATAGTGCAAAGAAAAACAAAGATAGCTATTTTTTTTTGTTTTACATATAAAAATTATCTAGAATATACAATATGAGAAGAATCACTTTTATCTAACATGTCTGTATCTTCCAAGTCATTGTCAATAATTTTTAATCCAACCAAATGAATGCGTATTCGGACATACATTTCACTGATCTGATAAAGACTTAATCTTCATCCCAAAACTCTGGATAAGATTACAACTTCAATCAACATTTAATTCAGTGTTTCTCTTTGGTATTTCCCAGTGTTTGCCAATACAGTTTTTGAAAATAAATATCACCAGAATTTTGAATTGCTGGCAATTCAAATTTAAGAAAGGCATTTTATTATTTACTGTCACACAGAAGATCACCAGATGTTTTTAAACAGTGTTAATCTGCTTCTGATAGAGCACACGCTTTTTCCAAGTGTAAAATGCAAATAATAATACTAAAAATATAATACCCAGAGAAATTTAATTACAGTTACAGTGGACAATTCTTGCCTGGTTGGATTAATATGTGACTTCATGAAAGAAAATTAGTCTCTGTCTCTGTCTCTCTCTGTCATACACATACACACACACACACACACACACACACACACACACACACACATATTCCAGCATATTTTTTGTGATACTACCGTAATATTACATTATTTATTTAAATTTATTGTAGCTGCCCACTCCACTAGGCTCTGGGTGGCTTACATTTTAAAAAACATACAACATCATGAACAGTCCAGAACACTTAGAACAATAAGAAACCAAGACAGGGACCCCACAAACAAGCTTGAGACTACAATGGCATTTTAAGAGCTTTTCAGAACTTCAGGAGAGGATGCTGTCTGTATTTCTGGGGAGATGCTGTTCCAAAGACTGAGGGCTGTTATAGTACAAGGCAAACTCCCTTGGTTTTGTAAGACGATAGTGTTTGATAGAAAGGAGCTGGAGCATACCTACTCTGCTAGAATGTACTGGACAAGTAGAAACAATTGGTCATAGTTGATCCTGCAGATCAGGTTCTATACCATAAAGCTTTATAGGTAACAACCAACACCTTGGATTGCATCTGGAAATGGATTGGCAACCAATGCAGCTTATCTAGCAGTTGTAACACAAGGGCCTACCAAGAAGTGCATTACCGTTAACCCTTCAAAGTAGATCAGACTAGGAATCCAATGTTATGTGCATCAGTATTATTTTTATTGTAAAGCTATGGTGATAGAATCTTGCAAGTTTGAATGCACTCTCTCCCTGTATATTCGTGAAGGTCTTGTTTGAGACATTTACTTTTTACCGACTATTGTCTTAATAATGGCTTTTCTTCCTGCCCCTCAAGGCCATTCCCACTGCATTCCACAATTACTCCTTGGGATGCTACATTTTGAACCAACTGTAGTTTCTGGATGGTCTTCGAGGACAGCCCCACATAGAGCATATTGCAATAATCTAGTGCCGTGATGCCGAACCTATGGCACACGTGCCAGATGTGGTACACAGAGCCATCTCTCTGGACATGCGAGCCATCACCCATTGCTCTTCCAGGTTCTGGCGCATTGGCCAGCTGGTCTTCACAAGCGTGGGTACAGCGGAAACCGGAAAAGCAGCCGCCTGGTGCACATGTGTGCACCGGGAAGATATCTTCTGGTTTCCAGTGTGCGCATATGCACCAGCCAGCTAGTCTTCACGTGTGCATGCATGCCAGAAACTGGAAGGCCAGGTGGCTGGTGCACATGCCGGAAATCGGAAGATCACCTTCCCAGTGCGCACATGCGCACCGGGGAGTTACAGAACCTATGGCACGGTGCCGAAAAGGTTTTCCAACACTGATCTACTGTAAGGTGACCTGGGCATGAGTCGTATACTGAAGGGCCTTCAAGTTAAGGAAGGGGTGCATCTGGTACATAGAATGAACCTGTATAAAAGTCCTCCTGGCCGGAGGTACCCGTCACTCTTTGAGTAGTAGCTGTGAGTCCAGACGTTGCTCACCAGTCTAGAATGGGGAAGTGCTATACTATCTGTGGACAATGATGGAAGCCCTTGACTCTAGAAGACCAAGCAGCCACAGTCACCCAGGCTTGTCAAGATTGAGTTGAAGTCTGTTCCTCTCCATCTAGCCCTGAAGAGCCTCACTGATTATTGTCATGTCTCTGTATCTTCCTTACACATGCAAAACATCACAGATAAAATAATCAAAAGAAATGATTACAAATTAGTGAAGTTTATTTCAGTAAAGGTAAATTAATACTTAATTTTGCTTTTTAGTTAACATTTAAAGTAAACTGGAATATAATTTTAAAAATCACTTTAAAATGGAAAGGATGGGAAGGTATACACAAATGCAACTATAGTCATTACTTTATTTGCTAGTTTGGTATTTTAATGATTAATGCTAATACTTTAATTTCTACAGAACTTTCAGAATGTATATTGAATGATCCCTGAACTTTGTATCTATTATCAGCTTGCTTACTTGCTTATATGCCATCAAGCCAATATCTACTCTAGATAGATTTTTCTCTAGGACAATTTGTTCCCAACCTGATATTTCAGGTGATTTTCTGGGTAAAGTAAAGCTGCATTAAAAAGGAGATCCAGAGCTGTCCCATTAAAGGTTTTTGAAGTTTCTCTGATGTTTTCCCCATATGAATAAATTATTTCGTTGTCATAATTCACTGTCATTTGGGCTTTTCACTGATTTGCTCTCAAAACAAGACAACCATGTATATCACATTTTATACCATTATTCTTACCCCTTTAATCTTTGATTATGCCATTAACAAGTTACCAAGAAGTATCATTTTCTTAATCATTGCTTCTGAACATTCGTTGCCGTATATATATTTTTTCACTCTGTATGTGAATTTATGAAAATATAATAGTCTAATCTGAGTTGGTGGATATATCTGGGATTTTGAAAGTATCTTACAGTAATTTTCATAAAATGATTGCCATGCTTGGTATGCCCAGTCTCAAAGCACTCAATTACTAGGATACAACTGGTGAAGTGATTGTTGTACATGTGTGATATGAATGCCAGAAACAGGAGATAAGCAACAATGTTCTCTTGTTTCCCCTTATTTCTTCAAGTAACTTCTGATATGGTGTGGCAGTAATTATTTCTGTTAGTCTGTTACTTGTCCTTCAGTAAACTGTTTATTTAATTACCTCACCCCTCACCTGTGTTACCTAAATCTATCAAGTAAACGTATAAAATTCATTGTAAAAAAACCACAGCTGCACTACACAGGTTGTTGCTCAACAAGCATTGTAGCTTTCCAAAGTGCCTCTGCCACTTCAACAGATGCCAAACCTGGATTTTATCCACTCACCATCTTATTTTCTAAAAATGCTTCCAGAAATTAAATTATATCCTATTTTTTTATAGTAGTGTTTTTCTGTAAAGCATGCTAACTTCTAATTTATTCCCATTTATTAAATGTTAAGTAAAAACATCTTTAAAGAAGTCCTGAGGATTAGAAAACCTGGTGCCAAGGCAGATGTCACCAATCACACTGGTGCCCTTAGGCATTGTGTTGGACAGAACTTGAGTTTACTGTAGATTTCCAATGTAGGTTACTATTTAGTTTTCACTGCCTTTAGTTAGAGAAATTATAATGTTATAACTTCAACTATCACAGTGGGAATTGGCAGCATAATTTGGCTTGAAAGCTAAGTTGATTTCAGGCAAATGCCTCAGAAGCTATATCAAAAATTGAGGAAGGACAAAATATGGACATATACCCTGTCAGACTAGTTTCTCTAGATTAGTCATTCAGTTTCTCATGCATGCATGCATGCATGCATTTCATTCTTACATGCTTATACACAGATTTCCAGAAATACCTAGCTGCAAATTATTAGGCTTTAAAATACGTTACCCTTGAACCAGTAACTTCTGTTTTGAATCCTGCCAGAAGTTGTAATGGATTTTATGGGAGAGGATTGCAGTATTTGGGAGAGATTAAATTTGAAGGAAAAACTAACCAAGTAGATGAGAAACTCACAGGATTTAACAGCAAATGCTATAGGATTATATGTTCAGAAGTCTTCCTGCTCACAAGTCTATGGTTTGAAATGTGAACGAGCTGTTTTGTTTTGTTTTGTTTTATGTCCACCCATTTGCCATGAGATTTTGGGGACTAACAACCAGCTAAAAACATCAGCAATATTAACAAAACAGCAATTAATATCACATTAAAGGCAGCTTATGTATCCATAAATCCATAAAAACTATGATATAATAGCAATAGCACTTATATACTGCTTCACAGTGCTTTACAGTCCTCTCTAAGCAGTTTACAGAGTCAGCCTATTGCCCACAACAATCTGGGTCCTCATTTTACCAACCTCGGAAGGATGGAAAGCTGAGTCAACCTTGAGCCTGTGAGACTCAAACTGCTGACTGCTGGCCGTCTGCAGAAGTAGCCAATGCTTTTTTAAAAGGCTGGCCTAAATTCTTGGCTTTTTTGCAGTTAAGAATCTTAGGTCAGAAGTAATTTCTGATCTTGAGGATGGTCCCTGCATGTGGGCAGCCCTTATACTGATTGGCCTTTTTTAATTGTAATAATAGTGAACACATTTCAGTTACACCAGGGTTATAGAATACTAACTCCAGAATTATATGCCAATGATATTGGAGAAACTGTATGAGTCCATCTCCTGTATATAGCTTGTCACAAGCAAATGTTAAAATGCTACTTTTCATATTTATAGCGTAAATATAGAGAAACAGTATATCCTATACTGCTGATGTTTTTATGACAATCTGTGACCCATTGGATCATTGTTTCAGAGATATTTCTTTACTACCATTCATGACTCTTGTGCATCTCCTCACATCCCTTCATATTCTCCCCAACCTCCGTTGCCACACCCTTCAGGCACCCTCATATACTCTCCTTCACATGTTCTGTGCCTCTTACACCCCCCTGCACACACCCCTCCACCCTTGCTCCATCTCTCTCACACACACCTTGCTTTCTCCCTCACCCAGCAGCAGCCACTTACCTGTCTGCTGGCCTTGGACTTGCAATTTACTGCCAGATTCCCAATTGACTTGTGGGTAACTGGCAGGGAACATTGGAAATGATGATCATGGCACTGCAGCAGTACAGCAGCATTGATGGGCCCATAATTTTCCAAAATTTCAATCCCCCAGGAGTCATCACTCCTGGATTTTGGATGGATTCACTGAGTTAACCTATTGGGGTACCTTGGTTCAAAAATGGTTGCCTACGATACACAGTTTTCCCCAGTTGATTATACACAGACAAGAGACTTTTAGTAGTATACAGATTTATTGTATTTCATATTTTAGATGCTCAGAATTTGTGAATAGGTAGTCAGATTTCAATTTTGTGATTGAGGCATCATCCTCAAAATTGCAGTCCTATAAATATTTACTGCAAAATAAATCTCAGAATAGAGATCACTCCCAAATAAGTGTGCACAGGACTACAGCCTAAGTGAAAATATTGTAGTCACCTCTCATTAAAACAGGTTTTCATCATTCCCTTTGAGAGCATAATAAATTTCTTTAGCCAATGATATATATGTACAGGAAACAGTTCTAAGACACTATAAATTGATTGAAGGTCAGCACCCCTGTAAAAATCATTGACTTGCCTGAAGTTAACTTTATAGATTTCAACTGCAGTTAATCTAATAGCACACGAATAGATCAAGTTTTTTTCCACACTTGTTCATTGGTTAATGATTCAGTCTGATGCATTTTATTTTTGTATATGTCTTCTCTAGCGGAGAAAGATCTTGCATACAGAAAAAAACCCCACTCTCGTACAGGGGTGTCAAACTCATGTCGTCACTGCAGCGTCATGTGACATATCGGGACTTTTTTCCCCCCTTCATTAAACCGGGTGTCAGTGTGGCCAGCACGTGACGTAGCCAGCCTACGGGCTGGGAGTTTGACAGCCCTGCTCTAGTATCTTTAAACTTTGAAAATGTGTAGGAATGATATCACATCCATGATGCCCTACTGCAGTTCCATATTAAGAAGAAGTTAATAGCAACAGTGAATATTATTTTATGAAACTTAGCTGTCCAGGTAATTGTGATGACAAGGAAGACATTCAGAATTTCTTGGGACTCTATGTTGTATGACCTAGTATTAACAGAATTATGTTGCATAACACTACCATAATTACTGTACTATCTCTGCTACTAGTGAGGTTAGCTGCACTTCTGAAGCTGGATCAGTTTTTACCTTTTTAGCTTTCTTTCCAAGGGCTCAGTTTTTTCACTTATTCTTAAATGTTTTTCTTTGGTTGATACACATTTGCACAAGGACGTAGAGAGGCTTATGGGATGTGTATAAAGGTGATCTGTTATTCACATCGCTCAAGACAGAGTCAATGATTTTTGAGTAGCATAGCTATACAAAGGAAAGTCAAGGATAAATACCTTACTTATGTAAGCATATATGATTCTTCCTTTGTTAACAGCATCCATGGCTTAGGTAAATGCATCACATTTTTCCCCCAGCTGTATTCCTGTAATAGTTGGAAGCTGTTTGTTCTCTCCACACTGCCTATCCTAGCAACCCACCCAAGAACTTGGACCAACTTAAACCTTTACCATATGCTCATAAAATGGAATAGTCATTATGCTATAACCATTATTTATGTCTGACATCCAAAAACAATGACAAGTATAGTATAACAAAGTTTGCCAATACAAATTACGTAACCTAATTTATATTTAAGACTGATTAACATGTCAAAAAATGGGAAGTCTTAATTTTTGAAATTATGGATCAGCTTTTCTACTGCTGTCATTTCCTACCCAGAAACCCCAAATATACACACTCATTTAAATAAGATGAAGAACATTCAAGGTATAGAATCTGTGATCCTCCAGGTTTCCAGTCCATGCACCCAGCTTAATAGGCTGTCCTCTAGTGTAGTCCACAAGGTAGCACAAAAATGGGTTTGCAGAATTTGCTCTGTCCTAAAAGCTAATTACTATTCTGCCTTGGTAATGAGACAGTGAGTGGTGCAGTCCAGAGGAGGGCTCTTGCCGGTTTGCACTGGTTTGGGCAAACAGATAGTTAAGATTCTGCACAGTTTGATGAACCAGCAAATTCCACCACTGGCTGGCCCTGGCCCTGCTCGATTTTTGGCCTGTTTTCCGGGCCATTTTTTGGGCCAAAAACAACCTGAAAACAGCCTGAAAAACAGCCCAAAAAGGCTGAAAAACAGGCAGGGGCGGGGCCAGCCAGTGGTGGGATTAGCCCCAACCGACTGAATCCTAACTCTGCCTTTGAGGCAAGGGGTCAGGAGGCAGGACTTGGTGTGATGAGTGACATCACCCACCCAGTCACATGATCAACTGGCCATGCCTACCCAGCCAGAGAACTGTTTAAGTTATTCAAATCCAACCACTGTTGCAGTCCCGAAAATGTGTTAAAGGCTAGCAAGTTGTAGATTTCCAGTTAGTAGGAAAACTATCCCTCAATCTTTCTTTATAATTTGAGCTGGGGCTGGATTTAGACTGGATGATTTAGTCTATCAGAATCTGGAAAAGATGATAAATAGTCTCAATCTCTCTTACACCCATGTGCTTATTCAGCCTTTTTCTCTCATTCATTTTTCATACTTTCTCTAGCATTTTTTCTCTGTTTCTTGCTCTTTTGCCATCTTATACATCTTTCTGTCACTTGTTCCATCACCCTTATTGGCTCTATCACCTTCACCTGGTTCATCACCATCTTACTAGTTGCTCCATAACCCTCTCGCTTTCCGTTACCATTCTCTTTTTTTCCATTTCCATATTACTACCAAGAAGCAAACTATATAGCAAGGCCTGTTTTCCTCCTCGCTGTTCGGACATTCTTAGTGTGGGACCTTCTCCTTTCCGATTGGATTGGCTGAGTGTCAATCTTCTCCCTCTGCGTTTGCTAAGCCCGCCTCCTCCACCGGTCTCCAGTCTTTTCACTCAGCCGTTGGTTTGAGGCTTGAGTGTCTGTTCATGCGAATTTTTTCACGTTATTTTCGGGGGGTTTTTTTGCTTTGTTGTATCCAATTCTCAATTGCCTGGGGCTGCGCGACGTGGGAGATCGAGTTGCCTTTGTTCAGGGCGGCGTTCCGGGGCTCCGGCCGCCGCCAGCGACTCGCGGCTTAAAAGCCGCCCGAAGTTGTCTTTTGCCGCCATTTTCTACCACGGACAGGCTTTGCTGGGCTCGGCAAGCCATTCCGCTATCCTCGCAGTCCCCGGAGGCACTTAAAATTATCTGAAGTCACTGCCGGCTGGTATACTTCATTGGCAGCCACGTTTGGCATGCGGGCTTGTGGTCCCTTGCCGGGTTGCCCAGCCCCTTCACAAATTGGCCGTTGGCGCTTTGCTTCGTCTGGCCGTGTCTGAGGAGTATTTGGCGCCAAATCGCCATTTTCCCAACTTGAGAGCCGCCGCAATTCCTGTTGCAAGAGGATTTTGGCTGCACCCTGAACTTTGGTTTTCAGGGGTGCTAGCTCTCTTTGGGGTTCTGGACGCAGTCCTTTGACCCACCTGGACTCCCTGTTGGATTCGCCTGTCGTCAGCTGTCATCTCCTGACAGGGAAGTAACATTTCCATTTGTATTATACTTACCTGGTTTTGCTTGCATTGACTGGGGCTGTTTCCAAGGAATTGTAAAAAAAAAAAAAAAAAAAAAGGAAGAAGAGGAATTTCATTATAATTGTACATAGTTGATATTATCTTTGCTTCCAAAAATTACAAAAAAAAAATAAAATAAAATAAAAAATAAATAAATAAAAATAAAAAAATTAAAAAATAATAAATAAAAAATAAAAAATAATACAATAAATACGGTTAGGCAACTTGTGTAGTGACCTTTAACCGTAATGGTGGAGGAGGAATTCTCATCAGACTTGGAGCAGGCGCCCTCTCCCCCTCCTGTTATTGCCTCCAAACCTGCCAAGGGGAAGAAGTCTAAACCACCTAAAGCACCCGCGGCTCCTCTTGTTCAGGACAAGGATGCCTTGCGGAGACACAAGGCTCTGGAAAAGTAGTTTTCCAAGGCCCAGAAACATGCCCATATGGCTCTTGATCAGTCTCCTCCCCAGGAGTACACAGAGATTTTAGAGGACCTGTCCCATGATGGAAGGTCACAGGGAGGGCCCCATTTTCCCGGCGCCACGGCCTGTTTGGATCAGCCACTGCCTGCTGCCTTGTCGGCCAGGTCCCGTTCAGCTAGTGTGGTTAGCCTCTCTTCCCACCAAGCCAGACCAGCCCCCGAGGCTACATTCACACCCACCGCGCTGGCCTCCGCGGGGAAGAGGGAGTTCCTGCTGGGCCGTTCTTGGACTTCAATGCCATCATGTCGCAGGCCATGGTCCGCATTTTCCAGGCTGGACTACAACAGACTGCAGGTTTGTTGCCCCCTGAATATGCTCACTCTGCACCTGGGGCCCTTGCGTCTGACCACCTGCATGTACCTGCTTCTTCTTCTTATGGTCTCCTAAACGAGCCTTCAGGTGAGGATGACGGCCTAGATGATTTTCCCTTGTCGGAGGATGAGGAGTCTGTTCCTGAGGCGCCAGCATTTCCTGGACTCTTTAAACCATCGTTATTCAAATCGCTCCTCCATAAGGCGAAAGTGGCCACCAATATGGACTCGTCCTTGTCGCAATCTTCATCTCAGCCTCAAGCTGATTCCAGCAGCAGCTTATTCCGGGTACCCAAAGCTGACCACGATTTTGTCCCTTGCCCGGACCTGTTTTCGCAAGTGATTCGGAAACCATGGGAGCATCCAGCGTCGCTTTCAGGGCCCAATGGCTTTGATCGTAAGCTATATTGCTCTGCTCCTGAGCTTGAGACTCTCCGTCAATTGCCCACAGTTGATGAACCGGTTGCCAGTCTTACGTCCTCATCCATCCTTGTCGGTGAAGCGGGTGATGGCCTTAAGTTTGAAGATAAGCGGGCTGAAATGGCATTCAGAAAAACCCATCAGGCAACCGCTTGGGCCATCCGAGCAGCATCTGCAGCTTCCTTTTTTAACCGGGCATCGTTAGTTTGGCTGCGGCAGTTACGAGACCGGGTTCCTCTAGAGGATGCACGTCTCCAACATGATTTGGCAAAATTGGTGGCTGCTTCGGAATACGCAGCTGACGCTTCCTTGGATGCCACTAAGTTTGCCTCGAGGGCCTTGGCGTCAACAGTAGCCTCCAGACGCATGTTATGGCTGCGGAATTGGCGGGCCGATGCCAAATCCAAATGGTGCCTAACAGCTGCTCCTTACACCGGATCTTCCCTGTTCGGTCCTTCACTGGACTCTGTCCTGATCGAGAACCGTGATAAGAAGAACATCCTGCCCACTCTGTTTCGCCGCCAGGACCGACGTTATTCTCCCTTTCCCCGTCAGTCCTTTCGTCCCGACCACTCCTCCAGGGGTTACTCGTTCCCTCGCTCGGGCCAATATTCTTATCAGCAACCATCTGACCATTTGTCCTTTCGCGACAGAGGCCGTCGCCAACCATCTTCCCGCCGACCTTTCTGCGGATCCGCCCCCCGTTACTCCAGAAGGGGCAGATGACTGTCAGTTTCTCCTCCCAATTGGGGGCAAACTCCAGGCTTTTGCCCATGCGTGGGAATCTACGACTTCCGATGCCTGGATTATTCAGACTGTATTCGAGGGTCTCGCTCTCGACTTCATCTCTACTCCCCGGGATTTTTTTCTCACCTGCCCATGGCCGGCGCATCTCGCCAAACGGGCGTTGTTACATCAGGAAATTCAACACCTCCTACAGATAAGGGCCATAGAGCAAGTGCCGTTGAGTCAGATAAGAACAGGATTCTATTCCAATCTGTTTCTCGTCCCAAAGAGTTCCGGAGGCTGTCGGGGTATTCTAAATTTGCGACGCCTGAACCATCACCTTCGCTACCGTCGCTTCAAGATGCACTCGCTCAGGTCCTTGCTGGGTTGCATCCGTCCCAAGGACCTGATGCAATCAGTAGACTTGAAGGAGGCGTATTTGCATGTCCCCATCCTCCCGGATCACCGAAGGTTCCTGCGGTTTGCCTTTGGGGACAGCCATTTCCAATATCAGGCGATGCCCTTCGGCCTCTCTTCTGCGCCTCGCGCCTTTACGAAGATCCTAGCAGCCTTGTCGGCCTCTCTGCGGGAGGTCCCGATCCGATTAGCCTGTTATCTCGACGACATCCTGATATTGTCAACATCTGTGGAGCAGGCGTGTCACGACCGGCGGAGGGTAATTCAGGTGCTCCAGTCTCATGAGTTCACCCTGAACTACGAAAAGAGCCATCTCCAGCCCACATGTCGTCTTTTACATCTAGGGGCGCTCATAGACTCGGAGCAGTGCATCGTCTTCCTGTCTCCCAACAGGCAAGCAGACATTCGCCTACTCGTTTCCCAGGTGCTGTCTCAGCGACGAGTTCCCTTAATTCTTCTGTCTCAACTCTTAGGCAAACTGATTTCGTGCATCAACCTGGTCCCTTGGGCGCGCCTGCATCTCCGGCGGCTACAGTGGTTTCTCCTTCCGTTCCAAAGGCAGGGTCGAGCGGAGTCCAACTCCAAAGTTCTGGTGCCTGCTCCAGTACGACTGTCCCTCCGTTGGTGGCTGTCGCCAGCAATTCAAAAGGGCTCTCACTTCTTGGAACCGGATCGTCTTGTTCTTACAACGGACGCGAGTCTCCACGGCTGGGGGGCACACCTCCATTCCCAGCTCGCCCAGGGTGTTTGGACTGCATCCGAGAAGCTCCACAATATCAACTGCTTGGCGCTGAGAGCTGTCAGGCTGGCGCTCCTGCACTTCTCCCAGAGTGTATTCCATCAACACGTCCTAATTCTAACGGACAATGTGGCCACCAAGGCCCATCTCAACAAGCAGGGACGGACCCGCTCTTGGGCTCTGATGCAGGAAGCGGAGAGGCTTTTAGTGTGGGCAGAACGACATCTGTCCTCTCTGACCGCCGAGCACATCTCGGGCGAGGCCAATCGGGAGGCCGATTGGCTCAGTCGCGGCGTTCTCGATCAGGGCGAATGGCAACTGGACCCTCGTCTATTCAGGCAGCTGTCTGCCCGGTTTGGCTGTCCTCTAGTGGACCTGTTTGCGACAGAGAGCAACGCCCAACTCACTCACTTCTTCTCCCGCTTCCCCTTCTCGAAAGCGCTGGGCTGCGACGCGCTCCGGTCGCCGTGGCCCAACGGCCTTCTGTACGCATTTCCTCCTCTGTCAATTCTACCGAAGGTGATCAGGAAGATCCTCAAGGAGGAAGCGGACATTCTGCTCGTGGCGCCGTACTGGCCTCGCAGGGAATGGTTCGCAGATCTCAGGTGTCTCGCTACCGAACCTCCCTGGCGGATCCCGTCAGACCAGGTCGCTCTGTTCCAAGGAGAGGTTCGCTATCCAAACCCAGGGGGCCTCAAATTAGCCGTGTGGCACTTGAACGCATCAAGCTAGTTAAGGACCATTTGACTGCGGATGTCATCTCCGTCATCCAAGCCGCCAGGCGCCCGTCGACTGTTCGAATTTATGATGCCTCATGGACGGCTTTCGCCAGGTGGTGTGGCTCGGACCACCTGGACCCTACGACGGCGTCAGTACCTGACATTCTTCGCTTTCTGCATGCCGGATTCACCAGGGGTCTCGCGGCTGCTACTCTACGACGACAGATGTCTGCCCTGGCCACTGTCCTGCCGGGCTCCTCAGGTCAGCCGTTGTCTCAGGATCCCAGGATACGGGCCTTTTTACGTGGGGTGTCGAACTTGCAGCCACCACCAATCCATCGATACCCATCGTGGGATCTCACATTAGTCCTTCAGGTGTTAACATCTCCACCCTTTGAACCGCTGGCTTCGGTAGGACTGCGCTACATGTCTCTTGAAGGTCGCATTCCTACTGGCTGTGACTTCTGCTCGCCGAGTTTCGGAGATCGCTGCGTTCTCCATTCGTAGTGACCTTTGCATTTTCTACCAAGATCGCGTTGTACTACGTTTGGATCAGGCGTTCATCCCTAAAATTAATACCCCTTTTCATAGGGCTCAGGATATTTTCCTCCCCAATTTCTGCCCTGACCCACGCAATCCATCCGAGAGGCGATGGCACACGCTGGATGTGAGGAGGGCGCTACGGCACTACATTAAACGGACAGCATCATTTCGCAAAACCGAGGCCCTCCTGGTGTCATTCCTGCCATCCTCCTTGGGTCAGAAGGTGTCCTCTGGTACGGTGGGGAGGTGGCTTAAGGGTTGCATTTCGAAGGCCTATGAGCTGCAGGGTAGGCCCACCCCTGGGAGGGTGTTTCCCCACTCTACCCGTAGCACCGCCACTTCGGCTGCCTGGGCTACTCAGGCCTCGGTGGCTGATATCTGTCGGGCGGCCACGTGGTCGTCCATCTCCTCCTTCGTGCGCCATTACCGCCTCGATGCCTATGCGTCGGCGGATGCTGCCTTTGGCAGGCGTGTGTTACAATCAGTAATCTCCCCCCAGAGCCAGGACTAGTCGGCGACCCGCCCGAATCTGTAGCTTGGGTATGTCCCACACTCAGAATGTCCGAACAGCGAGGAGGAAAACGGACGTTGCTTATCTGAACGTCCCTTTTATCCTCGCTGTAAGGACATTCTGCCCCGCCCTGGTCTTCACCTGTTCCTGGCCCTGGGTTGGGCTGTTCGTTGTTCTCCCTCTGTAGGCTTGTGTCTGGGTTGCGATGTTGCAGCCGTTCTACAGTGACCATAGGTCTGCGCCTGTATCTCATCGACTTCGTGAAAAGACTGGAGACCGGTGGAGGAGGCGGGATTAACAAATGCAGAGGGAGAAGATTGACACTCAGCCAATCCAATCGGAGAAGAGAAGGTCCCACACTCAGAATGTCCTTACAGCGAGGATAAAAGGGACGTTCAGGTAAGCAACGTCCGGTCTCCCCAAAATCCACATATCATTATACAAATGTGGTTTGAAATTCAGCCATTTTGGTCAGTGTTTAACTTGAACCTGCAAGATTTAAGACACCCAAGTACTTCTAGACTAAATGTATGCTGCCACTCAATCCAGTTGTTGGCCATATCCTCTATTTCTTTGGGTGACCAAAAGGAAGAACTGCTTAGCAACAAGAATGTTGCCCACATTTTCTTTAGATGCACATCTTTCCAGGGGTTAAATGCTCTTTTGTAGCTGAAAAGTATAGTGCAGTATATTGTAAAAGTAAAAATCGTAAGATTAGCATTCATATGAACAGGCGGATCTCTCTTACTGTAAAATGCTATCTTTTTTAAAGCAGAAAGAGGAAGTTTGTGTCATGGTAGGGATTGATAATAGGTCTGTTTGCTGCTATCCTGTTTGCTCTGCCACTTAATCTTTTGAGTGGGACCCTGGCCTTCAACTCTGTTATATGTGAACAGATTTTCAGTGTAACTTGTTCTCTAGGTTGATGTTTCTTTTGTCAGTGTTCTTTTCCATCTCTATGCAAAGCGTATTCTCTCTTTTTTAAAAAAGATTTTTTTATTCCATGTTTATTATTTTGATAAATAACTCAGAGTGGCAAACATATATAACACCCCTTCCTCATCCCCCCCCCCCCCCCCGAATAACAAACCTGTGAAGTGGGTTAGACTGAAAGAAAATAATTGACCCAGCCAGCTTTCATGATTAAGGTGGGATTAAAACTCGTGGTCTCTTGTTTTCTGGCCTGGTGCCTTAATTTCTAGACCAAACTGGCTTTTTATACTCCCTTCTATTTTTATTTTATTCTCACTTTTACTAAATTATGATCTATAGTTTGATCATCAGTGCATAGATTTATCATATGAAACTATACTAATTTGAAAATGCCACAATTTTGGTATGGATATTTAAATGAAATATAAACTTTCTTCTTTCTATCAGGGCAACTACAGGAAGATCCCCTTGATAAATGACAATGTGGTTAAGTAGTTGGAGGTTCATGGGAACTTACATATGTAATTAGTATCCTGCATCCTATTCCAGTTCTTTTAATGCTCCTCATACTCCTACTAATAAAAAAAGAATCCATACATAAGGGGAAAGAATGACAGGTTGATTTTCACATAGTTAACTGAAAAGTATGCTGTGGGAAGCAACAGATATTTATTTCAGATTTTTCAGATTTATTTATGTAATATTGTTGTTAGTTGGTATCATTGTTAACCAAATGAGCCATAGGAATATTTTAGATGGTTAAGAATTAGGTATTATTAATAGTAAAATTGGAAACCTCAACAATTCCATACTATCCATTTCTTTGAAGGAAGTATCAGCAGATCCAAGGAAAAAGCAGTGTTAGCAGAACTACTTCTCCAATAAAAGCATTAGGAAAAATAACCAGGGAAGATCACAGTACAGCTCAATGGTGATTAAGCAGCGAGCATTAAACAGTTCCTAACTGCTCTGCAGCCAGGTGGAATATATATATATATATATATATATATATATATATATATATATAT
>WNWU01000006.1:34588675-34693221 GCA_012654045.1 Ptyas mucosa | reverse complement strand
TCCTTCCTTCCTTCCTTCCTTCCTTCCTTCCTTCCTTCCTTCCTTCCCATAGGATCCATACAAACCTTTATAACCTTATAAAACTCCAGTAACAATCATTTGGAGTAAATATTTTACATATAGATGGAGAGGGATGAGGGAGAATCCAATATCATATACAGGTTCTCCTTGACTTATTATCATAATTGAGTTGAGAATTATAGCCATAAGTTTACAGTTTAGACACTCATCTGACTAGCAGTAATATTCTGGTCTTTTTAAAATCGCCATTAAGTAAATATGGTCATTAAGCGAATGCTATGATTATTAAACAAACCCATTTATTTGAATGGCCTTTTTTGCTGGAAAAGATCAAAATTAAAGCCAGTTGGGTGACTTTGGGCCAGTCATTCTCTCTCAGCCCAACTCACCTGACAGGGCTGTTGTGGGGAAAACAGGAGGAGGAAGTAGTACCAGGTATATTTACCACAATGAATTATTTATAAAAGTAACACACAGGAGATAAACATGTAAAAATGGATTGATAAATGATAAGATTTAGCTTCTGATCTAGCTTCATCTTTTCACATATTTCACTGTTGGTCTGATTTGTACTTGTTAAACATAGAGATAAAATTGACAAAACAAGCATTTGAGAAATTTCACGTCTTCTAAAATTACTTATTAGAAAAAAATGTTTCAGGCAATAGATAATGTGGTAGTGGGGTTCTATTTGTGTTTCTCAGGTAAAAACTTAATTTTTTTTATAGATATCATAAATCAAAATGCCTGTTACGATCCTGTGGCATAAGCAATAATCCAATGTTGAATTGGAATTTTTACTGATGATGAAACAATTTTTCTTGTATATGTTAAAACTTCATTTCAATTGTTTGGAGGTTGTTAGTCTTATTATTTTTATTCAACAATATCAATAAACTTATGAAGTTAGATATTTTTTTCTCAAGATATGTAGAAATATGTAGAAGTTTTAGAGTAATAATATATAAATAGTAGATGTTTTATGCCATAATAGGATACTTTTCTAGGCACATTATAGATATCTTTAAACTTGTTTAAGTGCACTGTTTGGATTCAGACATTTATTTTCTTTATTTTCAATGGAATTGTGAACCAATTAGTCATTTTAGATTGCAATCGTTTAAATGTTAGCTTGACACTAAATGTAGAACTGTTGCTTACAGTTTACTTTATCTCTTAATAGTCAAGTAATTGTCCCAAAGATGTTTTTCAAAAGTAAAGTGCTGCATACAATCAATATAACTTTAATAGAGGGTAGAGGAGCTTGCAGTTGGATCCCTATAGTTTTATACATGTATACTCAAATATAAATCTTAATTACTTTAGTGATGAATTCTCCAAGATATGCATTTACATATTTATATTCTTAATTATCAGGTTCTCCTGTGATCAGAAAACAATATCTAGCTACTTAACTCCCCAACTACTTAGCACAAATAGCAAACCAAAGAAATTCTCTTCCAAGAAATGTCTATCAATTTGCAGCCAAAATATATATTCTAACAAAAACTCAATATGGGTATATTTAAAAAGAAAACACTGAACAGGACACAATTTAAGAAATAAAAATTGCCATATGTTAGCTGGAAAGGTTATTTTAGTATTATATTCATTATAAAAGAATATAATATAGTATTATAGTCATTATAAGAAGAAAAAAACCCTACCTTTCAGAACATACACACACATGCAGAGAAGCCTATTGCCTTAATTATTTTTTGTTTTGATTGACATTTTATTTGTTAATTTGTCCATGCTGGTTACTCAATTAATTCTTTGAAATTTTAAAGAATTTCACCCATTTGAAACAGTTTCCTTGGGGAAAATGGAGAGGGAGAACTGTACTTCCAGCCAAGGGCATTCTTTTAAGAATCAATTTAAAATGTTTAGGTGACCCCATCTTTTTCAATTACAACCCAAATAATCTAGATTGAGAAAGGGATAAATTTCTGGTGCAAATGAAGTTGCATTTATTAGTTGAAAAAAAAAATCAATCCTACTTAAAGCAGTAACAATCTTAACAAGAAGCAGCCAAATATACCAGTGCAATAAGTTAGGATGTGTTGTCACTATCAGGTCACTGGGAAGGCCAGGACCCCTCCATGAGGCATATTGCCAATCTTTGGAGCTTTCTATGTTGACTGTTCCTTCTCCTTAATGCCACAGTCTGTTTAGCTGGCCTCTCTGATTGGTAAGCAGAATTTGCTTGTCTTTCCTGCACATGTATTGCAGAGAAAAAGAGGTAGGTCGCCTCAGGAACTGAAGACATGTCACCCAATGACAACCAAGGACTCCTAAAAACTGGCACTGAGACTGTAGATATTAGCAATTGTGTTATACTTAATTTGAATTAAACTAATATTGCAAAAGTTCTTGTGTGTCATTAAGGATTTCATGGAATCTGTTAGTTGAAATAATGGATGTTATCCCAAACATCATTGGGTTTTCCTAAGTCCTACCCTCATCCCATCACAGAATTGCTTGTTATCTTTGAAAAACTGTACTTGGACCTTATTGTGATCTGCAACCCTGCACATTTTAGAAGCATGTATGCATGTTTTCCTTGCTCAGACATCAGTGCCTGTTACATGGACGTACCAGACAAAGGTCGATGGTATTGTGTCACTGCACAGTTCAACAGATGGAATCTCTCTCTGTGTATAGTGCTTCAGTGAGACTCATGGATCTCAGGAATTGAAAAGTAATGATCTCTTCTCACATATTTCTGTTCAGCTAAATAAGCCCTGAGCCAGGGAGGACATGGTGTAGGCAGACCAAATAACTTTCTAAAATTGCCATGACTATGGCAATTATTAGTTAAGAGTCATAGAACCAGACCTATCATTAGATTATCATTGGAAGCAATAGTAACAATAGTTCTCTTGCATTGGAGAGGCAGTATTATGTTTGTCCACGGACATCAAAATAAATTGTGCTGGAAGACATTATCCCATCCTCACCACTGAATGAAGGTTCCATATACAAGAGGCAGTGGAATTAAGTCAATGCATCATCATTGGCAAAGCCAGGAAAATATTATGGTTCAGCCTACAGTATTATTTTGCCGGGTCAGTTCTTAGTTCTCAGATGACTTCTTTGTATATAGAGTGTATAAGAGGAGATATATGGAACACTGCATTCTTTTCCCTCTTAGGTTGGTGCAATGAGTTATTTAAGGTGACAAAGCCCTATAGAGGTATTAATCCTGAAGAAAATACCCCTAGTACTCAGAGACCAGTTTTCTTCCCTAGTAAATTAAAGAAGAATAGTTATTTTTGCTGGGGGTTTTCCCCCATTATTGCTAGATAGATGATTCAGAAAGTAATTTTATGTGACTAAATCTGCTCCACTCTTATGAGGAAAATGGTTCAGTTTCTGATGAAAGAAACATTTGTGCATTCATCTCTCTTGTGCCTTCGTACTTACCACAGGATACAGCCCTTTTTGGAACATTACATAAACTTCCTTGTTTTAATTCATGTTTTAGTTTGGAATATGCAAACAGCATTGAAACAGACCTCGCAGTCAGACCTGCGTCAACAGGAAACCCAATATTTGCACAATAATCAATAGAGCAGCAAGTAGGACAGCAGTGTCTTCTACAAGGCTTAGCTTTAAACTGGTAGAAATAGGGATCTTTTCTTACATTATTTGAAGATTAATAAAATCCAGGATAATTTTGGAGCAGGAGCTAAACCAGTGGTGAAATCCAATTTTTTTTATACCAGTTCTGTGGGCGTGGCTTGGTAGGCATGGCAGGGGAAGGATACTGCAAAATCTCCATTCCCACCCCACTCCAGGGGAAATATACTGCAAAATCCCCATTCTCTCCCCACTCCTGTGGGAAGGATATTGCAAAATCTCCATTCTCACCCCACTCTGGGGCCAGCCAGAGGTGGTATTTCCCGGTTCTCTAAACTACTCAAAATTTCCACTATTGGTTTTCCAGAACTTGCTGGATTTCACCCCTGAGCTAAACTGATTTAAATTCTGTCACTTCTTTTCAGACCCACAGCAGAATGCAAATTGCGTTTAGGATGAATCTGATGGGTGATCACTAGGTGTCATTTTACTATCAATCAAAAAGCAGGCATTTTTAATATTTCCATAACTGTTGGTACTTAGCTTTTTCTAAACATTTCATAATAAGGGATAACTTCAGGACAAACTACTAACTGTTGCAGCTCAGATATGATCATATGTGATTTTAAAGTACTCAGGAAAAATCTCGATTTGAATGGTGAATATTTAAAAATTAATTAATTCAGCTCTACATTTGTTATGTGTCAAAGAGTAAGGAACGAAAACTGAGCTTTGGGCTCCAGAAGATATGTTGGCAGTTAGAGTTGACAACCTCCTCTGGGGATGAGGTTGCTACTGGTGAGTGATCCCACTGTGCTCAACCACTATTACCTAAAGTGCTGTCCATTTTAAATATTTTGCACTTGTGCTGAGTTAACAGTAAGAAAGAGAAGGCAATGTAGGAGAAGTAGCTTGGTGAAAATCTTAGGGACTTTACTTATTTATATCTTGTATTTCTTAACTGCCCATCTTTTTCACAGTTGTAGTTGTAAATCTATAGAACAGAATTCTCTCTGAACATCTACTGTATATTGACCCTGTGCCCTAGAGCCAAGCATACTTCAGAAAAGAAATACTTAAATACTTCTAAATCAGCTCTAGTTTAAAAAACATTACAGGGAGTCCTCAATTTATGACCACAATTGTGCTCAACATTTCCGTTGCTGTTAAGTGAAACATTTGTTAAGTGAATTTTGCCCCTTTTTATGACCTTTCTTGCAAAAATCGTTAAGTGAATCACTGCAGTTGTTAAGTTAGTATCATGGTTATTAAGTGAATCTGGCTTCCCCATTGACTTTGCTGGTCAGAAGGTTACAAAAGCTGATCACATGACCCGGGGAAACTGCAGCCATCATAAGTATGAGTCAGTTTCCAAGCACCTGAATTTTGATCACATGACTGTGGGGATGTTGCAATGATCGTAAGTGTAAAAAATGGTCATAAAACACTTTTTTCAGTGGCGTTGTAACTTTGGTGATTAAATGAACTGTTGTTAGATTGAGGACTACATGTAGATAGATATAAGCTTGTTTCAAGAGACATGTTGTGCCTAATACAAAATCTTGAGGCCTGGTTGAGCTAAAACATCTGACAATTTTTGGGGAGGGGGGGTTGTTGGAAAAATAATGTTAATAAAACACAACTAAATTTTCAAAAATATATAGCCCCAAAGCAGGATTTTCTTTATATCTGTCCTATTTTGAAGGATATTTTAAAAATTGTGCAGGGTTTTTTGCAAGCATAAGATGCAACCTTACAAATTTCCATTCCTTTGCATGCTCAATTAGAACAATTTCAGGTGTTGCATGCTAAAGCAGCCTTCTCAGTGCAAATTCAAGTAGAATATGAATATGAAAAAATACTGCTACCACCGGCCTTACTAGTGGAGGATTCTTTATCCAGATTCTCCTGGATCCTCTTCTGACTATCTCCCCTAATCCTTTTGTCTTCATTTTCTCAGTGGCTTACCCAAGCAGGACACTGTCATATTTTCTCTTGTCCTTCTATGTGTTTTGTGAAGCACTAAGGAAAGAGTCTTTCTTCTCATTTTTTTTTCTGCAGTGGTTTTCTTTGTTTTCAGAACACTCGCAAGTTAAGCAGACAACTCTGAGAGTAGGAGAGGAGAACTGGAGTATATAGGTGTTGGGAACAAAATCCATGATGCTTCTACTGCCAACAAGGAGATAAGTACAACTTTTGAAGACCAAAGAGTTTCTGAGACACTTAAGTAGACGTCTATCTTTCAGACATCAGCAATCTCACTGTAGTAGCAAAGACGAAAAAGGTGACTGGGGACTCAGACAAGCAGGTTTCCTCTTCTAAATCATTCTTGCCCACAATCTTTTCTTTCTCCTTGTAATTGCTAACCCATCTCCCCCCCCCCCCTTCCTCTTTATTCTTTGATGCTCTGCTAAGAGGCTGCTAGAAGCTAGGAAATCAGAAGGCAAGAAGTATTGGTGACTGTTGCAGCAGAAGCTTCCCTGATGCGGGCATAATCTTGTTGAGGTTGGTAGCCTTTATTGGGTTATTGTTCTTCATTTACTGAGTGAGGGTGCAAGGTTTTTTGGCTTGGGAGGGGTAGGGAATCCATTTAATTAGAAAAGTAGGTGAAGGTATACAGTATATTTAAAAAATCATTCTAATAGCAAAATGCATGCAATCTTAGGAAAAGTTAACTTTTTATTTCTATCATAATGGCACTCAAGTTCATTGATAATGTGATTGGTAGGAATGTAAATTACCTGAAGTTGTGATGCTCTATTTCATACTACTTTGAACCAACCATTTCCAATTGGCATTGGTCTCTGACTTCCATCAAATCCTATCAGCATGACGAGAGATATTGTTCCACGTTTGTATGAGTTGTGGAAGCAAATAAGAGAAACAACCAGTATAGTATAGAAAATGGGCTTTACCCAGACTGATCCACGTTCACATACTGTAGATAGACCCTGTCCAGTCTCAAACTAGGCGATCATGATTCACGCACATTGGGTAGCTCATCTCCATCACATATATTGTTTCTACAGCTCAAGAAAATAATATTAAATCAGGGAGCCTAAGTAGAAATGAGTTATTCCTTCTTCTTTTCCTTTTCCTTCTTCTGGACTTTTAGGTTAAGGAAAAATCTTCCTAGAAAGCTTGGCCACCACAAATTGCACCTTGAAAATAACAGTTGCTACAAACAGTTACAGTAATTGTAATAGGGTATGACTGCAGTTGTCAATGTGCATGAATAGATTTGTCACTACTAGCATTTTCTTGAATATAATACATTCATAAGTAGGTTAGAAGTACAATTTATGTTCATGTGTTATTCCCGATAGATGCTGATATTTCATCTTTATGGTTGCATTTATCGGAGCCTATTACCATATAAGAAATGTAAACATGCCTTAAGAAAAACAAAACTTATTTCTAAAACACCAGACTTAACATCTTTTATGTTATGCATATGCATAGCTGGTATGGCACAGAGGACAACTACAATGCTAAAACTTGGCTTTTGCCGGGCAAAAATTACATCTCTTGATTATCTCTTTTTATACTTGAATGTTGCCTCTCTTAAGCTTGTTCAACAGTCATAAAACATTTGCTTAGAATTTTCCTTACATTTTATATCCCATTAACTACTGAATATAACTCATTGGGTATTTATATGAACTATGGTATATAAAATAAAGATTCAAATATTTCATAGCTTTCTAGTTTGAGCAAGTAGTAAATTTTAAAGCACCAGTCATGGGGAGAGAATTTAAGACGCTGACTCCTTAGGAAGTAATTTTGAAAGTCTTTGTTTGGAGTCATGGTTCATTGCTAAACATATAAATAAAGGATGGATGTTTCAGGATAAAAAGCATAACCTACTATATAGTTATTACTGAGTTAACTGGTACTTTGAAAATATAATTATTTTCTACTGGCCAAAGAAACAAAAAGAAATATTCTACCTGTATGATTGATTTCTTGATTCTCTAATTCTGTTGTAAGTTTAGACATTCATTGTGGGTGGCTGTAATAACTTTAGGCTATAAGGGCAACTGAATTTCTTTGAGCAAAACTGATGAAGCCTAAAAATTATACGTATCATTTTTTAAAGAAACAACAAAAACTCTGTTCGATAGTAACAGGACAAAGTCTAGGGAGAAAGAAACCCTGATTTTAAATTATATTTCTGGGGTATATTTAATGGTCTTTGTAGCAATGCGGAATTTTAGAAATGATATTAGAAAAGACCTAAGGCCAACCCTACCAAATTACAGTACGATAACAGAAATATCTCCCTGAACACTTGCACAATTTTTGTTCCAAATTGAGAGAATATAATTTAAAAGTTGAGGCAGGAAATTACATAACAATTCCCCTCCACACTACCAATAAGGAGCTTAGTTACTTCCTGGTTCACAACATTAAATCACAGAAAGTTATGCTTTATAGCAGAGGGCCCCAAGCCCCGGATAGTGGACATTGGACCAATACCAGTCCATGGTTGTTAGGAATTGGGCCGGGTAAGCTGCAGGCAAGCAAATGAAGCTTCATCTGCATGCGCAGGATCTAGGTTGCATGTAAAACCATCCCCTTCGCCTCCCAGGTCTGTGAAACACATTCCTCCCCCCAAAGTGGTCCCAGATACCAGAAAGATTTTGGGCTACTTTATAGAATGCCTCAAATTTTAAACTGCCTTGTGGACCTATCAGTAAACAATGTCACATCTAAAATAACATTAAAATAATCAGGATGACTGCAATAGTATATACAACATTGAGTGAGAAAATACTGTTAGCACAAACTGTTGCTTCCATCCAAATAAACACTCCCATCATGCAGCATGGTAATTATCATTTGTTTATTCTTTAACCTCTAAGGCAGCAGTTTTGTCTAAAATTCAAAAAGATCTCGTACAAAAATATGCTACGTAACATGACAAGAGTGGAGGTAATGAAGTAGTACAAATTGTCATCTATTTGTAAGAACGAGAGCTTGTTGTGGAATCAGACCACTGAATATGATAGCTCAGGACAAATTTTCCAATTTGTTAGTAGCAATTCCACCACAGAAGCTTTGTGACAGGAAGTACCTTTTTCCCAGAAGCCATAATTGTCCATAGCATATTTATTTCCAACTTTCTAACAGCTTCTTGTTCTCCAGTGTAGCTGTGAAATATGCCGGAAATGGTTGCTACAGTCAGATCTGCCTAGAGTCTGAGTCATAGTTTTTCAGCCACGCCCCTTTCCTTCCTCTCTCAGGCCCAGTTTCGACTCAGCGGACTGAGAAGAGACATATTTGGAGATTGCTGATCCCAACCCATTCCAGGACTCATTGAGCTCAGGTTTTCTTCATTTTTTCAGCCTATTTAGCCTATTCTTCCACCACTAAGGCATTTAAGTCCATGCTGGCTAGCCCAGCTTCACTGGCAATGCCACCAGCACCTTAGCCACAGGCCAGCTGTAAGGCGGCCTTCTCAGATTACCGTGGCGCCATTCCACCCAAAAGCTGGGACAACTCAGTGGCGTTTGTCTTTGGCGACTATGCTACCAACAAGACCAGCGGTAATGCAGCTCCCTTCTGCCATTTTTACAACGATTCCCTTGGTGGCATGCCAGGTTCAGCTGTAGCGCAGTTATTACCAGCGCCGCCGTACTTCTTTGCATGCTGCCATAACGCACCCACAAGTGCCTGGCTTCACACGGAGGCACTTAATTTGGCCATTGATGTCTGGACCTGACCTTTCTCAACATTGGAACGGTGTGTGAAGCTGGCTAACCCTAGGTTCACCCTAGGAAAGCCACCCTTTGGAGCAGCCTTATTTCTGGTCATGTGTGTGCTGGCTAGTCCAGTGCGACCGGCATAGCCACCACTGCTTAGCCTCTCCATCACAAGGCATTGTCTGATTCCTAGGAAGCGACCTAGCCACCAATATCGCAATGAGTAACCATCGCCTCATTTAAAATGGAGGATCGATCCCTAGCAGGAAGGTGACTGGGGCCTCAGGGAGCAGGAAGGCATCCTGCAAATCCCACAAAGGGAGAAGGGCAAGAAACTCTCCAAACAGAGCTTAAAGATTAGGACAGGAGACAAAAGGCCCTAGAAAAACAGGTCTCCAAAGCTGAACTGAAACAGGCTGAAATGGAGAAACAATCCCTCCATAGTGATAATTCTGTTTCCTGCCCTTCTTTACAAAAACAGTTAGCTCCCTCACTGCAGGCTTGGTGTGTTTTCCCTAGCTCCACAATTGCTGGAGAGCAGGGAACATATTGGAAGCAATAATACCTTTGACTGCCAAATTGCAGGAGGGACATCCAGACCCGATCATATCAGGATTCATACTCCAGAGATCTCCCAGGACACCTCAGCAACTGCTTCAAGGAGATCAATTGCCTAATTTGCCCGAAAATATTCAACTCCTGATTGCACAGGCAATTACTAAGGGCATTATCACAGGCCTACAAAGGCAGCGTTCTGAGTCGCTGGCCTCAGAGTCAATTTCACTTCCACAGCAGGCTTTACCTTTAGCTAGCCTGACTGACTCCCCGCATCATTCGCCTGCTCACTCAAGAGTCAGTGATGACTTCTTCCTGAGGGAGGAGAACCACTCTGAATTTTCTGATGACGAAGGGGTATCCCCTGAAATCCCAGCCTTCATGGGGCTGTTCCCTCCAGGATGGTTCAAATCCTTATTTCACAAGGCAAGGGCTAAGGCCTACCTTACGGAGGATGAAACAACCACCAATCCACAGGTGCTTCCTCAAGGCCACAGTCACAGCCTGTTTTCTGAGCCGGTAGTGGAGCAACAATTTATTCCAGCTTCCAAACTTTTTATGGACGTAGTCCAAAAACAATGGGCCAGTCGAGCGTCTATTCCCACCCCAAGTGGAAATGACAGGAAATACGATGGCATGTCACCAAAATTTGCTCAGATATTACACGTTCCATCGGTAGACAGCCCCATTACAGCCCTCTCTACACCATATCTGACAGGGGACATATCTGAAGGTCTTAAACCTGAAGACAAAAAATTTGAACTCTCATTCAGAAAAACTCACCAGGCAGCTGAGTTCTCAGCTGCCAAATATGCCTCTAGAGCCCTAGCTTCCACTGTAACCTCCAGGAGGCTGCTGTGGCTATGCCAGTGGCAGGCTGATTTAAGAGCAAAATGGAGGCTGGCAGCAGCCCCCTTCATGGGAGGTATGCTGTTTGGCGAATCTTTGAATCCGCTTATCAATAACAGGGAGGAAAGTCCTACTTTCCTCAGACAGGAGGGCAGACAGGCGATCTACCCCTTTCTACAGGAGGCAGTCCTTTCGTTATTCCACTCAGGAATAGATCTATGAGATTCTATTCCCAGAACCAGCCCCGCCAATCGGATAGGCAGTCCTTTCGTGACAAGCCACGGCAATTCCCACCCCAAAAGCGGCCATTTCATGGAACTGGCAACTGTCAGTTCCGCAGACAAAAATGACTCACAGTTCAATCTACCCATAGGCGGCCGATTGAACCTCTTTGTAGACCAATGGGTAGAAACAACATCAGACAACTGGGTTCTGAATACAATAAGATTTGGTCTTTCACTGGAGTTACTCTCCAGCCTCCCGAACCACTTTGTGCAATGCCCTGTCTCCAACAACAATGCCAAACTAGGTCTCATGGAACAGGCTATTCATAGAGGTTGTTCCAGGGGACCAGTGGAGGCAGGGATATTATTCGATCCTTTTCATTATACCGAAGCATTCGGGGGGTGGGGGGCAATTCTGGACCTAAAGAACCTGAATACCCACCTGGTCTACAGGAGATCCAAGATGAGTTCCTTAGCATCCATAATGGAAGGAATTCATTCTGGGGATTTCTTGGCCTCAATAGATCTGATGGAGGAGTACCTCTACATCCCTATTCTGCCGGCCCATCGAAGGTATCAAAGATTCTGCTATGCAGGCAGGCACCTGCAATACCAAGCCATGCCATTTGGGCTAGCCTCAGCATGCAGGTGCTTTACAAAGATTCTAGCCACCATTGCAGCTCACCTGCGATTAATGCCAGTGAGACTGCAAGCTTATCCAGACGACATATTGGTCCAGGCCTCCTCCCTCTCCAGGGCACAAGAGAATCTTTACGTAACAATTTGGACTTTACAGGAGCACGGTTTCCTGGTCAATTACAAAAAGAGTCATCTGACTCCCAACACCACGATAACTCACCTAGGAGCCATTATAGACACCAAACTGGGGGAGGTATTCCTCTCCCAAGAAAGGCCCTATAAGGGCCCTAATAGTTCAGATCCAGCAGAACCCCAGGGTTCCCTTAGCCACCCTGTCTGAGCTATTAGGCAAGATGGTATCATGTATGCAAATAGTACCTTGGGCCCAGTTACATGCAAGGAATCTTCAGTGGTTCCTGCTATCATACCAATGGGCACATACCTCAAATTCCTGAAACAAGGTCAGGGTCCCCTTAACAGTCAGGAGATCACTCTGCTGGTGGACATCCTCAGCCCTCAACAAGGGGAGCATCTTCAGTGAGCCCAAGCAGATCACACATCAGACGCCAGCCTTTTCGGCTGGGGGGGGCGCTCATCTCAAGTCCCAGGTTGCACAAGGTCGTTGGTCATTGCAAGATCTCACCAATAACATAAACTGGTTAGAGTTAAAGGTGATACATCTGGCCCTGCAACACTTTCAACAATCACTGCAGGGACATCATGTTCTAATATTAACCGACAATGTAGCTGCAAAAGCTCATGTCAACCGCTAGGGGAGAATCCACTCCAGATGCCTCATGGAGGAATCCTTGCAGCTAGGGAGGTGGGCGGAGAAGAACATCCTCTCCCTGAAGGCGGAGCATATTGCCAGGACACCAAACACTCAGGCAGACTACCTGAGCAGGACAATGGTGGACAACGTTGAATGGCGTCTCCACCCAGACATCTTTCAGGACATCTGCAATAGGTTTAGAAAGCTCATAGTGGATCTGTTTACCTCTTGCATAAACAGTCAACTCCCTCATTACTTCACAAGGTTTCCAACCCAGGGAATGGAGGGGACCAATGCTCTCTGCTGCGCCTGGCCTCCCTGTCTTCTCTACGCGTTTCCACCTCTTCTCATAATACTGGGAATGATCTGGAAGGTCATCTCGGAGGGTGCAGAGATTATCCTGGTGTCTGCTCACTGTCCCCGACAACCTTGGTTCGCAGATTAGTCAGCCTGTCCGCATTGAGACTTTGGAGAATTCCCCCAGAGAGGATCTCTCTCAGCCAGGGGGTCCTACTACATCCAGAGCATCAGTGGCTCCAACTGACTGCCTAGCACTTGAAGGGGTCTTCCTGAGGTGGGATAATTACTCTGACAAGATCATTCGGACTATCCAGGCGGCCAGAAAACAATCTATTATCAGGATTTACAATGCCACCTGAGCGGTATTTACCAGATGGTGTGCCAAATGCCATATTGAACCTGTCTCAGCTTCTACCCCAGAGATGCTCAATTTCCTGCAGGAGGGCCTCGACAAGGCGCTGGCGCACAGTACTCTTCAATGACACATGGCAGCTCTATCTACTGTTTTGTCAGGTATCTAAAGGGAACCTCTAGCGCACCACCCCATCATCAGCAGATTTCTGCATAGTGCTGGTAATTTGCAGCCCCTGACTATTCGCCAATATCCCACCTGGAATTTGCCTAGGGTGCTGCGGGCTTTGACTGAGACATCATTTGAGCCCCTTCAGATGACAAGCCTCAGACATTTGACTCTTAAAGTCACATTCCTGGTAGCTGTAATATCAGCTCGGTGCATCTCCAAGATGGCAGCCTTATCCGTCAGAGCGGATCTCTGCATCTTCCACCCGGATAAGGTGATCCTGAGGCTTGACCCCTCTTTCATCCCCTAGGTTAACTCCTGGTTCCACAGTGCCCAGGAGGTCATCCTGCCAAACCTCTGTCCAAGACCATCCCATGCCTTGGAGAGGAGGTGGCATACCTTGGATGTAAGGAGGGCCCTTAGGATCTACAATAAGAGTACGGCACCCACCAGGAAATCTGAGGCTCACTTTGTTTCCTTTCAACCAACATTGTTGGGCACCAAGGTGTCTTCTTCGACCATCGGTCACTGGATAAGAGTGTGTATTGCCACGACTTATCAGATACAATCACTGCCTGTACTTGGCGCCTCACTACGCACTCCACGAGAACTGCAGCCACCACTGCTACGTGGGCTACGCAAGCCTCCCTTGAGGAGATTTTCAGGGCGGCTACCTGGACTACTCCTTCGCCTTTCATCAGGCATTATAAATTGGATGTCTTCGCATCCGCGGAGGCTTTCTTTGGCAGGAGAGTCTTACAACAGGTGCATTTAGACTTGGGGGCTCCAGGCCCAACGGCTACCCACCTTTAAGACTGCCAGGCTTTTATATGTCCCATTCTTGGCCTGTTCCGCAGCTACACTGGAGAAGGGGCATTGGTCCTATCTGAACACCTGTTCTCAGTGTCTGCAGAATAGGCCAGCCCCACATTTCTGCTCATGGGCCTGGAGCTAATCTTTCTCTGATTTCTGGCGGAGCTTCTCTTTCAGATGTGACTTCGCTGAAACTGGACCTGAGAGACGAAGGCAAGGGGCATGGCCAAAAAATTATGACCCAGTCTCTAGGCAGGTCTGACTGTAGCAACCATTCCTAGTCTATTCCACAGACACTGAGAACAGGTGTTCAGGTAGGACTAATACCCCTTCTGTTTTGTTTTTTTTTTTCATTTTTTTCCACTACCCCTCTGGCTATAACACATGATTCATATATTCTTGTATCTCATATTCTACTTGCTGCAAGTTGTCATTCAGAGCCAGGACCAGGTCACTTAGAATATGGGACATGAGGCAATGTCAAATGCCATTCCACTTTCTCATCTATCTGCCACATCCATTCTGTTTTTCACAGTTGAAATTTCTCCAAAGCTTTATTTTCCTGTTTAGGAGTAACCTTCTCCAGTTCTGGTCATGTGGGTTGAACTGTGGGTGATCATATCCTGATTTCTTGCTACCCCAGTAAAGAATGCTTTACTGCTCACAGCGCCAGTAACAACAAGCAATGCAAAGAAAGCCATCACGAGCATGAGCAAAAATTAATTGCATAGAATGTCCCCTAAATGCCTCTCTTGCTCTCTGTAGCATGCTTAACAAAGAGAATTCAGAAAGCATTGTGCTGCAAAAGAAGACTCTACAAATCACTATCCTTTTATATTTTGGTCCATTCACTGCATTTTTGCATATATTCTAGCATCCAGTCCCCATTAATAGATAGCATCTCTTCCTCTAGGCAACCATGGGGTTTAAGACTGAGCTTTCCTGTCCCATTTTTTAAAAAAATGCCCTTTTAACACACCAGAGTCCTTTTACTTTTTATTCATTTATCCATTTGCAGCCTGTTAGGAAATTTACTGCCATCCATCTCCCTTGCTTTTCATCAGAAGCACAGTGGTGTAGCTGGGGGCAGCTTGACTATTGATAGAAGCCTTGTTCAACAGCAGAAAGTGAAGACGGGGAACGCACACACATGTTCAGTGGTTATACAAGAGAAGAATAACAATTCTGCTCCCATCCCAGCCCAATGTAGTTCTGTCTTGGATAGTCAGTGAAAGGTATTACGTATATTTCAGTAACAATGGTGATTCTTATACAGAGGTATCTAATAGAGGAGACTATGTAGCTTGCAGATGTTTCAGTACCTGACTAGGTTACATCCTCAGTGCTAGGGAATGTGTGGTTTGCTCCCTGTTTATATACAATAGTCCTGCTGGTGCATGCTGGTCTATGACTGAATTTGATGATGGTGATGGCCCTGTCAGTGTTAGTGTAGTTTTCTCCTTGGTAGTATGCTACTACTACCAAGGAGAAAACTACATCCATGCCAACACTGGCAGGGTAAGCTGCTTCATATACACAAGGAGCAAACTCCCTACTCACACATACTAATGATGTTACCTAGTTCGGTAACGAAATGCCTATAAGCAAGCAAGTATCAAAGGCTCCACAGAGTCTTTTTGTACGCCAACCCTAACTCAAATGGCAGAGTCCCAAAATGTCACTGAACATTGCACAGCTTGCAGTTAGCTTGCTGAGTTTGCAACACTTGCATATGAAGCTCACATATGGATAAGCAAACTCTCCAGTTTTGAAAGTTGGGTAACCGAGTCCTGGGTCAAAACAGAACCATCTCTGGAGCCCTGTTCTTCCAGAGTGTAGGGAGTAAAGCAGTGGTGAAATGTAAAATTTGTTACTACCGGTTCTGTGGGCGTGGCTTGGTGGTGGTGGTGTAATATGACTGAGTGGGTGTGGCCAACTTTTTTTTTTAACTTTTAAAATCATTTTTTCTATAACCTCTTCAGCTGAAGAGGTTGCAGAAAAATGCTTTTAAAAGCCTCTGATGATCCCAGCTGAGCCGCACGATCATCAGAGGCTTTTTAAAAAAATTTTAAAAGCATTTTTTCGGCCAAAGAGGTTGTAGAAAAAATGCTTTTAAAAATAAAAAAAAGGCCTCTGATGATTGCTCGGCTCAGCTGGGCAATGGCGGCGGGCGGGGATTTTTGCTACTGGTTTTCCGAACCACCCACCTCCATCGCTACCGGATCAGGCGATCCAGTCCGAACCGGGAGCATTTCACCCCTGGAGTAAAGTGTAAGACCCAGTGGCCTACAGGTGGAGCTTTTGCCTGACAATCAGGAGGTTGTGAGTTTGATCCTAAGTAAAGGCAGATGTAGGATCTTCTGCTTGGGTAGGGAGTTGGACTAGATGACCTGCAAGGCCGCTTCCAACTCTGTTAATCTGTTAATTGACACAAAAAAGGGACAGTGGGTGCCTACCCCAGAGCAATCTTCCAATAGCAGATCTTCCTATCCTACTAACAATGACATGAACTGGGGAAGACTCACCAAATAAACACCAACAGCTAGACAGGACCCAAACAGTTGATTTATTTTCCAAAGGTAGCAGATTACAATGCATCATTGATCTCATGCACCTAGATAAGCCATGAGCAAGAGCTCCAAAGCTTCAGGCGTCTTATATAGAATACTGATCAAAGACAATTTGAGTGTATAAATAGGATACCTCAGTATATAAAAAGAACTGTTTTACAGCTGATAAGGATACAAGATAATTCTAAGGAAAACACAGGTATAATTCATGGTGCGAACACATGACAGATACATTCTTTGGAATATAACATAGCAGTTTTGATACATGAGAGATATCAAAGCTCTAATTATTCTAACAAGCTCACCCTGTACTTAACTGTGTAAGAAAGGAGCGAGATAAGAAAGCATCAGTATGAATCCTTGAATATGCTGCCTCTGCTCAAAGTATAAATTTTATAGACATCTAAATCATAAACAGGCAATAAATGGGCATCGTAACGAAAAACCCAGAAAGAGCTACCAGAAAAATATAATTTAAAATACATTTGCAATACCATATCTATGTTTAAAGAGATTATTATAAAGTGTTATAATTAAGTCAAATTAAATTCATATTCCAATTCACCATACTTCCAAGTTTGATTCTAGATGAAGCTTTCACATATAAGTACCTTGTGTGAAATATAGAATTTTACAAGGAGAAATCAAGATGTCATCTTCTATTAATTCTCACAAGTTTTCCAACCACTTTCTCGCTCTTCTCTCTGAACATCTGCACTTTTGTAGGGGAAAGTAGAATTGCTACTCAATATGGCATGATTTCAGAGCTCTCCAGATTTACAACATTCTTTATGTGGTGAACTTTGCATGAATACATAATCATTTTCCATCTACATCTGAAATATTTAAAGTAGTTTCGGTCAGGACAAAGCATGGAAAGTACATTGATTGCATTTGCAGATGACTTTTGGCGAGCTTGAAATCAGAAGAGTACAATCATTCTGGTTTAAATTCTTGGCATCTTTGGTACCATTGGCCATGGTATCATTCTGGACTCTCTCTTTCATACTGGAAGATTGATTCCAGTTGGTAGTAATCAGAGAGGAATCCACCTGGAAACCTCTACTTATGGGATGCCTCAAGGATCTCTCCTCTTTCCACGCTTTTTTAAGACCCACAGTATGCAGACAATGGGAGGTGATCCATTAGTAAGGGGCTAGGATTGTATGTATGTATGTATGTATGTATGTATGTATGTATGTATGTATGTTTTAATGACCAGCAACAGCTGAAGTCCAGCACTTCAAAGCAAACAATGTTCTTCTTGAAATTATGGTACAATATATGTTCAACTTCATATTATAGAAACTGGTTGGCTTTATTCTGCTTTAGTTAACTTAGAACTTGCACATGAGTATTTCATGATCTGTTCCATGTTAGTCTTTGTCCATTTCTTTACTATTATAATTAGCTCTTCTACCATCTTTTACTAATAATATATCTGTGTATGTCGGGGTTATTTTTGATGTTTAAAGAATGGCTTGCCGATGAAGAAACAATTTGATTGACAGATATTAATAGATAATTCTTTGGTTTCATTTCATTTTCCTAACCCATAAATCCAGCTACATCTTCCTCCTTACTTTTTACACCTTTGGCATAACAGTCTTCATCCACAAGCAGCACATCTTCCTTGCATGTTGATTCCAGACTGAACTTGACAATAAAACTCATCTTTCCTGCTTCGGTGGTTGGAATAATAGTCATATTAAAGGATTATCTTCAAAGTCTCATTGACAATACAAATAATCCTCACTCAACAACCACAATTGGGAATAGTCAACTGCATTGCTAAATGATGTAGTCATTGAGACATCACATGACTGTGACAGACTTACAACCTCACTTTCACTGCTATTGTTAAAACAAATCACACACAGAGGTTTAAAAAGATATCACGTGACCCTCGACTTGCAATTTTAGTGCTGGTTTCTCCATTGTTTCTGCTTGTTAGAAGCTACTTTTTTTTTAAAATTTGATTTATATGCCGCCTTTCTCCGGAGACTCAGGGCAGCTTACAATGCGTTAAGCAATAGTATTCATACTTTTGTATATTTTTATACAAAGTCAGCTTATTGCCCCCACAATCTGGGTCCTCATTTTACCTACATTAGAAAGGATGGAAGGCTGAGTCAACTTGAGCCTGGTGAGATTAGAACTTGCAGTAATTGCAGGCAGCTGAATGTTAATTGCATGCTTTAGTCTACTACGCCACCAGGCTCTTTGTGAAGCATGCAAATGGCAATCCCACAGTTGTGGAACACTGTGACAATTGTAAATGCCTACTGGTTGAGAAATGCCTGAATGTTCATCATGTGGCCACAGAGATGCTGCAAAGATTGTGTAAGTACTGATCACAGAGTTACTTTTTCAGCAATGTCATAGCTTTGAGAGCATAATTAAGTGGGGGCTATCTGTTGTATTCTAAGTGCTATTCTTGCTATACTCTTTCTAAATATAAAAGCATTTTTCCAGAGCGTTGCTCACACAATCCATAGCTGGGTAGTTCTCTCAGCTGCGCTGATCTGACTGGGTGAAATTTTACTCTCTTCCTCCTTCGTGCTGTGGCCACGCCCACACTTCCCATAATGCCCCAGTCTTTCACTCAGTTGCTGTGAGACTGGTGTGTTGTTCCCTCTTCGTGCATTTTTGTATTCCTATTAGGTCGTTTAGGCTCTTTTTCTTTATTTTTGATTAGTACCTTTTTTACCGGTGAGAGCCCTTATTGTTTGCCTGCTGCAGGGCGTGCGTGGCGGCTCAGGAGCTCCCGACTGTCCCACGCCTGTCTAGCCTTACTGACAGCCTTTGCTTGGTTTCTGGCAGTGTGAGGAGATTCCGACCCTTCGGGGCGGTTCTCCTCTCAGGCACTAGCCGCCGGTGTGAAGGTTGGGTGCCCAGCTTCGCTGGCATACCCACCCACACCCCCTTGTTGGACATCAAGGTCCTTTGCTGGCTCTCGCTAGTGGCAGCTCCGGAGAGCTCTGTACGGTTTGCCCTGCAGCCTCTGACTTTTTCCACGGTGTTCCGGCAGCAGTAAGGTGGGGGCTCCTGCCGCCGCTTTTTGAGCAAACAGCTGAGACGCAGCTCGGCAGAGCACGCTCCTTGTCGGACGGATTGCGAGACGACGGACCTTTCCAGCCTTTACTCAGGTCGGCGTGATTTAACTATTGCTGTGGGGGGGGAGCACAAGTCCCAGGAGCGTCTCCAACTTACCGTTTGGGACTGTGGTGCCCGTTCCAGCTCTAACAAATCGGCGGGCTGCCATTTTGTTTTGCCAGGTTCCCGCCATTTTTTTCCGGTCGCCATTTTGTTTTGGCCTTTTCGACCGACGGTGACTCCTGGCAGCCTTTTCTCTATCCTCGCTCCCCCGGAGGTCTCTGGATTGCTTAATTCGGCCATTTCTATTATCGGGGCTTTCCTGCATCATCAACACCCTGCAAATTGTTGGAGCCGAGTCTGCTTTAGCAGACGGTGGATTGGACTTGCTTGGTCCCTATCACCCACGGAACAGCTGTTTGACCTCTAAATTATCATTGGATAATTTAGTCATCGGAGCTGCAATCTCTTGCCTTCACCCTTTTAGGCCCTGGGACTGTTGGCCCAGCCTACTAAGAACCTTCAGGGATCCCTACTTCCTAGGGTTGACCTGCATTGTACATAGTTGATCGTTGCCAGTTATTAATACATATATATATATATATATATTTTAAAAAAACGTTATTAATCTTCTACAATGGCAGATTCCCCGTTATCATCTGACCTCGAACACGAGGCCAGCCCGCCTACATGCCAGCCTAAGCACAAGTCCAAGTCCAAGTCTCAATCGCGTTCCAGGCATTCGCACACCTCAGTGCATTCTAAGCTGTCGGTAGCAGAGAGAAAGATGCCCTTCGTCGTCACAGGGCACTTGAGCGGCAATATGACAAGGCTAAACTGGCATCGTCGTCGAACAGCCTAAGCCAAGAGGGCAATTCACCTGCTTCCCCCTCTGTGGTGGCGCAGCCTACCCCAGGTGGTTCGGGGTCCAGACCTCTGGCCTTATCCAGGAAGGCCTCTCGCTCCTTGCCGGATGTGTCGTCTGTTGGTCTGGCGGCGCCTCCTGTATCTCTACCCCGCGGATCAGAGGCACCTCTCTCCTCTTCGGCAATGGGTCTCCACACACCTGGGTTGCAACTTCCATCTCCTCAAGTGGACCTGCATTCGCTGTTGTCAACAGCTCTTTCGTCGCTGCTGGCGGTGGGCCTTCAACAACAACAGCTTCAAGTACCGGTGACTCATCCTTTGGCACCCACATCCAGTCGACTTCGTGCCCGTTCTCCGACTCGACAGGACTCGTCTTCCTCGGAGGAGTCTGACCGTGTTGAACAACTACCAGAGGATATCGAATTCTCTGATGATGAGGACCTACCACCAGACGCCCCGGCCTTCTCGGGTTTGTTCCAACCCTCGTTGTTCAAGTCGCTCCTGCATAAGGCCCGTCAAACTACTCACCTGGGGGCTTCTGTTGGCCTACCTGCTGACTCCCCTTCAACTTCCTCGGCGCCCCACAATGCTCTGTTTTCATCCTCCAAACCGGACAAGGAATTTATTCCTGTCTGCAACTTTTCTTGGATGTGTTACAATCCCCTTGGGCTCAACCTGCCTCTTTGACTGCACCCAACAACCTAGATAAGAAACTGTACAGTGCGGCTCCGGATTTGGACAGTCTTCTGGAGGTACCGATGGTTGACCCCCCTGTGACTACTCTTTCGTCCTCTTCACTCCTTTCCACTGATTTGCTAGATGTGCTCAAATCTGACGACAGGTAAAAAGGAGCTAGCCTTTCGTAAGACACACCAAGCTGCGGCTTGGGCCATAAAGACGGCTGCAGTGGTGTCGTTCTTTAACCGGACCTTGCTGATATGGTTGCGCCAGCTCCAGGAGAGGTTGCCGCCAGAAGAGACTCGTTTACACCAAGATATAAATAAGATTGTGGTGGCCACCGAGTATTTGGCGGACGCATCTCTCAACTCGGTGAAGTTTGCGTCTCGAGCTTTGGCCTCCTCTGTGACATCGCACCGTTTTTTCTGGCTCAAAAACTGGAGAGCAGATTCCAAGGCCAAGTAGAAACTAGCGGCTGCTCCATACAAAGCCCCTAATCTGTTTGGCCCTGTGCTTGACCCACTGTTGGTGGAAGATAAAGATAAACGAAAAGTTCTTCTAACCTCCTTTCGTTGACCCAAAAGGCGTTATACTCCCTATGCACAACGTCAGCCCTTTCGGACCTCCTCCGGGCCAGGGGGCCCCTACTTGCAATGCCCTTACTTCCAGGCGTCAGATCGCTCTGCCGATCGTCAGCGGTTCCGGGACAGGGGCAGGAACCCCTCCTCTGCCAAGCGTCCCTTCCGTGGGGCGGGATACCGGCCTTTCCATAGAGGAAAGTGACTATGAGCCTCCGGGTCCCATCGGCGGTCGCTTACAACACTTTCACCGCCAGTGGGAGCTATCGACCACGGACGCCTGGATTCACCGTACCATCGCCACCAGGCTCACCATCGAGTTTGTCGGCCATCCTCCATCTCACCGGATCCGTTGTCCAGCTCCCGTGTTGGCGGAATGTTGTCTACTTCTGCAGGCCGAGATTCAGCATTTGCTCCTGATCAGAGCGATAGAACCAGTTCCGTTGGATCAACAAGGCACGGGGTTTTATTCGACCCTGTTTCTCGTGCCCAAGAATTCCGGGGGGTGGAGGGCCATCTTGAACTTGCGCCGTCTGAACCTGTCGGTGTACTACCACAGGTTCAAGATGCACTCCCTCCGCTCTATCCTCCGTTGCGTGAGACGGGGACTTTCTGCAATCTGTCGACCTCCGGGAGGCCTACCTGCATGTCCCAGTGGACCCGGCGCATCGGCGGTATCTTCGTTTCCTGTTTGGGGAGGAGCATTATCAGTATTGTGCTATGCCCTTTGGGCTCTCTTCAGCCCCAAGAACATTCACCAAACTGGTAGCGGTTGTAGCAGCCACGCTCAGGAAGATGCCCGTATGGGTCTTATGTTACCTGGACGACGTCCTGATCCTGTCCTCTTCCAGGGAATGGGCTCTTCGAGACCGGGACCTGGTGCTCAAGACCTTCCAGGACCACGGATTCTCGATAAATTTCCCAAAGAGCCATTTGATCCCGTCGACACGTCTCCTGCACCTAGGGGCAGTGATCGATTCAGTGTTTGAGCAAGTCTTCTTGTCTGCGGACCGTCGCAAGAGTCTCAGCGACCTGATTGGCCAGGTACTGGCTCATCGCTCCATCCCTCTTCTCCATCTATCTCAGCTGTTAGGGAAGATGGTCTCGTACTTCTCGATTGTCCCTTGGACTTGTCGACATTCGAGACCACTACAGTGGTTCCTTCTTCCCTTCCAGCGGGACGGTCGCAGCGACTCTCTCTCCAAGGTGTCGCTACCCCCTCAAGTGTGGCTTTCCCTACGCTGGTGGCTGGGCCCCACCTTGAGCAAGGGCTCATTCTTTCTGGAGCCAGCCCACCGGATTTTGACAACAGACGCCAGTTTAACCGGGTGGGGAGCTCACCTACTCAACCTGATCGTGCAGGGTCATTGGTCCCTCTCAGAGAAGCGTCTTCCCATCAATCTCCTGGAACTGAGAGCTATTCGTTTGGCACTCTGTCACTTCCAGCCCCAGCTGGAAGGTCAACACGTCCTGGTCCTCACGGACAACGTTTCCGCGAAGGCTCAGCTAAACAAGGAGGGAGGCACGAGGTCCAGGGCCTTGATGCTGGAGTCAGAACATCTTCTGGCCTGGGCGTCACGTCCTGTCGTTAACAGCAGACCATATCTCCGGTGTCGAAAACGTTCAGGCCGATTGGCTCAGCCGGGAAGTGATCAACCCGGCGGAGTGGCAGCTACACCCCATGCTGTTCCGGGAGGCCGCTCTTCGATTCAGAATGCCGGGGATAGATCTATTTGCCATGCCACAGAACGCACAACTTCCTCTCTATGTGACAAGGTATCCGTGCCAGACAGCGGTAGCACACAATGCATTGAGGTGCAGCTGGCCCCAGGGCCTCCTGTACGCATTCCCTCCAATCCCGTTAATTCTGAGAGTTATCAGGAAACTACTAACCGAGGGAGCGGAAATTCTGCTGGTGGCGCCGGATTGGCCTCGGCGGCCGTGGTTTGCCGACCTAGTGGCATTGTCGATCTCGCTGCCATGGTTGATTCCTCCACAGAGACTAGCCTTATGCCAGGGGGCCGTGAGCCACCCAGATCCTCAGTGGCTCAAATTGGCCGTCTGGCATTTGAGAGGATCATCCTGAAGAAAGACAGACTCCCGGATGACGTCATTGACACGATACAAGCTTCCCGGTGCCCGTTCACCTCTCGTATATATGAGGCTTCTTGGAAGGCATTCTGCACCTGGTGCGCCGCTAACCATTCTGATCCTACGACAACTCAGATCACTGACATTCTGGCCTTCCTTCAATCTGGTCTATCTAAAAGTTTGTCTACCTCTACCCTTCGTAGGCAAACTGCAGCCCTGTCCACTGTCATCAGATGCCCCCTGTATGCAGCGTTGTCCCAGCATCCGCTGATTAAAGGATTCCTACATGGGGCTGCGAATCTGAGTCTCCCCACAGTTCATCGTTACCCAACCTGGGACTTGACCATCGTTTTACAGGCGCTTATGTCTCCCCCATTCGAACCGTTGGGCTCGATTCCACTTAAATTCTTGACATATAAGGTTGCATTCCTTTTGGCGGTGACTTCGGCCCAGAGGGTCTCGGAGCTGTCTGCACTGTCTACTAGGAAGGACCTCTGTATATTTCATGAACATACGGTTGTCCTCCACCTC
The DNA here is from genome assembly GCA_012654045.1 of Ptyas mucosa. Taxonomy (NCBI): domain Eukaryota; kingdom Metazoa; phylum Chordata; class Lepidosauria; order Squamata; family Colubridae; genus Ptyas; species Ptyas mucosa. The sequence continues at coordinate 34,668,830 of WNWU01000006.1, read as the reverse complement.
GATCTGGCCTTCCTCCCGAAAGTGAACACCTGGTTCCACCGGGCCCAGGAACTTACCTTGCCGGACTTTTGCCCTTCACCTAAACATCAACGCGAGAAAGACTGGCATACCTTAGACATCCGACGAATGCTCCGGCGTTATCTTCATCGTACGGCGACCTTCAGGAAGACTGAGGCGCTCCTTGTGTCGTTCCATCCGGCGTCGCTTGGTCAGAAGATTTCTCCTTCGACTGTGGGCAGGTGGCTCAAGGCATGTATTGCGACTGCCTATGAACAGAAGGCGAAGCCCTTACCAGGCAGGAAACTTCCGTATTCTACCCGCAGCGCGGCCACCTCCGCAGCTTGGGTCACCCAGGCATCGGTCCAGGACATCTGTCATGTGGCCACCTGGTCGTCGGTGACGCCGTTCATCAGACATTACCGCATTGACGCTTATGCTTCTGCGGAGGCATCGTTTGGTCGCCGTGTGCTTCAGAGTGTTTTGGTGGACTGGGACTTGGAGAGCAGTCAGCCTCCCCCCCCCCAGATGTTTAAGCTTGGGTATATCCCAGCTATGGATTGTGTGAGCAGCGCTCTGGAAAACGGACGTTGGCTTACCTGAACGTCCCTTTTCAGGGTGCTGCGAAAACAATCCATTCCCTCCCCGTTTCTGTCATTGTGGACCTTTTGTCTGGGGCTTCCTGCTCCTGGTTCTTCCTTGCCGTGTTTGGCTTATTTTGTTACATTCTATTTGTTCAGGTGGTTGCGCCTTCGTGAAAGACTGGTGCATTATGGGACGAAGGAGGAAGAGAGTAAAATTTTACCCAGTCAGATCAGCGCAGCTGAGAGAACTACCCAGCTATGGATTGTGTTCGCAGCGCCCTGAAAAGGGACGTTCAGGTAAGCCAACGTCCGTTTTATATTATCTCCTTATTTTTCATATCCTCAGTAGTAAACTGGACTTTCCTGTTCAATGCCAGTCCATCTCAATTTGCTGATGCCTTAAATGTCAATGTCTAGTCAGTTCAGTTAATCTTTCATTACGTTGAATTTTCTCCCATTCATGCTTCTTACTGTATTCCTGTCTTCCTATATTGCTGCTGCCAATACAGGTGCCTGCTTATTTTAGCTTGGCAGTTGGGACGACCTTCAGGCCTTGAGTGACCCTGCTGGGATTTTACATTCCTTGTATTCTTTACTCGTCTCTGCCAGGAACATCCCCTTCCCAATGAGGCAGCATAGAAAGACTTGCTGAGGAAATAAATAGTTATATCAAATTCAAAAATAACAACAGCTTGATGGTATCTACCATAAATCAGAACTTCCTGGGGAGTGAAGTGTGTTATCTGGAAGTAATATACTATTATCAAAATAGTGAAATATTTTATAACATTTGTCATAAGGTAGTGTTTTGTGCTTGCTGTTCCACACACAGTGTCTTATTTTGTTCTCATTTAAGTTGTGATATACACCATGAAATGTTTGAGTGACAAACTTGTGTGGAGTTTAAAAAGAAATGCTCTTTAGAAGTGTGAAGAAAAATCTATGTACTGAAATTCAAACACACTCAAAAATTTCATGTATTTTCCATACTATAATAGAAACCTACAGTATATGTTGTCCTTAGGTATTAGTATTTGGAATCCCAGGGTGCCTAACAGATTTGTACAATGTTATGAATACACATTATTTCCGTTTGTGGAAGGTTTATGAATATGAATCAATCCATCTAAAGAAGTAGATGCAGCCCCCTGTTGGTTATATTTTTGGTTATGTTTTGTATGTTTTTCCGAATTGTTTGGCCAGCTGTCCCATCTTATTCATCACTTATTGTCTACTGCATTTTAAAAGTTTGTTTTGTTATATTTTGAGCTTCCTAGAATCAGTCTAGAATTGGTCAGTATCTAAATAAAATAAAGAAACCATAATTTTCATATAGATAAACTTGAAAGCAAGATCCCCATTTTGAAACAAGCTTGAATGGATGTTTTCCACTTCAACTGAGATATTCTTTATCATTAGCTAATTCAAAAGCCATTTTCGTTTTAGAGAATGATGCTTTGCAATGCATTTTCAGAATCAAAGTGTTAATCTATTTTTGGAACTAACTGTGATTGATGATATATCCATCCTATCATACCTAATGCACCAGTCTTATTTTTAGCTTCTGAGAATGTTGACAGTATATTCCTTGGCATGTTCACTCATAGCACTATATTTTCCTTCTGTCTCCTCTACCCTTCAAAAATTAAGACATATTTGCACAGGAGTCAATATAGGATCACATGGGAAATATTTTCCCTTCTTCCCATCTTTTTTTCTGTTTGTGTTTTCTCATTTCTTTCCCTTATGGGTATTTTTTTTTCATTAATAACATTTGAAGTTTTCGTTGAAAAAGAAGCAAACTTTATATTCTTAAAGTTACTGAACACAAAGATCAACCCTTAGAGAACTAGTGGAAGATGGTGAAACAGAGTTTTTTTTAAAAAAAAAACACAACCTAGGAAGACATAGGTGTACATTACACAAAGTTGCTGTGTAATTTCCAGTTGCACGGAAACAGAAGTGTCTTTTCTATTTTTTTAGTTAGAGGAATATTTATAGGTTTCAGTGAGCTTTCTTACCAGTGGAATGATTACTGTAGTAGGTTGTTTAGTAAATTAATACAATAAAAATAATATAGCATTAGAATGTGGTTAAGGGTTTTTTTTTTTTCTTAAAATAAAATTAAACTGAATTGTTTTTGAAAACTGTATTCCATGATGCTGCACTAAAGTTACTCGGTCTTCCTACTGGGATCGTAGTTTCTAGGATGAAGTTCACTGGCTGACACTAGTATAGGGAAGAGATAGTTGTGTGGAACAACTGTATGACAAAGTGCTTTTTCCAAATTGATCCCCTCTATTATCTTATTTAAAATAATAGTTTTATATTGCCTTAGTTCGTTGTCTTGGGCAATTCATATGCTTAGTACAGAAAAGGATTTTTTTTTTTAAATGCAGTTGAGCTCTAATCTTGGCCAGTTACCAATGCAGGAATGGTGGACGTTTGTCTTTGTTTATTTATTCATGGGGGTTGTCCGATGTCTCAGTCTAAGCTGACTTTGGACAATTTCATGTGAATAATAAATACGTGAAGAGAAATATGAAAAACGTTGGAGGTCATAAAAATGTTGAAGAAGAGCAATGACTTCACACAAAGAAAGTCTTACCCACCTTGACATAGTTGCTTTTCTTTTTGGAGGAGAGAGGCTGTTTTGCTCTCACGGCTTCCCTGGAATTTGAGAAAAAAGAACTGATTTAGGATAGATTTTGGAGGGTGAAAATACTGTTATTAATTATTCTGCAGTAAGAATTTTAAGTCTAATGGAAATTTAGTCCAGGCTTGTGAGCTCTGTGAAATTCTGTATATTAACTATTTGAATTGTTGCTTATTTCCCCTTTTAAATTATTCTTGTATTCTTATAGAAATTATGATTGAATCCCAGTTACAGTCCTCATTCATTGACAGTTTGTTCAGTGATTTTTTGAAGTTGTGCTGTTTTGTGACCGGTTCTCAAACTTGCAGCCATCGTAGTGTCCCCACTGTCAAGTGACTGCAATTTAGGCACCTGACAACTGGTGTGTATATATGATGGGTATAGTGTCCTGCAGTTATGTGATCACCATCTGTAACCTTCATAATTGGTTTCTGACAAACTCAATAGGGAAGCTGGCAGGAAGTCACAGTTGCCATCGCATGACATTGTCCTTAATGATTGCAGTGATTCACTTAACAACTGCTGGCAGAACAGTCACATGATGTTTCAATTTACAATTGCATCATTTAACAACATAATTTCCATTTCCAATTGCAGTCAGTAAGTAAGGACTACCTGCTAACTGTAACAGATAATCCTTGACTCACAGCAGTTCATTTAATGATGGTTCAAAGTTATAACAGCCTCAGAAAAAGCAATTTACAACCCACCCTTATTATTATTACGGTTCATTGCACAGTCAGCCAAATGTTCAGACTGGATTTGGCATTTTTGTCTACCTATCGAGTCCTTTCCAAAAACCGGAGATAGGCAGATATGGATGTTTGATGGTGATATGGATATCGTTGCAGGATGTAAGTTTTGCAGTTGACTGATAATGAATCTGTCAATGCCAATGACTGATAGTGAATTTGTCAATGTCATTTGAATGTGTTCAATTGGTGCTCCAGATGTTTTGGGATTGCACCCAAAGTTGCCTTTTACTGTTGGTGCTCCCTTTGCTTTCTTTTATCACAGTTGTTTTATTTCTTTTTGCAGGTTTAATTTAATTGAAACAAATATAATTATTATTAAATTTATTTGCTGCCTATCTCACCACGGGGCTACTCTAGGCAGCTCACAAACGTAAAAAAGGAAGAAATAAAAAGGAAGTTTAAACAAAGTGAAAAAATAATAGATCAATAAGATAAACAAAGAAAAATAAAACAAAGAAAGTACTTTGATATGATTAGTAAAACAGATGGACATGTGGGGAGCAGAGAGCAGGAGTGAAATGGAATCTGCTATCAGTCTAGATACTACCTTCAGAGTCTCCTCCATTGGGTCCCCAGGCCAATTTGCAGATCCAGGTCTTTAGACTCTTACAGAAAAATAGGCAGGTGGAGGCAGGTTTTATCCTGGAAGGCAGGATGTTCCAAAGGGCGGGTGCTGCCGCAGAGAAGGCTCTTCTTCTGGATCCCAACAATCCAATTTCTTTGACCGACAGGATCTGAAGTAGAGTCTCTCTACCAGCCTGAATAGGATGGGCTAGTCTTAGCAGGACAATATGGTTCATCAAGGAGCCCTGGACCTATGCCATTAAGGGCTTTAAAGGTCATAACCAAAGCCTTGAATTGCACTTGGAAGCAGATTGCTAGCCAGTGTAGTTCACGGAGCAGTAGTGTAATATGGGCCATTCTAGAGGCTCCAAAGACTGTTCTTGCTGCCACACTTTGCACCAATTGAAGCTTCTGAATGAATTTCAACCTTATGACTGTCACACCATTCCCACAGTCACGAGATCACAATTCGGGCACTTGGCAAATGGCTTGCATTTATGACAGTTGCAGCATCTTGTGGTCACGTGATCTGTGACTTCCCAGCTGGCTTTTGACAAGTCACATGAATTGGGCAAGTCAGATTCACTTAATGACCACATGATTCGCTTAATGACCATGGTAAAAAGTTTTTGTAAAATTGGGTCTGGTGACTTGATGACTCACTTAACAATTGCATCACTTAGCAACTGAAATTCTGGCCCGGACGGTAAATTGTGACGGTAAATTGAGGATTACCTGTACACTATATGCAATCCCTTTAGTGCTGGAATGACTGTTACGAAGTTCTGTAACTGTAAATGTATTGGGCTGTACAGTTCTTAGCAAAACAGACTACTATGATGCTTTTCTTTCCTGCCTATCAAGTATAACTATAAAAACTGTAATTGTAAAAAAGTGATTCAAAGTTAACCAGAGCTGGATAACTATGACTCCTCTATGACCTATAGATTTCAATTCCAGAATTCCTAAGCCAGCATGGTTTATACATCATAAAGGGACTATAGTTGCCCTCCCATGACATTAACTATACTTTTTCAAAATACTGCAATTACCGTATTTTTGGAGTATAAGACACACCTTAGTTTTTGGGGAGAAAAATAAGAAAAAAGCTGATTGGCAGGTAGATCGGCCTCCCAGAATATCCCCAATCAGCTGTTCCCAGAGATGAATTTTAGCAACAGGTTCCTTGGTTGTGATTTCTGTGCCTTGCTTTTTTTTGCTTTTTTTTTCTTCCTCTGAAACTTCTGAAACTCCATTTCAGAAAAAACTTTCTTTTCTGCCTCTGAAAGCCTCTGAAACAGAGGCTGTTTGGGGGTCTTCTTTTCTGAAGCTCTGTTTGGAGGCTTCTTTTCTGAAGCTTCTTTTCTGATGCTTTTTTCAGCCTCTGAAACCTCCGTTTGAGAAGCTGGGCAGGGCTACATTCAGAGTATAAGACGCAACCAGATTTTCACCCTCTTTTTTGGGAGAGAAAGGTGCGTTTTATACGATACATAGAAATATTTCTATCTTCAGAGAGAAAATATTTTTTCCACTCCCTCACACTGGACATGTACAGACATGTACATATAGACAGGCCAAGTTAGGTACTAAAGCTGGAAGTTCCCTTGTTGAATGTGATTTTCACAATATAGTTTGTAGGTCTTGGAGTTTAGAAAGAACTAAAGGTAGATCCTAATAAATCTCCCAGCACAAATAGTGAATAAAATGTATTATCTGTATTGTATACAGAAACAGAGAAATATTAGGTCCCCTGTTTTAGACTGGAAAGATTCACTTTATGTAGTTTTCATATAGTAGACAAATGCATTCGTTGTAAAAAAAAATCTATTTTTTTGTGTTTGACCGATGGTCTGTTAACTCACATAGCATAAATACTACCATTTTTTTTAAAGTCAAACTGAAGGGATTTTCTGTCAGAATTGTATTAAAAAGTATTGGTTTTGTTGAACAAATGCATCACAAATGCCATGTCTGAGAACCCTGAGGAAACAGATAAGAAGTAGTTTTAACAGCCTTTTGTTGCTGGCTAGAGACCATACCTGAACCATTCATTTTAGCAATAGGTTTTCTTTAGAAAAGCAGGGTTCCTATTGAACAGAAACTCTCCCTCCTACACTTCACCTTGAGCTCTAGTTCTCTTTTATAAAACAGAACACTGTTTAAGAGTGGCTTACAATAGCCTGGATTCTTTTGTTGTGTATGGTTGTGCTATCCATTTCATAGTTTGTTTTGGTTGTGCTATGGTGGGTTGATCGGTCAGACACTTTTTGATAAAATTGTCTGGTTATTCCTTTTGTTGGAAGATGTTGTATAGGTGATCGATTTCTTTTTTTCTGGTGTTGCTTCAAACTTATAGAAAACTGTTCTCCTACGGTTTCCTCATGAGGAGCAGCCATCGAGAGCACATGTGGGTGATCTCCCATCTTCTCTACATCTATCTATATACATCTACAAAACATATCAGAATCAACCAGGGCCAGTTGATCTAGGGGGTTAAACCACCAGGCCAGAAAGTGGGAAACCATGAGTTCTAGTCCTGTCTTGAAAGCCAGCTGGGACACTTTGGGCCAATCACTCTTTCTCAGCCCAACTCACCTCACAGGGTTGTCGCTGAGGGGAAAATAGGAGGAGAAAAGTGTGTTGAATATGTTCATCACCTTGAGTTATTTGTAAAACAAACTTAATAAGTAAAAATATAACAAATAAAAACCAACAGACTATTACAATCACACAGCATTACTATAGCATACAAATCAATTAAAGTCCTTCAAGTCATCTTAAGTAAACCAAAAGACCCAATAGTCCAACAATAAAAAGTCATCTACAACATATAGTGTAAGGCAGGGGTGATATCCAGTAGGTTCTGGAGAACCAATAGCGGAAATTTTGAGCAGTTCAAAGAACCTGTAGTAGAAATTTTAAGTAGTTCAGAGAACCAGAAAATACCACCTCTGGCTGGCTCCAGAGTGGGGTGGGAATGGAGATGTTGCAATATCCTTCCCCCAGGAATGGGGAGGGAATGGAGATTTTGCAGTATACTTCCTGTGGAGTGGGGTGGGAATGGAGATTTTGCAGTATCCTTCCTCTGGAATGGGGTGGGAATGGAGATTTTCCAGTATCCTTCCCCTGCCATGCCCACCAAGCCACACCACACTCACCAAGCCACACCCACAGAACCGGTAGTAAAAAAATTTGGATTTCACCACTGGTGTAATGGCAACTATGTTGGACAGACAAACAGAAGATTAGCAGAGCATGTCCATGAATGGCAACTAATAGTCAAAAAACATAATGAAAACTCCTTAATCTCACAAATTATGGACAGCCTTGATGATAGTTTCAACTGGGAAAATGTGAGCATCCTGGACCAAGCTAACTCCAAAAATAGCAGGAAATTCCTGCAAGCTTGTCATTCAGACAAATCATCCATAAATACAGAAAGTCCTCAACCTACAACTGTTCATTTAGTGACCATTCAAAGTTACTATGGCACTAAAAAAAGGGGCGGGGACTTAGGACCGTTTTTCACACTTACAATAATTGAACATCCCCATGGTCATGTGATCCAAATTCAGACACTTGACAATTAACTCATATTTATGACAGTTGCAGTGTCCTGAGGTCATGTGATCACCTTTTACAACCTTTGAGAAGCAAAGTCAATGGGGAAGCCATATTTCCTTAACCATGTTACTAACCTAACTGCAGTGATTCACTTAACAACTGTGGTAAGAAAGGTCATAAAATGGGGCAAAATTCACTTAACAAATATCTCACTTAGCAACATAAATTTTCGGCTCAATCATAGAGACAATGCAGAAGAGGCAGTAAAAAGCCAAGGAAGGAAACAAAAGACCAGAATAGATCATCTCCAACACCAGATAAGCAGCGATTAACACTAGAGAAAGAATAAGCAGAAAACAATACCCTAATCAAGGAAATACAAAGGAACTACCACATCCTCACCAATACTGGCAGGGCTGTATATTAACAGGGAACAAACTCCAGACTCATTCATACTGATAATGTTACCTGTTGGTGAAAAAAATAACCCAGTTTAGAGAGCATGAAGGACTTCATCGTTCACCCATGAGCTACATGCATTCTATTTTATTGATATAAAACCTAAAAGACAAACTTTCTGGGACTAAAATATCAAACATAGGGGTTCTGACTAGTGTTTATCATGTATCTCTACTTCTCCCAACAATATGCTACTCTGTTCAATGTTTTAACCTTGCTGCTTTGTTTCGCAGAATAACCCTGGATATACAAAATGTTTCCATTTAAAATGAAACTAGATAACCTATTACCCATTGGATCATCTTTTATCAAAATTTACTTAACTAAAGAGAATGACCACCGGTGGGCAAATAAACAGGGGGAGTGGAAGCAACTTCCCATTTCCTGCCAGTTTGAAACTGGCAGGGAGTGAAGGAAATCATAATCCCATGTCTTTACAGTGGCGTTACTGCAGCCTACAAATTTGCTAATACAACTGGTCTTGAAACTTCAGTTGCACAAGAGTCATAGGTTTTGGATTTTGTACACATTCTTTAAATTAGCATATTTGAGGCACCTTGATTCTAAAATTGCTGCCTATGATACACTGATATCAGATTTCTCGGTGCCTTCAACAATAACAAAGCTTCTAAAGGATCTACTTGAAAGGTCCTTAAAAATTCAGGGAGATATTCAGAAATGTATCTGGCTGCATCCAAAATCTGGACCCGTGACTATTGAGAAAATGAAATTTGGGGAAGTTGTGGCTGCTTCAGTGCTACTGGCTGCTGCTGCGTTGCTAGGCTGTTGGTGCAATCACGTGAGTTTCATTTTTAATGCCCCGTAATAGATTTCCACCAGTCTCACAATCTCTTGCTCCTTCCCCCATCCAGCAGCAGCCACTTACTTGCTGGAAAGGGGAAGGAAGGGAAGGGAAGGGAGGATTTCCAATGCTCCCTGTCAGATTTGCACAGGGAAACTCAATGGGGAAACTGGCAAGATGTCGGAAGTTGCTTCTACTCCTACTGCTTTTTTGCCGAACCTTGGCTATTCTGTTTTGCTGTTTAGGTAAGGAAACATATCTGAAATGATCCAACAGGACACGGATTGTCTAGTGTAGTTCTAGTATTAGGGAAGTCCAGTCAGCTGCAAACTTCACTGGTGACCATTCCCAGATATACACCAGATGATAATAGCAATGAGGTGGCTCGAGTGGTTGGGACGCTGGGTAGTAGGTTAGGAAGCCTGCATTCGAGACCTGAGAGTTGCCATGGGATGGGGTTGAGCTCTCATCCTTCACTCCAGCTCCTGCAAGGAAGATGAAAGGAGTCCCCAAATGGGCATTCCCAGGGCAACAGTGATTTCACCGGCTAATCTTTTCAACTCAGAAGCGCCTCTGTGCTTCTGACACGAGTGCAAAAACCCCCCAGATGATAACGCAACGTAGTTGGTATTGGAATATTGCATTGGGTGAACCCTTCAGTTGTGGTTTGTTACCATATAGTTTAAAATGTTTTGCAAACCCAAGCAATTATTAAGAATAAAGCATGATGTCAAATCTATGACTTAATAAGTGGTGGCTTGTTATACGAGGCCAGTCATTCTAATCTACTTGATACGGTTATTGGGACGATAAAATGGATGAAGGAAACACACTGGAGAAAAGTAGGATAAAAGTAGTTAATTATGTTTGAATGACCCACGGATTTCTATAAGGTTAAGCAGGATATGTTTAACAAAACATTGGAAAATACCCATAATGAACGGCTTTTCAGTTAACCATCTGATTCATCAGCCAGTTTATGTGATAGCCTTTTCTATGTAATAGTAATCTGTGATGCAGGAAAATCACTCTTTGTCTGTTGTCTCCATAACAACAGAAAGCTTTTACAACAGAAGAATAGCCTCTGAAGTTGTTACCCAAAAATCTCATGTTCAAGTTATTGTTGATAGCAACGCAACAAATGCCAGGACAAGGCTTACAAGGAGACAATAATAGGCACTGCACAGGTGTGTGAGTTATTTCATGTGATGCTTTTATAGCAGAAAACATACCAGAGAATAAAGGCACATGACCCTGATATTAATGCAAATTATATATGAAAATAAGTTTAGGTACAATAAGAAATTCATATATAACTTCTATAATAGAATAAATTGAACAGTTGCTGCTATAACTATTTATATTGTGTATTAACTGTGTATTCCCTGAGTACGTTCTCAGACTATATGGATAGAAGTAATCAAGTATACATCTTGAGAAAGATAATAATGAACCTTGGTGTGGCTCTATTACTGTAAAAATTGTTGCTCATTTTTCATGTAACTTTGATAAGTATGCAGAATACTGTATAAATAACCAGCCATACAAATAACCAGCCATTTCTTACATGATATGTAAGAAAATCATCTTAAACACAAATTTCATATTACATGAATTTTTTGTCTTTTGCTCCTATTATAATAAGATATAATATATAATTAATAGCCTGATACCTGAGCACCTTATAAGAGTTTTTTAGAATTCAAATTTCTCTCTCTCTTCAACTTAATTTATAAACATTATTCCTAGTTCTGTTTGCAACCTTTGGTCAAGTTGAAAGGGGAATAGAGTTCTGTTTCAGTTTTTGTTTCCCATGATTAATTTTTGTGTTTATGGTGTTTTTCTTTTGTGTTTATGGCCTATTCCTCAGACACTGAGAACAGGCGTTCAGGTAGGACCAACGCCCCTTTTCCTATGAACATCAGCCTCTTACTAAAAACAGTGACAGTAATCTGACTGAATGTTAGTATTATTGCACCAGGTTTGGGAAACACCTGACCACATGGCTGACTTTAGTAAAAAAATATACATAGATGTAGATATAGAAGTAAATAAAAATAATATAGAAATATAGATGTAATCTCCAAAAAGTCTGTTTGTATATTTTTTTTAAAGACCAAACCTCTCCAGATTTTCAGTTATCTGTGCATCTGCTTGCCATACAACCTCTAATTAACCCTGACGTAATATATAAAGCATGTTGCTTGTTCATGTGATGAAGGGAAGCTATTATTTGGCAAGTATCACCCTCAAAGGCTTATTTTCCAGTACAGCCTAGTACATAATGCAGCCAAATGCAGAACACCTTATTTTCAGCTGCCTCCATGCGATGTTCATCTTGATTTTGTGGATGATTACAGCAGTAGCATTTGCAAGGTATTTCTAAACAAAAGGTGTATCTAACAATTCATAAATTTTAATTCTTATTCCTCAATTCCACTTTGTATTACATAAAGATGTAAAAAATGGAAAGTAGTACTAGAGTCTTTTTCTTTAAGATTTGTTTTAGCTACATGAGGTGTCTTTTTTCTTAAAAACCGCAAATAGTTCACAGTATATATTGTATATAATTTGGGAAAATGTTTATACTCCACAAATTTAATAGAATTGCAGGAGTCTTTGGTATGGCAAGATTGATTCATCAAGTTGATGATTAAAATTTCTCCACAGAGAAAAAAATAAATAACTAGCACTAGATTAATTTTTAATAAACAGTGTTAATATGTATTGCTGGTCCACTTTTGCTACAATTGAATATGCACATCATTCATTTTATGTGGATGGATATATATTAAAAACACTGAATATCTTGCCATTACATGTGTGAAGTTTTATTTATTTATTTTTTTTGTCATTTTGAAACATGTGAAATAATCCTCTACTAAATCCATCTCTGACAAAACTTGCTCTAGTCTTTATGAGGATTATTTTTAAGTAAAAAAAATCCCCACCTAAATTATGGTACAGCTGCTCTTTAATCATAGTATTAATATTCTTGTTATTTATTAAATTACATGGCACCCAACTGCCAGTGACTTTCATGTTCCGTATTAGTACAAAATAAAATTTTATCCACCTGAATAATTTGCTTTTTTTCAAATTCCTTTATGTCAGGATCATCAGCATTGTTATGGCAGCAAAGAGAATTATTTCTTAATAGATACGCTTCAAAGTAAAGGAAACTTTTTAAAATATAATTTTATTAAGAAGTTCAACTAGAGAAATAAAAACTAGTACAAGGAGAAGAATGAAAGGAAAGAATAAAAGAAAAGAGAAACAGAAAAAAGATAATAAAAAATGAAATATATTACAAATGACTTCCAACCATCATCACAAGTGTAAACAAATTCAATAACTCTTCATCCCCAATAAAGTTAAACAGATATCTCTTTATCCCATATCCCATCCCTTATCTATAAGCAAATTTCTAAAGCATCAACTTTTCATTCTTGATATCAGCAAAAAGTTCATAAAAGGTGGTCAGAACATTGCAAAAAACAAGACTTATTTTAAATTTGCTCAACTAAACCAACTTTATAGTTCTTCCTTTTACTTCTAACAGTTTTAATCTTTAATTCAATCAAATCTTGTTGTATGATTTGATTTCTCTTCAATATCTCTTTATCCCATTGTATAGATTTCAAGGCTTAAATAAGATCCAACAAGAAAACATTTTTTTCAGGTCATTTTCTTTGTTTACCATTTGTATTTCGCTTTTAATTTTTAAAACTTCAGCTGGTTTCTTTTGTATATATAGTAAATGCTCTTTTTCCAAATTATTCTCTTGGCCTGTCATTTGTAATTCCACATTCTATACTTTATCATATCAATTAAAATTTGTTTTACATCTGTCCTTTATTAATATCTTTAAAACACGGCCTATTCCTAAAAGCAGACATCATTACTGACAGCATTGATATTGTAGTTATTAACTTCTGGATCGATTCTTCAAAGATGTCCTTTAATATTTTTGATGTCATAACATTTTGTATCATTCTAAAAGTCAGTATTAACTGAGAAAAGATTTTTCTTTCTTTTTTTCTGCTTAAAATCTTTAGTTCGCTCTAGGGTCCAGTTTCTAAATCCATCGCTTATCTTTTGTTATGACTTGCAATTGCCGGGATGATTAAAATAAATATGTTCCCCATGATAAGTCATTTATTTTTCATAGTTAATTCCACAAACTTATAGTATGTCAGCATTCCAATTTTATCTGCACCCTTGATCTGGTTATAGCTTTCTTAGATCAAAAACGTATTTAGTTTTTTGCTATTTATTTCAAATTCTTTAAGTTCTTAAGGTTGCAATTAAAGTTCATTTTGTTCTTAAGGTTGTTATTAATGTTTATTTTGTTTGGAGTTGAAGATAGGGTCATTTGATGAAGACTTTTCAAACTTGTTTTTCCAAAGGTTTTTAATAGCTCAGAATTCTTAACAGGCAATTTTTAAAACTGATTAGAAAGTAAGGTTTGACAAGTTAGTGTCCTTTAAAAAGCTCAGCTACCATTGTGAATAAGATGGGCGATCCTGTCATCTTCCAGTGCTCAAGTCCACAGAAAACTGCTATCCTGTGGTCTTCTTGCAAGGTGCAGCCATCTTTGCACATGTGGATGATCTCCTGCCTCTCCTGTTTCAGAGAAGTTTAAGAATCCAGTGTGCTCACCATGGTTGAGTAGATCTATGCCATGGTTGTCTTTAGTTCACCAAACTGTCCCCAATGTCAAAGTTAAAATGAAAATTAAGAGTATTTTATCTTTGGAAATCACTCTATGAACCTTAACAATGGTAACAGAATTTAACTCATGTCCAGCTACTTAAACACTAAACATGTTTCACTAAACACAGAAGTGTTTTTTTAGACTAAGAATAACTTTATTGTCACTTTGAATATACACTAATCGGCATACATTAAAATGAAATTTTGTTGCATACAGCTCTCCAAGGGTCACCACTTTCAATATACACTACTCAGAATACTTAACAGGCAAGTTGATTTCCAAAAAGATTAATCCAGATTGACCAACCAAGAATTGGGAATGACCACATCAAGACCAGGTGATTTTTTTCAGGACCTAATTAACAGAAGGCTTAGCCCCACAGAAATGGAGTATGTATACGTTTAAATGTTGGTATGTCTGGACATTTCTTATTCATCATCCCCTGTCTTACTAACAAGTATTAACTACATAGAACAAGGCATGATAGGATAGTTCTGCTATGAAATCAGCAAGGATAAACCTGCAGTTTAGGTCCACTTCTTACCTCTTGACCAGTGGTGGAATTCAATTTTTTTTACTACCAGTTTTGTGGGTGTGGCTTGTTGGGTGTGGCAGGGGAAGGATACTGCAAAATCTCCATTCCCACCCTACTCCAGAGGAAGGATACTGCAAAATGCCCATTCCCTCCCCATTTCTGGGGGAAGGATATTGCAAAATTTCCATTCCCACCCTACTTGGGGCCAGCCCAGAGGTGGTATTTGCTGGTTCTCCTGCAAGGTCCCAGGAGTGGCCAAGAATGGGTTGAATTGTCTCTTTCCTGTTGAGACCGAGCTGTCTGTTTCTTTTAGCCACGCCTCCTGCCTCCACTTTCCTGCCCCAGTTTCAGCTCGGTCTTAACCTGAACGAGACATTTCAATGCATTCCTGGTCACTTCTGGTCTTCAGGATAGTGAGCTTTATAAAAAATTTTCTCCTTTTCTATTTTTCTGCCTTCCTTTAAGGATTAGAGGCAGCGACTGGCTTTTAAAGCTGCTGCTTTAAGGACTTTACAGTCCTTGAGGGCCCATTTTCCTCGCTAGAGCGAGAGGGAGTCCCTACCTAGTTTTGGCTAGGCATACTCGGTGGCAGTGGCCTCAAGAGAGGTGTGGAGTCCCTACTCAGCAGTTGCTGGGCATACCTAAGAGCCACAGCCTCAGTGGAGGCCATTGGAGTCCCTGCTTAGACTCGGCTAGGCACACTCAGAATTCCCTGCTAGCCTGATTGGCTTTAAGTCCCTGCCTGATCTCGGCTAGGTATACTGATTGCAGTGGAGGCCATTGGAATCCCTGTTTAGTCTCAGCTAAGCCTCTCCCTTCCTCCGAATCACTTTGTCAGCTGTCTGGTATCCCGAAGCAGCGAAAAAGAAAGTCTCCTGGAAGCCGCCATCCAGCATTTGCTGGAAATTCAGACAATTGAGGCGGTTCCGGAGGATCAGAGAGGTCAGGGGTTTTACTCCACCCTGTTTATGGTTCCAAAGTCTTTGGGGGGGATGGAGAGCAATTCTAAATCTAAAAAAAAACAAATTTGTATCTGGTCTACAAAAGGTTCAAAATGAATTCCCTCATCACAATCCTAGAGGGAATTTGGGAGGGCGACTTCCTGGCATCAGTTGACCTTATGGAGGCTTACCTCCATGTGCCAATCCTCCCGGCACATTGTCAGTATCTCTGCTTCTGCTTCAAGCAATCTCACTACCGATACAGAGTCCTTGCTCTTAGGACTAGCGTCGGCATCCCGGACCTTCACCAAGGTTCTGGCAGCATTAGCGGTTTATCTACGATCAAATTCCTATTCATCTACAATTTGGATGACATTCTTGTGCAAGCGTCCTTCAAGGAAACCAGGGAGGCGTTGCAGACAACAATCATCGTTTTACGACAGCATGGATTCTCTGTGAACTTTCCAAAGAGTCACTCTTACACTTGGGGATGGAAATTGACACCAGGCTGGGACAGGTCTTCCTTTCCAGGACCGCAAGGACAACCTGACATCCCTGCTCAGACAGGTAAGAGCAGAGCGTCGGGTCCCCATTGCCTTATTAGCATGACTGTTAGGGATGTTTGTATCATGCATCTCGATAGTGCCTTGGGCTTGGCTGCACGCAAGAACCCTTCACTGGTTCATGCTCCCATACCAACGGTCAGGCAACAGCAGCTCTCAGACCAAGGTATGTGTTCCCCCAGAGGTGTTGCTCTCCCTCAAGTGGTGGATGTCTCCAGCGCTGGGCAAGGGCTGTCTCTTCCGGGAGCCCAGTCACATCATGATAACATCAGATGCCAGCCTCTTTGGCTGGGGGGCTCATCTTCAGGGCCACATGGCTCAGGGCCGCTGGACCCCATAACATCAATTGGCTGGAGCTTCAGGCAGCACACCTTGCCCTTCGCCACTTCAAGACCTTAGTACAGGGCCAACACATTCTCATTCTTACGGACAATGTCACGGCCAAGGCACACATAAACCGTCAAGGAGGCACTCATTCCAGGGACCTCATGACGAAAGCGGAGCTCCTGGGGAGGTGGGCGGAAAAACATTTGCTTTCCCTCAACGCGGAGTATATCGCGGGGGCAGCAAACAGTCAGGCGGATTGCCTCATCCGGTCCACAATACACAACACAGAATGGCAGTTACATACCACGCTTTTCCTGTTTGCCTCCCAACAAAATGCTCAGCTTCCCAGGGATTTCACCAGGTTCCTGTCACAAGGGGCAGAGGGGACCAATGCCTTATGCAGCCCTTGGCCAAGCAGCCTACTTTATGCCTTTCCACCTCTTCCACTGATCCCAGCTGTTGTCAGGAAGGTAATTCAGGAGAGGGCGGAACTCCTCCTAGTTGCCCCTCACTGGCCCAGGCGCCCGTGGTTTGCGGACCTGGTGGGCCTCTCAGTCTCCCAGCCCTGGAGGATTCCTCGGGAGTGGATATCACTCACCTAAGGTACCTTGCAACATCCAGAGCCCCAGTCGCTCAAATTAACCGTCTGGCACTTGAGCGGGGACTCCTGAGGAAGTGTGGGTTCTCTTCCAAGGTCATAACTGTCCAGGCCTCTCACAGACCTTCTACGAATCATATTTACAATTCCACATGGGCAGCATTTATCACCTGGTGTGGGGCTAGGGATCTCAACCCCACCTCTGCTACAGTTTCACATGTTTTAGACTTTTTGCAGGACGGATTGGACAAAGGTCTGTCCCACAACAGTCTCCGCAGGCAGGTTGCAGTGCTGTGCATAGTCTTGTGGTGTGAGAAGAGGACATCATTGGCAATTGGCAAATTAGGCAATTTATTAAGGGAGTTGCTAACCTCCAACCTCCAATGGTCCATCGCTACCCCACATGGGATTTATCTCGAGTTCTTCAAGCCCTTACATCGGCCCTGTTCGAACCTTTGCAAACTGTGAGTTTGCACCTTTTAACATTTAAGGTGGCGTTTTTGGTGGCTTATCACCTCCGCCAGGCGCATTTCCGAACTGGCTGCTCTTTCAATATGTCAGAATTTGTGTATTTTCCATCCTAATAGGTTGTGCTCCGGATGGATCCATCATTCATCCCTAAGGTGAACTCTAAGTTCCATAGTGCTCAGGAGGTCATCTTGCCTGATTTCTGCCCAGGACCTTCCCATGTCCTGGAGCGACGATGGCACACCTTAGATGTTAGGAGAGCTCTTAAGGTTTATATTAAGAGAACATCACAGTCTCATTGGACGGAAGCTCTTTTTGTATCTTTCCATCCCTCATCTACAGGTTCCAAGGTGACCCCATCTACCATAGGCCATTGGCTGTGGGCTTGCATTGCAATGGCCTATCAGGTTCAAGCCTTACCATCCCCTAGGGGGATTATGACCCATTCCACCCGCAGTGCTGCCACATCTGCAGCATGGGCTACGCAGTCCTCTATTGAGGACATCTGCAGAGCTGCCATGTAGGCTTCCCCTTCACATTTTATTCGTCACTATAAGATTGATGTCTATGCTTCAGCTGAGGCATCATTTGGACAAAAGGTGTTACAACATGTTCATGGGGAGGCTTAAGGCTCTGGCCAAGCGGTTTCCCACCCGTAAATAGGGGGAGGCTTTGGTAAGTCCCATTCTTGGCCACTCCTGGGACCTTGCAGGAGAATGGGCATTGGTTTTACCATGATACCCCCTTTCTCTGCGTTGTCCCAGGAGTGGCTAAGCTCCACCCTGCTTCGCTTGGCCTGTGATCCGGGAACTAATGCATAGATGGTTTGAGTTGTCTTTACAGCTACGTCCTCGCCGAAACTGGGGCAGGAAAGTGGAGGCAGGAGGCGTGGCTAAAAGAAACAGATAGCTCGGTCTCAACAGGAAACAGACGATTCAACCCATTCTTGGCCACTCCTGGGACGACGCAGAGAAAGGGTGTATCTTGGTAAAACCAACGCCCATTCTCCGAACTACTCAAAATTTCCACTATAGGTTCTCAAGAACCTGTCAGAACCTGCTGAATTTCACTCCTACTCTTGGCAAATTGGATACCATTTTGAATTGTTTGAAATGTTTGAATTTGAAATGTTGAGCTTCTTATCTGCAATTGCCCAATATCAGATTTATATCCATGAAAAGTATAAAGCTTATAATTAGTTAAAAAGAACTATAGTTCATAAAGCACCCAAATACTAGGGGAAGCATACCAATCCCTATGGCATTACTATGTAGTCAAACTTTCCATAACAAGAATCAAAGGGAGTTAAATGTTCAAACTCTTTTTCATGTGGATCATATTTAAGCCTCTTGGTGGTCTAGTTTGGTAACAATGTATACTTTCTGCAGCCCTTCCAGAAGTTCAGAAAGAAGGGAAATAATGTAGTAATCCCCACTAATAACAGTTTGGGAGCTAGAAATCACAGGCTGCATGTAGGCAATGATCCTTCTTAGGAAAAAAAAAGGTAGAAACACTAATGGTAGTTAAAGCTTTTCTGTAAATTGTTAAATTGTTAATTCCATCCTTCAGGCAGATCAACACTATATTTGACATTGCACAGTGGCATTTTGCAAGAATCTGAGATCCAGGGGATAGGATTGTGCTGCCACAGAATTGATGGGACCAGATCTATGCTTCCTCTTTTCCAAACATATCATCATAGTCTGCATTTTTAGCAGACAAGATAAAAGGGTCCACTTGCTAAAGGTTGGTAAATAATCCTCTGAAGTCTGGGAACTGTTCTTGTACAGCTAACTTCATTATTAACCTAAGCAGCAATTTTGTCTGAAAACTGGAGTTGCCAGAGGTTTTTGTCATATGCTATGAGAGAAGAATGCTGGTCACAGTCAACATAAGTGGTCATTTCTGGCACGAAGGCTCCCCTCCTCTGATATACTGTGCGAAGTGTAAGTAGGAAGAGGTGTTAATTCTTAAATTTTACAATTTGCTGTTTCATTATGCAATGATATATGTCATGCGAAGGATCAGTTTAAATAGTTGTTACTTGCCAGGAGGATCAAGTTGATACTGTTGTTACAGACCCATATCATGAATGTGTCCTTAAATACTACTTTATTCTATTGATCTTTTCATAATTCTTGCAGTTAAAAAAGTCAAGTTTGCCTAATGCAATAATAGGTTGGGGTAGCAGCTAAAAGTTTTTTTAAAAAATTAAGATTTGCTGCGTAGATTAAATATTTTGAAGTGTTTATGAATATAAGAAATTGTCATTTCATTTCATACTTACAACACATCAGTGTCAGAAACAAGGGCATAATTATTTTAATTTCCTGCCTGTTGCACAGCATGCAAAAGCATTTTGTGCCTTTCCCATTCTCCCCACTGCCATTCGGTCTGTCAAACCCTAGGGCAATGTTTCCCAACCTCAGCAACTTTTAAGATGTGTGGACTTGCATGCTAGCTAGTAATAAGTGCACACAACTTAAAGTTGCTGAGATTGGGAAACAGTGCCCTAGAGGGACTGACCTCATGAAAAAAGTCTTTAATAAGGGAGGCTGAAGTTGTGTTTCATGCTATAAAAGAAGGCTTTTTCAGGTCCAAATCACAAATAAGTCCTGCTGTTCAGAGGTCTCTCCCACAGTGACTTTATTCTCCTCCCTCCAGTTGCTTTTGAGTATTAATTTATTAATTAGTTTATTTATTTATTGGTTCGATTTATATGCCGCCCTTCTCCAGAAAGCAATAGCCTTCATACTGTTGTATATACCTCCTTAGTAGAGCTTTCGACCCCCCCCCCCCAAGCGGTGTTCTTTTTTATACAAAGTCAGCTTATTGCCCCCACAATCCGGGTCCTCATTTTACCTACCTCGGAAGGATGGAAGGCTGAGTCAACCTTGAGCCTGGTGAGATTTGAACTCGCAGTAATTGCAGGCAGCTGGCAGCTAAATGCTACTTAACAGCACTTTAGTCCACTGCACCACCAAGACTCCTTAATTCCTGATAGGATGTGTTTATTTTGACTGTTCTTCAATTTATTTTTATGATATGTGGATTTTTGTGATTGCTTATGACATTATAATGTTTTATGATACTCTCTTATTCTGGGTGGTTTTATTCTCATTACTAAGTTTCATTTGTTGGATTCAACCGTAGATTACATGAAGCAACCTTGTAGACTAGAAACATGTGGTATATAAATAAAGTTTTTAAAAAAATCAAATGAACATATTACTCTGCTATCAGTACAGCTGGATTTTTCTGCATTTGCTTTCTCCTTTGCTTGATATCTGAGTGAGGGTAGGTGCACGGGTGGGTGTTGTGCTTCTTTATTCATCTGCTTTGAGAGTGAACCTAAGTTAATATATATCTCTACATAATTATTATGCTGAATTGCATAATAAAATATTGCTTCTAATACAAATGTTGAATTTTCATCTCTCTTACATAATCTTTAATAAATAAATTGGGCTTCTTTGATTCAAATTATTGTTTTTGTACACATAGGCAAATTTAAAGATTGATTTATGAAAATTGGATTTCTGGCACCAAGGCATAAAGCTCAGCAATGCATAAAAGGAGGAAAACTCAAGTAAGAGTTCTTCACTTCAGATGACAGCCGTAACAAGTTTATGGGAGATAAAAGCTGGCAATTATGGGAACAAAATAAATAAATAATCCCTTATTGCCCTTGATTGCTAGAGGAATATAAGATAAAAGAAAATGTTCCAAATAGGTTAAAGGAGATATGTAACTCTACTTCAGGCACAGAGATAGCTGGAGGAAATGGAAGAAAACTCACCATAGTTCCATTGCATTTTTATCATTGCCATCCTCTGGCCACATCTTCCTCCTAGAACTCAAAGCTGGCTAGAGCTGCTGCTTCTGCCAAAGAATCTCAGCTTTCCTTAGCTCCACTAATAGATGAATAGCCCCATTAACTAATGGTGACTTAAATGGTGGATCCAGTGAAATGATTCCCCTTCACTTCCCCTGAGAAGCTAGTTTGGTTTTCTTCTGAAGAAAAGGCATATTGATTTTCTTGGAACTTTGGATCCATAAGCTTTGTGAAAGTGTATTATCAATATTCCTCCCTCCCTCCCTCCTTATCTATCTATCTATCTATCTATCTATCTATCTATCTATCTATCTAATTTTGTGCCAATTCATTTTCTGAATGCTTAATCTTTCTGTTATTTCTTTAGATAACAATTTTATTAAAGGAAAAAAAATAAAACTAAAAAAGAATAAAAATAGAAGGATAAAAATAAAATAGAAAAGAAAGTAAAGTAAAGTAAAAATATAGTAAAAAGAAAGAAAAGAAATATACAAAAAAGCAACTTCCTATCTTCATCACAACTATTAATAATGTTAGTATTATATTACCTCCTCTTAAAATACAACATATGACCTCTTCTTCCCATCTCTATCTATAAACAAATCCATAAAGCACTATCATTTCAGCCCTAATATCAGTAAATTCCAGTATTACCAGAAATTATATATCCTAATTTAATTTTGATCAAATAAGTCAACTTTATATTTCTTCCTTTGAAATCTTAATCTGTAGTTCATTCAAATAATGTCTTAAAACTTGATTTCTTTTCATTTCTTTCTTGTCCCTTTTTTAACATTTTAACAAGTCTCTTTTGTAGGAAAATTATCCAGATCACTTTCTTGGCTTCTTGTTTGTATAGCCATGTTAATTATTAAAACATCAGCCAATTTCTTTTGTCTGTCCAAAGTAGCCATGCTAGTCTAGTGAAACTTGTTCCTATTTTATTATATCTTTTGGACAGAGTCTCTCCATAGAGGTAAACAATGCTATTAATATTAATTTCTGAATCAATTTTTCAACAATATCCTTCACTATGCTTCTTAGAATATTTTTGCTACATTTGTAGGTTGAGTTTATGTGTCCTTCTCTTTTAATTATAATTTCTAGTTTCCTTCAGTGTCCAATTTTTACAATCTTAAGCTTTTTTTAAAAAATTCAGCACAAAAACATTTTCCCATGGAAAGGATTCTTTATAATTAATTCCAAAATCTTATTTGCAATTTACCTGTACTGGCTGTTTGTTGGTAACTTTCTAAAATAAAGAGTCATCCTTTTGCTGTTTATTCCAAAGCAAAATATTTTTAATTATTAAACTTGTAAGTTAAAATGTTCTTTTTTTAAAAAAAAGTTTTTTATTGTAAACATAATTAAAAAGACATACATAGACATACAACATATACAAAAATCTTAGTTTCTTTTCAGTAAGTTAATAGTTAATATAATAGTTAATATTATAATATCTGTAAATATTAATATATAGTAAGAAATGGATCACTGTTAAGTAGCTGAAAAGAAATGTAAATTAAAATGTTCTTATGCTAAGGATTGAAGGAAACTCACCTGGTACTGTCAAACTTGTCGATCTAAAGATTTCTAATAGCTGATTATAAAGGAAGTATGTGAAATTAGTGTCCTTTCAAAGGTCCTGATGGTGGGTTTTTTTTTTTTAATTTGATTTATATGCCGCCCTTCTCCGGAGACTCAGGGCGGCTTAGAATGCGCTAAGCAATAGCCTTCATACTTTTGTATATTTATACAAAGTCAGCTTATTGCCCCCACAAACTGGGTCCTCAATTTACCTACCTTAGAAGGGATGGAAAGC
Source organism: Ptyas mucosa (assembly GCA_012654045.1). Taxonomy (NCBI): domain Eukaryota; kingdom Metazoa; phylum Chordata; class Lepidosauria; order Squamata; family Colubridae; genus Ptyas; species Ptyas mucosa. Next base: position 34,645,643 of record WNWU01000006.1, on the reverse strand, counting down.
TGAGTCAACCTTGAGCCTTGGTGAGATTCGAACCTGCAATAATTGCAGGCAGCTAGTGTTAATAACAGGGTGCTTTAGACCACTGTACTATCCAAGGCTTTGAACAAAATGGTTACTTCCAGAGCTCTAAACTTGCCAGAGACAACTACCTTGAAATGTTTTCACAAAAAGCAACTGTCTGGAGCATTATGGGTGATCTCAAGTCCTCTCCCTGTCCAGAGAAGGCAGAGCAATTTTTCCCAGTACCATCTTCAGCCTGCCATTTCTCCCCTTTGAAGTTCAATCATTCTGTCAGTTCTTGTTCTAATTTAGAATTTAAAAAGCAAGCTTGCAGTAGTTAGTACATTAAGCATGTTTACTCTTTGCATTTTGTTTGATTATAAATGAATTATAGATTTCATTTGGCAGGAAATGCCATCAATATTTCTCAACTGTAAACTGGGGGAGGGGGGTATTTTGGCAATGTTACAATATTATTATTATAGTATTATTGTGCCATTAAAGCATCCACATTATTCACTGACTACTTATTTATTTTTTTAAGCCACTACTTTTTATGGTTTTGGACCTCCCCCAAACTTACAACTTTGAACAGGTACTCTGAATGTGTCAGGCAATGGTGAAGAATCAGAATACCAGCAAAATAAGTATCGAACATGTATTCAACAGTAATGTATTCTGTCAGAATAGGATGCAAATTGTAGCCGAGGATAATTTAGTGTTGGATACATTTTCCTGCAGAGCAGTTCTTCATTTGTTCTGTCTCTCCTAGAATTGTTTTAGTATCTCTTGGTGATGGTTCAGAGCTAAATAATTCCCTGGCAATTCCAGAGTTGAACTTTGCTTTCTACAAATAAATAAAGGAAATCACATTGATTTCATGACCTCTGACAATTCTCTGCGTCAGTTCATGCAACTAGGAGGGTATGGGCAGGATTCATGGGAAAATTACAACTTCATGTTTTGTAAAATTTGGCTACATGGGGAATGTGAACCGGATTCTCAAACATTTTTTTCAGAATAGATCATGGCCAGGAAAAGGGGTGGGTAGGCTAAATACAATAATCAGCCAATTATTTGGAAGATTTCTTAGTATACATCACTCCTTATTTTAGAGGATTTCTTCCAGGAATTGAGGCTTGTGTATGTCGGATTGCCCCTCTCTTTATTCTCCCAGCAGCAAACTTGGGAAACGGATTGAGTTGAGAGAGACTGGCCCAGTGTCACCTGCCCTAGCACTCTTGGTAAGTGGGAACTAAGACCCGCTGCTTTCATTTATTCATAACCCAGAGACTAAGACTGCACCAAATGTTTTCTGAAATTAGCTTCAAAGTGAGATCACTGTGTTACAAATAATACTTGCTTCAACAGACATTTACATTGTTTTGATGCTGTGAGGCAACCTCTTGTTTCTCTTCATTGCGTCTTCTCAGGTAATTTTTCACTCCTTTGTCCTGACTTCAGACTCATTTGTTCTCTCTGATAATGTCGCAATTGGATTGACTCTAATGAATTCTTTGCAACTTTACAGCTATAGTAATGTTTTTTTTAAAAAAAAAAATTATGAGCACTCTTAATTTAATATTAAGCACTTTTAAAAAATAGTGGAATTCAAGGAACGTTTTCTTCATTCTACTGTGCATAAAAATCCAGGTTGGATTAAGCTGTTTTATTATAGTTTCTGCACCATTATGAGTCCTTCTAATTCAGCATTCACATTCTTCATCTTGCTTTTTGGTCGTTCTCCATTCTGCCTGCACAGAATGAGCGTCGATAAAAAAAAAATAAGAAAAAATAACTGATGAGCCATTTAACTTACACAGTTCCTCTTTCTCTGTTAACAGAATTTATGTCTTATCTACAGCTTTTGATCAGTCTTGGTCAACTTGGCTGTTTCAAAATGTTAAGTAGGTTTAGACCGAGTTAATAATTGGAAGGGAGACCAGCAAGAAATTTATTTATTTATTTATTTATTTATTTATTTATTTATTTATTTATATACCGCCTTTCTCCCATAGGACTCAAGGCGGTGTACATTTTAAAAGATCATTCACATGTTCATATGTTTAGCCCTGCCTGTTGGAACCATCAGGGTCTTGAGGGCACGGCGGAAAGCACGGAGATCAGGGATATTCCATATCTCCGGGGGCAGTTCATTCCAAAGGGTTGGAGCCCTCACAGAGAAGGCCCTCCCTCTGGGAGTCGCCAGTCGGCATGATTTGACTGATGGTACCCTGAGTAGTCCCTCCCTGTGAGAACGAACTGGTCGGTGGGAGGCTATTGGTAGCAAAAGATGGTCTCGTAGGTACCCAAGTCCTAAGCCATGGAGCACTTTAAAGGTGATGACTAACACCTTGAATCGCGCCCGGAAGACCACCGGGAGCCAGTGCAGCTCACGTAGGAAAGGTGTTACATGGGCGTAATGAGTTGCGCCCATAATCACCTGCGCAGCTACATTCTGGACCAGCTGGAGCCTGCGGGTGCTCTTCAAGGGGAGCCCCACGTAGAGAGCATTACAGTAGTCCATACAGGAGGTGACTAGGGCATGAGTGACTGTGCGTAAGGTGTCCCGATCCAGAAAGGGACGCAACTGGTGGATCAGGCGAACCTGATAAAAGTCCCCCTGGCCACGGCCATCATGTGCTCTTCTAAAGATAGCCGTGAATCCAGGAGGACACCTAAGTTGCGAGCCCTCTCTGTGGGAAGTAAGGTCTCATCCCCAATTGACAGTGAAATGCTAGATTTGTATCCTAGATCAGTGGTCCCCAGCCTTTGTGGCTTGGTGGCCTGTCTGGGTTAGGGGAATTAGGCCATTCGAGTGGCTGGCCAGAGCTCCGAATAGGCCACAGCCTATTGGGTACCCCTGGCCTAGATGGAGAAGTTAAAAAAGAAGGCAGTAGCAAATCTTTTCCATATAGTTCCCAGGAAAATTATATGGATGTATCTACTAGATCTCTTTTAGGGAGACCTTATCCATGCCTTCATAATGTATGTAATGACGATGATGCAGGATTGCATAAATAAATGGGCAGAATAGTATAGATTAGGGTAACCTAGATTTTATTAGGTTGCCTTAAAATGTTGATCAGAATAAATAATTTGAAGACTGGGCCACAACCTAGTCTCTCTTCTTAACTTAAGAACCGCAGTGCTTCAAGTACAGGCAGTGTTTTCATACTCGTTACATACGCACACCCCGCCAAATATGCATGATCAAAACAGAATACTGGTAGCTCTCAATTTATGACCACAGTTGAGTCCAAAATTTATGTTGCTAAGTGAGACATTTGTTAAATGAGTTCTCTCCCATTTTATGACAGTTGTTAAGTGAATCACTGCACTTGTTAAGTTAGTAATACGGTTGTAAAGTGAATCTGGCTTCCCCATTGACTTTGCTTGCAGGAAAGTCGCAAAAGGGGATCACATGACCCCCAGGACTTTGCAAACATCGTAAATATGAACCAGTTGACAAGCAACCGAATTTTGATCACATGGGAATGGGGATGACACAACGGTTGTAAGTGTGAAAAACAGTCATAAGTCACTTTTTTTCAGTGCTGTTGTAACTTTGAGCAGTCAACTAAGCAAACAGTTGTAAGTCGAAGGCTACCTGTACAAAACCCTGAGAAAAAGCTATTCTCTGGCCTAGCCCCTGAGTTATGATTCAACCTCCATTCTGAATATTCAAGACATTACTGTATTTTCATTGTCAGGAAATGTAGAATTGCCAAATGTCAATATAAACTGAATGGGTTGGTGTTCCTATATAGAGATGTTCACTCAACCATAAGCTGTAATTTCAATGCTTCTTTGAAGGGTTTAAAATAATTCCAAAGCTAAAACCTACTACTACGACCTTCCAAAAGCATTGCCACCGCTTTTACTTTACAAGCAAAGCAAAGGGAAGAGGAGTAAATGTTCTAGCTGCTTTGATTTTTTTTTTGAAACGATATTAAAATGTTCAACTGTGCAGCCTTTAGGTTATATTTGGTCTCGTGATGTCATCAGGGAGGCTGTTCTCTTTCTCGAATCAAATTGCAAACTGTCTCCTCAACTGTAATTAAGAGCTAAGCAATGGTGTCAGGGAGTAGGATTTGTTCAGGCTTATCGCTTGCCTGACGCCTCTTAGCACCAAACCTCACAAAAGCACGGTGGTGAAATGAAGGCATTATTTATGTTAGAGACATAGTTCCACATCTAATGCCTAATTGCTTATCATGGTCTATAATCTTATAACTAAGGTAAGCATTAAGGTATCTCTTTAGAACACAGAGTTGGGCTTTCCTTCTTTTTTTTTCTTTGTTTTGCCGTTTTTATAAGATTGCAAAAAACAAACAACAGCAACTAAATCTGTCACAGAAATTACTTGGCTAAAGGGAAATAAACAGGATTAGGGTAATTTTATAGAACATGCTTTCTTTTTGAAAAGATTAGACTAATTTATGAAGCAATACCATGAAAAGCAATCAACTTACAGAGAAGGCGATAGTTACCAAGATCAGCTTTATTTTTCAAGATTATTTCAAATAAAATTATTAATTCTAATACTGTAATACAATGCAATACAATACAGATCAGGTTGTTATCATTGCCATTTCACAAGTCCTTGTCACTTACAAGTATTAAAATCCTGTGTTTAAACAGTGTATGAATTTGAGGAGAAAACTTGACAATTTGTGATTGATTCAATTTGTAGGAATTTGAGGGACTGATGGGGGTAATTCTTTGACTATTAAAATATGGTGACATTTCTTTATTGGGTTTAGCCAGGACAGATGAGTTTATTGACTGTAACTTTATTTTTCATTTGCCAAATCAGGAATGAACATGTAGATTTCTTTGCATTAGATGTATTTTCAGACTGGTACCTAAAGCCAGAGACAGATCTTGTATCAGTGGTGGGTTGCTCTCGGTTCTGTCCGGTTCTATAGAACCGGTAGTAAAATCAATGGGAGGCTCCACCCACCCGCTCGGACGGTCATAAATGATGATCTGTGCATGCGCAGAAGCTCCCTCACACACACGAGTGAAGCGAGGGTGTGCACACAGCCCTGTTGCGAACCTGTAGTAAAGGTAAGTAGAACCCACCCCATCTTGTATGTTCTATCCTTGAGAAGAAATATGGTAAAACTGCTTTCTTGCATACAGATCTAATCCATTCTAAATGGATGCACTTTACCATCATAAAGGATATTGTGATTCAAGTAGGGTTATGGGAATTAAGTTATAAATCAGCTAAATTTTGCATGGCCATTCTTATGAGTTTAAAAATAACAAAACATCTGGTGAGATGTACGTTGACAAAGTCTTTTGCATTTGTATGGGAATAAAAAAAGTTTTTCCCCCCTAAACGTCTGTATATCATAGTTATGGTTAACTGAGCTAATAAAAGCAGTTAGAAAAGCTAAGCTTTGTAGAGACAGAGAAAATTCCACTTAAAAGTAGACACTGTCCTCGTTTCAGCCACCCAGTGTGCAGTGAAACACTCTAGGGAGGGCATCAGATGTTCTTAAATAAGCAAACAATCGTATTACACTTTTAATTAGGAGGAAAAATTCCATCCCCCACTAGCAGATACTCTAATTTGAATTTGTTTTGTAGATCCCAAGACCCCCGTTTCAGCTAATCATAGAAGTTACAGTTCGGTTTGTATATTGTGCTTAGTCATGTTGTGATTTGCTTGTTTGTTGCGATGTTCTATAGGAAGTTTGCCGAGTGTGATTGATTCAGCAAACCATAATCTGATGTTTGAAACCAGCCTGATGCTCTTCATCCTTACTCAGCATGTAATCTAGTACATTTTAAGCAATGGTGGAATTCAATTTTTTTTTACTACCAGTTCTATGGGTGTGGCTTGGTGGGCATGGCAGGGGAAGGATACTGCAAAATCCCCATCCTCCTCCCCACTCCTTGCAAATCTCCATTCCCACCCCACCCTGGGGCCAGCCAGAGGTGGTATTTACTGGTTCTCCGAACTACTCAAAATTTCCGTTACCGGTTCTCCAGAATCTGTCAGAACCTGCTGAATAGCACACCTGATTTTAAGGTTACCCAATGAGGGGAAGTCTATTCTGCAGTGCCTTTTCTGCTTCTTGGACGTAAGACTTTCCCAGTTCTGCTGCTTAGTTGTTTTTTTTTAACTAGTAGTGCTAGAAATTAACCTTTGATATTTATGCGCAAGTTTAGCAATGTTCGAGGAAGTGCTAGTAATTACAGGTGTGTGTTTGCATTTAAGAAATTGAACTATCCAAGTTTGCTGCCTAGTTGAACAAATTGAGTTGTCTGTTTAATGTCTGAGAAATCAGATTTACAACTAAAGAAATGTGTTCATGCGACTTCCTGATAGGAGGAATTGCACTTATACAATATATCTTCTAAATGTAATGAGGACTGTTTCTTAACAGTCAATTATACCTGTATTGTTAATGTTTTGTGGTTAAGGGGAATTTCTTTCCTTTGCGAAATAAATATTAAAAAGAGAATAATTGCAAAACCCTTAGATGTCAAAATAACAGATGTCAAAACAGTACATTTAAAATGGAATATTAAGTGGGGTTGTACAGAGCTTCAGATTTTATCTCTGAATAAAATCAGAGTTCACAGGAATATGAAAGTATCACTTGCAATACTTTAAAACAACCACATCTTTTCCTGTAATTACCCTTGCAGCTACCATGTGATCAAGATAAAAGGTTTGGTCACTTGAAGGTGTGGTAACTATATTTTGTTCTTGAACAAAACCTTTTGGAGATTGAGTCCAAAGTATTACACAATCTTAATAATAGTATTAGAAATATTAAAATACCACAAGCATGATCTTATCCAAAAATCTCATTTAAAAAGTGATAGTCAGTTTTATTAAGTGAACTGTTTTGCTGCCACATGAAATGTATTTATTTGTTTATTCATACTGCATAATTTATAGGCCACCTACTTTACCAGACTGCACAGTGTACAACAATAAGATTGATTTGCTATAAGCTAGTTGGCCAAAACAATTCCTGACAGCTATATATCTTTAGATAACAACACTAAAATATAAATAGCTGGTTGCACTTAAACTTGTATGTGCTTCAGTAAGCATTGAAAAATTATTTATATTCTGTCTTTACACGCTGTTGAGTACTTAAGTTGGTTAACAACATACAGTACCCAAAAAAACAAGCATTAAAATAATGAAATAAAAGTAGTGAATAAACTAAATGGTGATTAAAACCTGTGAAACAAATGCATCTTGCTTTCCTTTTTAAGGCAGAAAAAAAAATAGGAAGCAAATGCAATTCCCAAGGAACTTGCATCTGATGAAGTGAGCTGCAACTAGCAAATGATGCGTCTTTTGATAAAATTTTGCTAATTGAAAAAGTTGCTTCCAGCCTAGAAACAATTTAGGAAATCTTTATCTCACATGCTGGAGAAAGGAGCTTCTGAGAGTAGGAGCAACTTCAGAAGAGTCTTTCTGTTGACTATAGTTCTTCATAACCAAACATGCAGTCCCTCATATAGACCATATATAGGGCTTTTAACATTTAACCTTAAATTGTGCTTGAAAACAACTGGTGACTACTGAAAATCTTTCACTTTAGGTATTATAAGATCCATATATATTGCACCAGTTAGCTGCCTAGCTACTATGATTTACAACTGTGACTTCTACATCACATTTTCTTCTTAATTCTGGGTTCAGTTAATGGATTCAGAGTGATCTCCAATATAGTTAAATATGTGTGATGTTAAAATCAGAAATGGGTATCTCACCGGACATGCAAAAACTGGCATTTGAATATCTTAAGGTGTGGTCTCAAAGAGGTTGCTATCCTAATTTAGATCCCTAGTAAAGACCTCAGTTTAACAAGTAAAAAAATAGGTCATACATATCACAGCAGAAATTTAAAACCCTGCATAGATATAACCATGTGTCTTTTGTGATTCACAGTTAATGAATTATGATTTGTAAGAAGGTTCAATCTTCAGCATCACTTTTAGGGGTACAATCTAACTGTGATGTAGTTTCCCCTAGGGCAGGTGTTGGCAACCTGTGGCTCTAGAGCCGCATGTGGCTCTTTCACCCCTCTGCTGCAGCTGTAACCTTGTCGCCTTAGTGCAGGAGCGAAGCCTGTACTTGCCTTTGCGTGGCAACAGGATTCTGCCTGGTACATTTGCTGTGCCGCCAGTAAAGAGGGCTGGGAGAGGACAGTGGAGGCGGATCTTGCAGGGTGGGGGCCATTCCCCAAGCCTGGCCTTCCTCCTCCCTCATTGGGCCAAGAGAAAAAGGGGGCGGCATGGGGAAGTGTTCTCCTCCCCAGCCGAGTGCTGAGCACAAAAGCCCAGCAGGAAGGGTATGTGTGGCTGGCCCAGCAGAAGGGCCCCCATTGGCAAGTCGGACGGTGGAGAGCCCTGGCTCAGATCTTTCAGCTGTCCCGCTGTTTGGCACCTCCAACGAGAGCTGCCACCTTTGAAATTTGCTGCGTCTTCGAGGAAGCTGGGCAGCGATGGCTGGGGTCGGGGGGGGGGAGGCAGCAGAGGCATCATGGCTGCTTCCCCCCTCCTCAGCAACCTGGGCCTGGAGAAAGGCAGAGAGTTGCGGGCCGAGCACTGAGGATTGCCCTAACATGTGTTTCCAGTGCGCACTCCTCTGTCCTGAAGTGGGATTGAGTGGGGGGGTAGGGGGAAGGGAGCAGGGAGCAGGGGAAGGGGAAGGGGGCTTCAGAGAGCCCAGCTAGCTTTCCTTTTGGCATGGGGCAGGGGGAAGACCTAATATCCCCTCCATGGCCTGCCTGCTGCTCTTGCAGCGCCTTGCGCAGCACAGTGAAAGCACACTTCACAATGGGGGAGACTGAGTCCCCTCCTCCTCCTGGAGCCCATTCCTTACCCCACTCGCCCCTGGCAACTCTCTCCCAGGGTGGAGAGCAGGTCACGCATCTGGCACCAAAAAAGCCAGAAGTAGCTGCCCGCCATTTCCTGCTGCAGCCAGAGAGACAGAGAGAAAGAGAGACAGATTCAGTTCAATTCGGCTCTGTCTGCTCCCCTCTCTCTGCCTTTGCCCAGTTTTGCAAGGATTCACAGGATACTGCCTTGGTGATGGGGGGTGTCGTCCCATACTTTGCCTGCTAAGTGTCTTCGGGGGCGCCTGTGGAAGGAGGAAAGGAGAGAGAGAAAGAAAGAAAGAAAAAGAGAAAGAAAGAGACAGAGAAAGAAGGAGAGGGAGACAAAGAGAGAGAATGGAAAAAAGAGAGCGAGAGAAAGAGAGATGAGGGAGAGAGAGAGAGAGATGAGGGAGGGAGGGAGATAGAGAGGGAGAAAGAGATGGGAGAGAAAGATATGAGAGAGAAAGAGATAAGATGGAGGGTGGGAGGGAAGGAGAGGGAGAAAGAGAGGGAGAAAGAGAGAGATGGGAGAGGGGGAGAGAGAGAGAGAGAAAGAGATGGGAGAGAGGGAGAGAGAGAGAGAGAGAGAGAGAGAGAGAGAGAGAGAGAGAGAGAGAGAGAGAGAGAGAGAGAGAGAAATACCTGTTTCCCATAGAAAAGAAAACATCTGGAGCCACAAAACCTGGGTAGGCATGGCTGGGTGTGTGTGCGTCATGTGACTGGGTGGGAGTGAGTGACGTCGAGTTGGCCACGCCCACCCAGATTTTGTGGCTCCCAGTGTTTTGTTTTCTGTGTGAGACGGGTCCAAATGGCTCTTTGAGCGTTTAAGGTTGCAGACCCCTGCCCTAGGGGCAACATTAAGCAGTTCAGATTCTGTACTCCTTGTATGAAAAAATGTAAATGGCATGTTTAGTCTTGTAACTAGACAACTAGACAGTCCTGTTGGATCATTCTTCTTTCCACATATAATATAGGATTGCACCGTTTCTCTTCTCAAAACTTGAAGAGAGCCCCAATGAAGCATTCACCCCCTCCTCCTCTCTGACCCATGGAACTGCCTGCCACTTTTTTGTGGGGAGGGGGAACCAAGGGAGCTTCAGATTGCAAGGAAAACCGCAACCCTGCTCCCCATCCTGGCATATCCCCAAGGCCCCCTCCCTCTACAGAGCAAGAGGGCTCGTCTATTGATTGCCAGTGTTCCCCAGCCAGTCCTACCTTGCTGACATGCAGCTGAATCACTCCCTCATACTTCCCTCACTGGCCATTGCCCTTAAGAGATTTTAAATTTCTACTCAGTTCCAAAGCAGCCAATGGCTGCTTGTCCATCAGTCCTTGCCACCAGCCAATTGGATGCAAGAGTTAGAGGGAAGTGGAAAGGAGGGCGAGGATAACCCCTTTCCATCTTTCAATGTGTGACGCAATTTACAGATTTCTGGGAAGCATAATCAGAAAGCATGGAGGTTCTGAAGTGGCCACAACTTTGCCAAATTTCAGTCCAATGGGAATTATGATCTCAGATTTTGGAGGCATTGTTTAAGTTATCCCATTTGAGGTACATTGATTCAAAAATTGTTGCTCTATAATGAACTATTTCATCCAATTGAAGGTTCAGAGTATCAAATAGACATATGAGAGTTTTAGTAGTACATAGATATCAAAAAGTTAATTGATAAAATAATCAATTTTATGTTGTTAAGATAGTGTACATTGGAACATAGGAGCACTTTTATTATGTTGCTTTCAGCACCTGCCTTTACTTAGTCAGCTTATAGAAGACAAAGCCCTTAGCCCAAGAAATGAGAAGCCCCTGGCATTCTCTTCATTTCCTAAGATGGCACAAATGAAATTGTACTGAGATGAATGCATTCTAAGAACTGAGGATATGAAATGGAACATATATATATGCACATGTGTCTACATCCATGCTTTTTTTTTTCTTATTTCGTTCTGGAAGCTTTTTCTGGTTTGTTCCTGAAAAACTGAGGAACCCAAATCTGTGAAATATTTTCTTTAATTTTCATTTTATATGCTATGATTAAATGAAATTTTCCTCTATGCTTTGGAAATGCTAGATTACTTATTGAAATAAAAAAATTGAAGTCTCATGGATTGTCATTCTGACATGATTTCCTTAGTTTGATTACTTATATTTCTACCTAAACTGGCATCCTAATTCATCTTGTTTATTTAAATAAGCTTCTTGAAAATGCCTACATTCCAATAACATTGCTGTTTTACTCCCTTTCAAGGAGGTCATGTCAGTTGATAAGATCAGGGAGCATATCTGCCAGGGTTTTTTCTGTATATCTCCTGATTCCTATTAAATGGATGCCGGTGAATTAGTAAAACATTTGTAAAACCAAACTATAATTTCAGTTACTTTTAATTACTTTATTAAATATAAAATGTATCAGGTGCAAATTTTATCCTTTGTCTTAATGCCAATTCAAGAAGATGGTTGGTGGATTTTAAACCAAAGTTAAAGAATGATGAATGAAAACAAGCTTTCATCTCTGTGAAGTATGCGTTTTATCATTTTGATATATTTTCTCTATTTATCATGGCATTTCATACATCCCTGCATTTTGTGCATTGAACTTTAGAAATCATCTTTTCCTTTGTATTTCATAGTCTGAGAATTTAAAACCTGTTATCTGTGTAACATAATATCTAGATGAAGTGCACATCCATATACACAACATTTTGTGAGCGTTCTGTTTCATCCACGCCTCATGGATTTCTCTTCAGATCTAGGATTTGTTCTTGGAAGGAGAGATTGGTGACAGTTGTTCTTTGAAAGCGGATCTTGAAAAACTTTATGAACTGAGATAACCCAGTTTTTTTTCTCCAAATTCATCTTGATCTCATCAGTATTTCACCACAGTTGTTTTGCAGTAATGGGGGCAAGAGCCACTCTGCCCTGGAGGAGCAAAGCAAAATAATTTATTAAACAAGATGAAGAACACATGATGAGGGACAGTAATGTTTTCGTTTCCAGGAATGGGATCAAGAGGCATACTAATCCACTCAGAGTTGCCTGAATTGTGAGATGAGTGGCAAATAAATTTGATAAACAAACAAACGAATAAACAAATAAAAATAAGGCTAATATTTCCTGTAACTGAAGAAACTGCACCAATACTGTATTCTCTTTCAAATACAATTGATTGATTGATTATGTGCCATCAAATTGATGTCATCTCAGTGACTATAGAGATAGATGTTCACCATGATTGGAACATTATTATTCCAAAGTTAATTGCTCCAGTGCAAAAGACCTTTTCAAGACTAAAGGTCTTTAAGGAAAGCATGCTCATTTTAGACTGTGCCTAAATGGGCAAATAAATTGGGGAAACTTAGCATTTTACATTATTGGGAATATCCGGTCCAATAATGCTGATTTTTAGGGAAGGCAGAATTCAAAACTTATTCATTTATATTTGTTCCTGAGATTGACTAATACTTAAATATTAAATAAATATCTTTATTTTATACATTAAATTGCTTGGATCACTACAGGGCTAATTAAATTGTAAACTTCTGTTAAGTTCATAATTATAATGAATGTTGGCAGCTACATCCTTCTTATGTCAGTGTTGTTCCTTGGTTAGACATGGTTTGCATACAAATTTGATTGGGCATTGGTGTAAATGTCTCTGACCTTTAGAGGAAATGTTGGCATGGTTCTGTTTTTGATGTGATGATTCTTGACGGAAGTAGATTTAGTCAACCCTTCTGGTCAGATTTAATCCAGTAGAACTGTCAGGAATGTTTTGGGAGAAGAGGAAAAGAACTTATTTGATGGTGACCTCAGATTATAAATGAATAAAAGAATGTTGTAGATGATTAATCTGTTAAGATCTTAACATACATTTATTTGGAAGAAAATGTAATTGAGCAGTGTGCAAGACTTTCAAATGAGAATGGCAAAATCTATTAAGAATTCAGGGTAAGCGCTGAAATCATGTAAGATGTGGCAAACTTGTGAGACTTCAACTATTTCATAACATCATTTTAGTTTTGAACTATGGCATGCATGTGCGATGGCACCTTGCACCCTTAGTTTCACATAGTGTATGAATCAATCATTGTAGTTTCTAAATGATCGAAGGTATAGTATCAACTATCAGTTGTTGATTATTCCATTCATAGCATAGCATAATATAATATATGACTTTAGTCTGAGAAACACTGCTTTCAGATCAAGTGCCCCTGACCATATTAACATCTATCTTTCCTGCTTAACCCATTTTTTATGGAAGGGGAAAAAAAGATGGAAACAAGTGATAGGAAAACATATGTGGTGCAGTGGTTAGAATGCAGTATTGCAGGCTGACTCTGCACACTGCCAGGAGTTCAATCTTGACTGACTCAGGGCTGACTCAGCATTCTGTCCTTCCAACGTCAGTAAAATAGGACCCAGATTGTTGGGGGCAATATGCTGATTCTGTTAATCTCTTAGGGCTGTAAAGGTCTATGAAGAGGTATATAAGTCTACGTTCTACTGCTATGATAAATTCTTGCTTATTCTGAAGGGTAGCTTGGTGTAATTAAGACTGTCAATTCCACCAAAGGTGCTTGTGGGCCAGTCCCTTTCTCTTAACTGAGGCTACCACAGAGAGTAGGGTGGTGGCTATGGAAAAGTCATAGGAAGGAAATTATATATGTTGCCTTCAGCTCCTGAACTAAAGGTAGGATATAAATCCACTAAAGAAATGAACAAACAAGACAAAGACATCAGAACAATTGCATTACAAAAGCTTCCATTGGATGCATCCTTTCTTCTGACTATGTAAGTGTAGGATTGTGCGGCAAGGGCCACATCCCCACACCCTGAATAATAGTATGCCCCCACTTGGGTTTTTAAAAGAATACATATTCATAATTTGAGGTCCTCCATTTGTAGGACTATACAACTTTTGGTGCTGGATGGGGTTGCACTGCCCCAAACAAACCTTTTGTACAATCTGGAGAATCTTCCTGGATTCACGATTCCTGCTTGATGAGCAGGTGACAGTTGCAGCTATGAGGGCCTTTGCACAACATCATATTGTGTGCACCAGTTGCTCCTGTTTCTAGATTGAAGGACTTATCCATGGTCACTCATGCCTTGGTCATTCCCCAGTTGGACTATTGCAGTGTATTCTACATGGGGCTGTCCTTGAAGAGTATTCAGAAATTTCATCATCTCATGCAAAATGCAGCAGCACAAGCAGCTATGTGAACGCACATTACACTTCTGCTTTGCAATATGCGATGGATACCAGGTTGTTTTTGGATCCAATTCGAGGTGCTGATGTTGACCTTTAAAACCCAACATGGTATGGGACCAGGTTATTTGAGGAAATCACCTCTCCCAGATTTCATCTGCCCAACCCACCAGAACCAATAGAGAAGGCATGTTGCACGTCCTGTCATTTAGGGAGCTACATTAATAAGGCCCTAGATAGCAAATGGGCCTTTTCTGCTCTGGTGACCATGTTGTAGAATCTCTGCCCCTTAAGGTAAAGATGGGTTGTCACTCTTTAGTTTCTGAAGGCCCTCAAGACTTGGTTATGCCAGCAGGCTGGGAGACCCTAGGGCCGTGATGGCGAACCTATGGCACGGGTGCCACAGGTGGCACGCGGAGCCATATTGGTGGGCACGCAAGTGTTGCCCTAGCTCAGCTCCAGTGCGCATGCTCGCACCGGCCAACTCATTTTCAGTCCTTCCAGTCCCACCGGAAGTCAGGAAACTGACTGTTTCCGGTCTCCAGAAGGCCTCTGGGTGGGATGGGGAAGGCTGTTTTTGCCCTCCCCAGGCTCCTAGAAAGCCTCTGGAGCCTGGGGAGGGGGAAAAATGGGCCTACCAGGCCCACCATGCCATCGCGTGCCAAAAGTAGGCGGAAGTGTGGGGGGGTCATGTGCGTATGCACGGCGGGGTGGGGAGCATTGAATTATAGATGTGGGCACACGCACCCATGACCCCCACGCTCCCCCCGCTTTTGGCACATGACGGCAAAAAGGTTAGCCATCACTGCCCTAGGGAATGGATGAATTAATGAGGTGGCATTATTATAACACTCTACTGTTAATACTATTTATTTGTTTTATCTCTATTTTTGTGGTTTTAAAATGTTTTTAATAATTAATTATTATGTTTTTATATATTGTTTAAGTTTAATTATACACACACAAAGTCTTTGTGAGGTGGACTATTATATAAATTAGACAAATAAACAATTCACCATGGATATGTAAATACATTGAAGCTGTTAAGAGACAGCTCAGGAATTTTGAAATTCTTCTGAGACTTTCGAAGAGAGATGATAAAACATTGTTAACCAGAGTTTCCCAATTTTACGGGGCAAATGGGCATACTTCCATTTTTTAGCAAATGCTGTCAGCCCTCCAAGGTAGAAAAAATCTTGGAACCCAAATGCACGCAAGCTAATACTACTATTATTAAAAGGTTATAGTAACAGAATCTTGCAAGTCTGAATTAAGGAGAATGTTATCTGAGACTCTTACTCAAGTTCCAATTTTGTTCTAGATTAGACTCAAATTTCTTTTGTCTCACCACTATTTTAGTTTTTTTTTTAAATTTGATTTATATGCCGCCCTTCTCCGGAGACTCAGGGTGGCTTACAATGCGCTAAGCAATAGCCTTCATACTTTTGTATATTTATACAAAGTCAGCTTATTGCCCCCACAAACTGGGTCCTCAATTTACCTACCTTAGAAAGGATGGAAGTCTGAGTCAACCTTGAGCCTGGTGAGATTCGAACCTGCAATAATTGCAGGCAGCTGGTGTTAATAACAGGGTGCTTTAGACCACTGTACTACCAAGGCTCTTTTTTGCAGCTCTTCTTCCTGTACCTCAGGGCTATTCCTTCTATCTTCTACATAGAGTAAGTCGGGGTGGGTTCTACTTACCTTTACTACTAGTTTGCAGTGGGGCCGCTCATATGTGCTCTCTTTGCTTGTGTGCGCGTTCTTCTGCGAATGCGCAGAAGCGTTTTGATGACCTTGGGGTCGGTGGGCGGAGCTTCCTGCAGGTTTTACTACCGATTCTATAGAGCCGGTACAAACCGGGAGCAACTCACCACTGGAGTGGGTACAATATAGCTGGTGATGGAAATGTACAGTGAGTTTCTGCCATTCTTTCATTTCTAAGAAAAATGAACTAGAAATGAACTAAATTGCTACTCATTCTCTCTGGGTGTGCTTCCTCAAACATCTAAAAACCTTGAATAACATGAATTTGTGTTGTTATCTTGATCTCTAATAGGCAATATTTTAGATAAAATTACTGGCTCTCTACAACTTAGTCCTCAACTTACTTACAACCATAATTGGGATTGCATCTTCCATTGCTTAGTCATGTGGTTGTGCCCAATTTTCTGGCCTTTTTTGCTGCAGTTGTAAATACATGTGGTTATCAAGCATTCAAATTTAAATCATTTGATTATAGCAATAGGGCCTATACCGCTTCACAATGCTTTACAGCCCTCTCTAAGTGGTTTACAGAGTCAGTATATTGCCCCCAACAATCTGGGTCCTCATTTTACAACCTTGGAAGGATGAGTCAACCTTTAGCTGGTCAGAATCGAACTCCTGGAGTGAGCAGTGAGTTAGCCTGCAGTACTGCATTCTAAATGCTGTGCCACCATGGCTCTTCCTTTATGGCAGGCCTGTCAAACTGGCGGCCCACTGGCCGGATGCATCACATGCAGGCCACACCCACCCCTGCTCCACAAAGTCAAAAAAAGTCACGATGTGTCATGATTTGACACCCGTGCTTTATGGAGACATTTCAAAGTTGTAAGTGTGAGGACTAGTCATAAGTAACTTTTTTCAGTGCAATCGTAACTTCAAATGGCCGTTAAGCAAATAGTAAGTTGAAGGCTACCTGTATAAGTGTGATAGTGGGGAGAAATGTATGTGGTGTTCTTGTAATGCTGTTAAGATGGGTATTTATGAGAACAGCATGTACTTAGAAACTCAAGTACGTTCATGTTGATTTCTCTGCAGATCCAAACCCGATGTTTTCACAGTCTACAATTTCACAGAAATCACTGTTTATTAACAACTCATTACTGATATCTATACTATATATGTCAATACCGTTCTTTAATCAACATTATAGGTAATATATGGCCAGGGGATGGGATACTTTTTAACGTCACTCACATGGAAAGTTTTGCCATTTTTTGAAATGCCTGAATAAGGATATTATGATGAGCAGATTCATACAATTCAGGACAGACAAATGCATAACCAGTCACTCTCTATCACGCCAATCCATCTCACATGGTTGTTGTTGTGGGAAAAGTAGAAGGAAGAAGGTGCGCTGGATATGTTTGCCATCTTGAGTTATTTTTAAAAATAATAAAGGTGGGATATCAATAATAAATTAATTAATTAATTCTCTTTTAAGTTTTCAACTGACACCAATATAAACTAACCGGTTGAGTCTTGACAGTTATAATGTTGGTTTATGGGAGTATAGGGCAGGAATAACTATATACACATAATAGTGATTCCTAAATAAGCTATTAAAAGTTTAGACATTTTTATCTTCTCTCTTATTTATGCGTACACTTGAATAGTTTGCTGACTTACAGATAATTAAGAAAAGCTGTCAATGTACATCAGAGCCTGAAGGCAAGCATTGATTTACTTAAAAGATTTTAAAGAAAGCTTATAATCAATAAACAATGGGAGAAGAAAGGCAGTTGTATTTCAACAATTTACCTTCTATAGTGAAATTTCCACAAGAATCAGCCAGGTAGTGGTGCCACAGCAATTTGCAATTATTCATTTTGGTAGCCATCTTCCATGCTGCAGTTTCCATAATAATAATAAAATTTGATACAGAAAAACAAATAAATGATTGCTTTTTTTCTAAGATTTTCACTTAACGTTGTGAAAGTCTTTGATGTGAAGTGTATAAAAGCACTTTTGATGAGCTATAAGCAGATAATGTGCACAGGGAACTGGAAAGGAAATAAAGGATATCATTTTTATAATTTTCGTAGAGAAAACGTAATAAAATTTGTCAGTTCATAAGTGATCTCTGTGCTTTAAAATGACATATCACAAGGAAAAGGTAAGTTTGAGTAGCTCTTGATGAAAAGAAAGCAGCTGACTGTTAAACCCAAGAAATTTTAATTTAATGAGGAGAGGCGTTATGCTTATCATTAAAAAAAAAGTTAGAGAAAAATATTGAAAGAAAACTTTAGTAGAGGACTACTGGATTGGAATGATAAAAACTCAAGGCTCTATTGATGTGCTGATTAAGGAAGATAATGAATGATGTAGTACGAATTGAAAAAAGCATATGGATTATGAAGCTGCCTTTAGTGGTTGTTGAAATAATTTAATTGATTCATAGACATGAGTTTTAAAAGAGTAGGCCATGAATCTGGGTGAAGTAAGACAACTGGATAATTGATTGTAGAGCAATTGTGCTATTAATTTCATTTAGTTATGGCCACACAATGATAAACACTTGTAATCAAATCTCTATTTTCATATACCTGATTGATAGTAATTAATGCAATCCTTGGTTAAATGTTTAATTAATTTACATTATATAAAGAGACCATGTGAGACAAATGCATCACAGAATATTTCTCAGTTGAAAAAATCCTTTTCTGAATAAATTTTCTACTCTTAGTTATTTTCTAAAAGTTCTTTTTCAGAATATCAGCAGAAAGCCTCTGGGTGAGGTCATCTAATGGTTTGCTGACAGCTTTACTTAGCTTTATATCTTCCCCACAGGCTTCCCTGGTGATGCAATGGGCATCCTGTCCCAGAGAATGGAGGCTGGATGGGGCGTAGTAGACTTCGGTTCCTCCCAAGCAAGACTGAATGGCTTTGGATATTTAGCCTTCTTGTGCCAGGGATATTCCATGTTTGTCTCTGAATGAGATGGCACTACCTCAGGCAGACCTGGCATCCAATCTGGGGGATTGACAGGTTTTGCTCAAAGAATAGGTGGCGGTCCTGGCTTGGAGGGCTTTTGCACATCTTGTATGTTGGTTGTACCTGTTCCTGAACTGGGAGATTCTACTCACAGTCACACATCCACTATTCCAGGTTTAGCAAGAAGAGTATGCTCCAGGTCTCATCAGATAAGGAATGGCAGCTGGCAGGACCCAGAAGATGAGCCTTGTTTTGCCATAGTGCCTACCCTCTGAAACAATATCTCTGAAGATTACCAACCATTAGCCAACCATGTTGGCTGTTCAGAAGATTTAGAAACATGGTCCTATGCTTTGCCCTTGACTTCAAGTGTGTCTCTTGGCTTTGTTGGTGGTGGTTGTGGTTTTCTTGACTACTGTGTATTTTCATTTTTGTTTATGTATCTTTATTTTTTTTAACACTCTTCACTGCCTAAAGTCATTTGTTGAGATGGTCAGCTAAATAAATTAAATCATTAATAATTAAAATAGTTAATGTTCTGTAGAAAAGTTATAAAAATGGGAAGAAATATATAGTTCCTCTGTCCTATTACTCACTAGATGCCAAGGTAGTATTTCTTTTGAAAGAGTGAATGCCTCTCCCTTTCACTGGCCCTTCCTTTAATGTCAGGGCTGGGCCTTCCTTAGCAAACATGTGGTTAGGGTCAGGGGTGGGCTGCTGGGGGTTTGCAGGGGTTTGAGAGAACTTCTAGCTAAGATTCTGTGCAGTTTGGAGAACCCACAAATCCCACTCCTGGCTGGCCCAGCCCGGCCCACCCTGCCCCTCCCAGGAGTCCTCACGTGGCCCATTTGGATGCAAGTAAGTGCTGGGCGGCCATGGAGGTTTGGGGAGGGTGAAAAACGGGCTTAGCGGAAGTTCAGGAAGGCCAGAAACGGGTCTGTTTCTGGCCTCCAGAGGGCCTCCGGAGCCTGGGAAGGCCATTTTTGCCCTCCAGGAGGCTCAAGAAAAGCCTCCAAAACCTGGGGAGGGCAAACCTCTCCCCCCCCCACCATGGTGCAGGAGGCCGACTAGGCCATGACCACCATGGCCACGCCCACCCATCAACCGGGCAGAGAACCCCTTGCTAAAATTTTTGAAGCCCAGCCCCGGTTAGGGTCCATGTACGCTAGCTACTATTTAATTCTTTTTACTGTGCTGTAACGTTGGCAAATTATTAACAAACTGGACAAATTAATTTGGATAAACAGGTGTGATTTCCATTTTTGGGCAATGTAACATCCATCTGTACCTGTAACACCTGAAACTATCAGTATTTTTTTCCTGGACTTTGCAAAGTCCATATTATTAGTAAAATTAATCTGCTCATTGTGCATTCATCCTAGCTATGCAGGCTTGCAGAGTGAGCCTCCTTTATCTTCTAGCAGGTAGCTATTGCTGTGACTTTCTGATTACTAATAGAAGTCTGTTGACAATGTGCCAGACAGTGACTCCAATATTAGTTATTCGGGAGGTATTTAAAATTGTTAGCTTCCTTTAAAAAATATTATACCAATAATGTATAGGGACAATAATTTGTGAAATATGTAATAAATTAGGCACCATACTGTATACACATATAAGGAACTGGTCTGTCTCTCTAGGCATATTAATTTATATTACAGCACACCAAAAAAAGAAATTAATAATTAAACTGGAGAGAGTAAAAAGAAAGGCACAGCATCATCAAATAGAGAAACAGACTCCTCAAGGATCAGAAAAATGTTTGGAGCAGCATCTGAAATTCCTACAATATCTGAATAATGATACTGTAGGAAACCATTAGGTTTAAGAAGGAAGAGGAAAGGCCCTCACTTTCCTGTGATGGCTTAAGCACATAAACCATAACATTGAAAGATTAAAAATAAAAGATGAGCAAACCAGACTTGTTTGACAAACTGCCGTTTTGAACATTCCTGGGTTATCATGACTGAGGTCAACGTGATTGTCCATAATTAAGGATTATATATTCAACAGACATTGACCAAAATATTTGTGCTTTTTTTGTTTTCATCTGACAGTATGATTTGGTTTTGTGGAATATATCCATGTTAAAGCTCTCAATGTTCTCTGAGAAAATAATAATTGTTAATCATATCAAGTCATTAACATAGATACTATATAATTTGAACAGCATGTATTACTGAAAGACATGGATATGTTCTGATGTTTAGTGAAGTTTTTTTAAAAAAAATAAAGGTAGTCCTCAACTTACAGCATTTCATTCAGTGATCGTTCAAAGTTACAACGGCACTGAAAAATAGTGACTTATAACTACTTTTCACACTTGCGACCATTGCAATATCCTCACGGTCACATGATCAAAATTCAAGCGCTTGGCAACTGACTCATATTTATAATGGTTGCCAGTGGCCTGGGGTCACATGATCCCCTTTTATGACTTTCTTACAAGCAAAGTCAATGGGCAAGCCGGATTCGCTTAACAACCGTGTCACTAACTTAATAACTGCAGTGATTCACTTAACAACGGTGGTTCCAAAGGCCGTAAAATGGGGCAAAATTCCCTTAACAAATGTTTCACTTAGCAACAAAAATTTGGGGCTCAATTGTGGTCGTAAATCGAGGACTACCTAGTAAAGTCACGATCCTTTTTAACAGTCTTCCTCTCTGCAGGCAGCACGTGCCGTAGTACTTCACTCCCAACGCTTGTCCGGACACCTACCCTTGTGATGCAGCCCTCTCTGGATGTCAAATCATTTGTGTCCTTCCCTGTGGAGAGCAGTTCTGCTGTTGGGCTCTTCCCAAATTTTAACACTGTAAGTAAACAGTTTATTTCATTGGGTGTTGCTTTATTTGCTGTGAAATAAAATACATCCTTGTGCTATCGATTGTTAACCGGTCTCACCATACATTTAGTGCTAATTGAGGATGGATTTAATCTTGGGCACTAAATCGAAATGGAATCCTTTAACCCATATGTTGTTGGGCTTTCTGGACATTGGCAGTAATAAAATACTGAACTGAACCACACCTTTTGCAAAGCTTCTAATACTATGTGTGTGTCTGTGTGCGTGTGAGGGTACGCGCTCAAAACAAGCTATCTAGTTACACCGCACAGATGGTTCTGGGTTGTTTTGTGGCACTACCAAAAGGAAAGACATTTAGTCCTCACAATTAATTACCTTCTATTATCCTCAGTGCCCGTTTCTTTTGTTTCCTTTGCTGATCCAAATTTTCTGCCTCTCCCTAGAGGTAATCCATTCAGCATATGTAGAAGTCTGAGAAAACCAGTCGGTGGTTTTTTTTCCTCACGGCTGAAGAAATCTTTCTATTTCCTTTTATTTTGCTTTAAAATTATGAAACTTGATTAATTAAGTAGAAGCTTCTTTTGGCTTATTGTACAATGGAACCATTTATTTTGCTGACCAGAAAGCGCATTTGGGCTGTTTGCTGTATGCATGGCTGTGAGAGTATCTGTGATTCGGAGTGAAAAGAAATCTTGGTTCCCTGGCGCTGCATTATAGAGCAGTTATTGGTTCAAATGCTATTGTGCCACCTAATTCCATGATTTTTGCTCTGTTAATCAGAGGCATAAGATTTAATGTTGAATCTTGCAGCATAATTACATATCAGCAAGCATGTAAGAGAAACATTCCTGCCTAAACATGAATGTACATTTGTTCCTGGCCTTGAATTCAAGAATTCCCCTTAAATCAATGTGATTAGAAATCCACAGTTTAAGGGTGTTTCAAATAATTATGTTTTCTGTTTTGTTAGTGCATATCAAGGAACATCACATTAGGGTGTCCTTGGATATAAGCAGATTAATTATTCTTCATTTAATGACTTGTGTTCATTTAACATTTGTAAATCCTGATTCAATCTACTTTTTTTTTTAAAAAAAATCCCATTTATCCTTACTTGATTTTTCTCCTTCTCCTTGCTCAGCTTCAGTTTCGTTTTAAGTGTAGAATTTCTCTTTCTATCTTCTGCTTGTCCATGGGTCTTAAATTCCATTCTCTAATAGTATATCTTTCTTTTGACCATTGATGTGGTAATATAAATGATTATCTTTATTTTGGGCTTCTTCATATTATTTATTTTGTGTGTTCTTTGTATTTTCTGATTTTCTTCATATTATTTATTTTGTGTGTTCTTTGTATTTTCTGATTTTCTTCATAAATATTTTACTTTTCAATGTATACTTGTTGATTTGGCACTGTTTTTTTCAATTTTGGCAAAGTGTTTTTTCAATGTTTTTGGAGTCAAACATCTGAAAAACGGTACAAAATGGGTGAAGAAAAACTGTTAACTTGTTCATATCTGAATTGTGCACACGATGTTGGTGACACTTTTTTTCCAGTCATTATATTAGTAAATAGAGTTTCTTTACAAATGGAAAATACGGTTTGATTACTTTATGGTATGTTGTCTTTAGTATTATGATCCATAAAACATTGTTGGTGCTCTTAAATTAAATCTCAAATAGTTTTTAAATATAACAGCATGGATCAGTCAATTTGATTGTGAGCTTGTATGGTATGTGACTTAAATCCAATATCTTGTATGTTTGTAGAGCCAGTATTGGTATGTTCAGACAATTCAGCAGGGACACACTGTGTAAATAATCAGCTCATAGCAATAAAAAGAAAAGGGATCCAAGTCAATTTGCGAATAATGCTGTCCAGTGAGTAAACACAGTTTGTTCATACATGATACTTAGGACCGTTTCAAAGCATTAAAATTGTCATTGTAATTTGAAAGGGAAGATCGGCATTATCAGCACTGCCAGACTGTGGGAGTTTGAACCAGTGCCAGTTGTTGCCTTTGCAAAGTTATGTATTTGAGTGTGTGTGTGTGTGTGTGTGTGTGTGTGTGTGAGAGAGAGAGAGAGAGAGAGAGATTGACAGAGAGAGAGAGAACATAAGAGATTCCTTATTACTTATAAATAAATTCTGCTGACAGACCTTGCTTTCCAGTACAAAGCATGGCAGAGAGATGATAAGATAGCATTCCAATTTTAAAAACAGGCATAAGTAATGTCTTTAAATATTCATGTATTCATTTTAGTGCAGCCAAAACTGAGAATCTGATAAGTATATGTCCTATATTTATTTAACTAGAGGTGACAGTTCATGGAGTGTTTCATAGCCTCTCTTACCTCAAAAATATTGTTGGATATTTGTGATGCACTATATTATGTCCCGAGTTTATAGCCCCAAGCAAAGCAATAGATAGCAGAAAGTAATGATACCATCAAATGTCATATTTTTCTTCTTTGTACTATGAATCTCAGTAGTTCATACAGCCTGCCTCTACCTTGAGATGAGCTTTGCAGTTTCCAAAATTTCTTTTCAGGTTTGAAGCTTAAATCCTCCTTTTCATTCACTTGCACAGTTACTTCCTTGCTTTTGCTGCTCTAACAGTGCAATATGTTGGGTGCAATAAACAAGGAAGCTTTTTCTCATCCACTCCCCTACTATTATAGCTATGAGCCTCATGGCAAAGAGCACCAAAAAAGGTAGGATAGATAGATCCCCCCTTTTTTTCTTCTAATCATAGCTAAAACAGTATGGTGCATAAGTGTATGATGAGTGAGAAGCAAGATTGGTCAGGTGCAATAGTTAGGTTGGAAAAAGTAGCATAGAAATCGTGTTGTGGGTGTGAAAAAAGTAAAAAAGATACATTTTGATTTTGATGCTGTGATCAGTCTATGACAGATCCCAAATTAGCTTGAGGGAATGAATTATTTTTCAAATTTGGTTGGAAATGATTAGAAAAAACCCAAACTGATTTTCCCAGGCTTGATCATCTCAACGTTGTCTGATTGCACTCTCCCCAATCAAACAATTTAGATATAATGTCACACAATACACATCCAGAATGCTCTCTCTCTCTTTAGTAACTACTGCATATCTACTAACTGCCACAGATTTCTTTAGACTGCCACGTTTTCTAAAATGTGGTCATACGGCAAGATCTTGCCCTGGAAAAATTCTAAGCTCCAAACAGCCGAACTGTGAATTGCTTTATGCGGACTCCATGAGTCCTTTTCTCTTTAGATCCTTTCTCACAGTGGCCAACTTTACCTCCATTGCTCCCTGATGCAGTTTCACATTATCATCTGATTTGCCCTCCTTAGAGCTTGAATAGAAAGCAAAAGGATATTTAGGCAGCCAATCAGGAAATGGGGGAAAAAATTCCTACTAGTGCCCTACATCTTTGTTTTCTTACTCCATTTCTCTCTAAAACACTCTAGTTTTCAAGGTGGGAGGAGTAGGCAGAGTAATCTGGCAATTCTTGTTAATATACTTCTGCAGTTTTAGAGGAAATACTTCTCATATTCATACATCAAGTCATGTTTCCTTCCACCACAGTTCCCATTTCAATGCTCCCAACTTGATCTCAGTAAAGGCTTGCAGTTCTCTGTCTCTCAGTTCTCCAATCAGTGGGATACTTATATTTGCTTGTGTTGTCTCTTGAGTTACTGATCTGGGTGCAAAGGCTATTTAGAGTCTTCCAGATGACTCATTCTAATTCTCTCCTCCTCCAGCAAGGATCTGTTTTTTATTATTTATTCATAATCAAAGGTGCTGTATGTACTGCCTATCTCATTATCTCTGGGCGGTTTACAAATTACGATGAGATCTATTAGAATCTAGACAAAGTTAGCAAGCAAACTAACTTTAAAAAGATGGAATACCCTTAAGCCACCAGCTATTCCTGGGGTTGCACGCTACTATTGGATGCCTACAGTAGTTGACAGAGCCTTTACAGTTGACAGAGGTTTTAATACTCTCTATCATTAATGCCAGTGTTTACATCTGCAAGATTTCTTGCCTGTATATCTATTTATTAAACTCCTAATAGCTAAAACTTTCTGAGCAGTCTTATCAAGCATAAAAGACCAGATCCACACATTCAATTAAACTGATTTATTGCTAAAGTCTATGCACAGGGAATCTTCTCAAATAACAGTGGACAGCTGATTAGAGTTAGATAAGGACCAGCAGCATTCAAACTGGGTTGGACTTAGTTCACTTGTGACTGTGCAACTATTCTAAGCTGATCCTCCTTTTCACTTTGCCTCCAGGTTCTGCCATTCTGTTTCCTACAGCTTTACAATAAAGCACACTAAAAATATAGTATGAATCCAAAGATACAATAAATTAAAATAAAAGCAGCATATAAATTAGACAGCTGCAAACCAGTCGGCAGTCTTCATAGCAATATAAATAAAAAGGCAGGTAATTTTAAAAACCTAGTTAAAAAGCTGTGGAAAATAGATCTTGACCTGGAACTGAAATGATGGTAGTGTGGGTGCCAGTCAAGCCTACCTGGGGAGGGAATTCCATAAATGGGTGCTATCACAGAAGAAGCTCTCCCCTGATAAGGGGACCTAGAGGAGGATCTCATTAGACTCAAGGGTGTGTTTTTCCCCCCAAAAGGCATCTGAACTATGTTTTTTCCTTGAGAAAAATCTTTTTTCCTTAAGTAAGTCTGGGTAGGTGATGCAGTATGGAAGAAGGCACTCTTTCAAATAATCTGGTCCTAAGCCACCACTTTGAATTGGCTCTGGAAAAGAACCAGCAGCCTATGTAGATGACAAAGAACTGGTATAATATGACCATATTGGTGAAAGGTCTAGTTGCTCTATTTTAATTTAATTTTAATTAATTTAATTTTAATTAATTAATTAATTAATTAAATTAATTTTAATTTCCAAACTAAGCCCCACATTGCAATAATCAAATCCGGAAATTATCAGCATGAATAATTGTTGCAAGTCTTTCTGTATCCAAGTTAAGATGTCAGTTGATAAATCAGCTGAAAAAGCAGTTCTGGCCACAACACCACCAAAGCCAGCTAAACCTCTAGTGACAGTGGTGGATCTAGAAGCTCCCCTAGCCAGTACGCTCCCATAGAGAGGGACTCCTCAGGGTGCTGTCAGCCAGGCAATGTCGGCTGGCGACCCCCAGGGGGAGGGCCTTCTCTGTGGCAGCACCTGCCCTCTGGAACGATTTGCCCCCGGAGATTCGGAGGATATCAGATCTCCGGGTTTTTCGCCATGCCCTAAAAACGTTTCTTTTTCAACAAGCAGGGCTGGCGTAACCCCTCCCCTTTCTGAGATTAGATTTTTAATTGTGAAATGGGTTTCAGTTGGTAGATTTTAATAATCCTTGGCCATAATATATAATTCTTTTACATTTCTTTTAAATTTTGTATTGTAATGCTTTTACTTGGCTGTACACCGCCCTGAGTCCAGCAGGAGAAGGGCGGCATATAAATTTAATAAATAAATAAATAAATAAATGGTAAACTTGTTCTTTTAGCGCAAGTGCAGACCATTCCAGGGCAGGCTGTCTAAACAGACAGTAGCTTTGTCTTTTAGTTTATTTATATCCCACCTTTATTATTTTTACAAATAACTCAAGGTGACAAATATATTCAACACACCTTCCTCCTCCTATTTTCCCCTGTGAGGTGAGTTGAGCTGAGAGAGAATGATTGGCCCAAAGTCATGCAGATGGCTTTCATGGCTAAGGCGGGACTTGAAATCACAGACTCCTACTTTCTAGACTCGTGCCTTAACTATATTGAATCTAGGTTGACATCCATTCCATTACTTTGTCCAAGAACAGATGCAAAACACCAGCCACCTTACTTGTGTTAGAAGAAAAAAAGGTAGACATCATCCTTGATGACACCTCAGTCTACATCTTTGGATGGCCACTTCCAGGAATTTAGAATATATGTTAAATAGCCTAGAGGATAACCCACTTGCCATGAGGCCAAAGAGTAATCCCTTAGCACCACCTTCTGGAAACAACCATCCAGGTAGGGATGTGGAACCATCAGAATACAATGCCCACACATCCCATCTCTTGACAGCCTATCCCGGAATGATTGATGGTACCAAGTTGCTGAGAGATTCAGGAAGGCCAATGCAATTGTACTCACCCATCTTTTTCTTGGCCCTAGTAATCCCACAGGGCAACCAAGTTTCTATTCCGTAACCAGACCTATATATACAATAAATATATTATATCAATTAACAAATATATGTAGGAAACACACCACAGTAGTAATGAATGATTTTAACTACCCTGACATCAACTGGGAGGCAAACTCTGCGTCAGGTGGGAGATCAAACAGATTCCTGACCAACCTAGATAAGGGAGGGAACTAGAGGGACAATTATACCGGACCTAATTCTTACTTACAGAGAAGAAACGATAGAGAGGGTTGAAGTTGCAGGAACTTTTTTGGGGGGACAGTGATCATGTCATATTAGAATTCAATTTAATGCAGATACAAGCAATAGACAACAGAAAATCAGTTTTATCCAAAGGAGCCTGGTATTTTTTGCTTTTGTTTCCATAAGAAAGCTTTTACAGGATCTCCTTGCTTCACTGGGAGATTATATAAGAGATATCTCTTATCAGCAGTTGTTTTCTCTGATTCTGATTGATTCTCTATCTGTCTGCAGGGTGGAAACAAGTTAGAGATTGTACCAGTCATATTTTCAATGGGTTTCAAACAACCTGTGATAATTCAACTGTTGCTTAATAATGGCTCAGGATAGGAAAACCAAGGTTCCTTTGGGCAGAAGTAGAATTATTTGTTCCAAATTTATTTTTCAGATAGATAAATATCTCTTAAGAGACTACAAGAACATTTGCCAGTGTTTGCTCTTAAGCAGGAGTTGTGCTGAACTCTAATGTGTTCAGCTCCCAAGGCCCCATACAGACTTCACAGTGCCAGGAGGAAAAAGGAGAAGACTGGAGTCAAAACTTCATGTTTTCTTTTTTCTTAGGAAGCTCCTTTGATACCCAATTTATCAGTAAAAATTTATGCTATTGCCAGGAGCCAATTTCTCAGTTGCTTAGAAGATGCTATGATTAAAGGCAAGAGCAAACAATAATGATAATTTAAGAATACCTTGCTATTCTTAACCTATACTTCATGGTTGCCAGTTCCCTTTTTATCCAGGACCTCTGGAGTTCATTTTTAATTGCAATGGTTTGTACTAAGAGATGTGTGTGTGTGTTGTATTTATTTGTCTGTTAGTTAGATTTAGAAGGTGATATACGTCATATTACTTCCTCCAATCTTTGCCCATAGCAGCTGATCTTTTATTAAGTTCTGATGCATCTAGTATGAGACACTAATTATATACACACTTTTCCTAATGCTATTATAAGCCAGTGGTTAGAAGAGACAGGAGGTGGAGTTTGAAAGAGTTATTGTTTTTTTCAGAAGATACTGCAAAATTGCAAATGAAGTCACAGATGCTTGATTCAGCTTCTGCTTTTTAAATTCTCTTTAACAAGGCTGCAATCCTACTGTTCTCTTACTTGACAGTAAGCCTTATTGAATTTAAGTGGACTAACATACAAATAGCGCACGAGTAACTGCATTTTGCAAATACCAGTTTATCCAAGGATTGTTATAAGAAAAAGCCCTTCAACTCAATGGAGAGGTTTGTTTTGGCCAAAAAAATATATATTAACATATAAAAAATATGAACAATCTTAATTGTTCAATAAGGAGACTAAAATATATTGGTAATAAGCTTACCTGGAAGTAAGCTGCCCACTTCTCAGTAAATATATAGGCAAAAGCCTTATCAATCAATGTCTTGCTTACTTTTGAATAGTTATCAAAAGGAAATGTTTACCTAATTAACACCCTTGCTTAAATTGGAATTTGTAAAAAAAAAATCATCTTTAAAATTTTTATCTTGCCTTTTTTCATGTATAGTTCAAGATGACTAATATACCAATATTCCTTCCTCCACCAACAACATCCCTGTGAGGTTAGTTGGACCCCCAAAAAGTGATTGACCCAAAGATACCTAAGCGGCTATAATGTGATAAAATTATGTACATGTGCAGAAAGGAAAGGGAGGGAAGACCTATCCAACGTGGTATGTTTTATTATCCAAGACACATTAAAATCATGATGTCCCTTCTTTCCGATGTTGAAATTTTAGCAGGGATGGATATTCAGCTTGATCCTTCAGAACTTTGACCGTGTCCACTTATACAATGGGACTTCCTTTTCCATCCCCAAGACATCTCTCGAAGTCCCTTGACCTTGGGAGCAGAATTGAAGGACCTTTAAGGGATACACTGGGGGGGGAGGGGGGGAAGAATCTTTCCACCAAGCAAATGTGTCTACCAATAGACATGTTTGCTTACAACCTTAAAGCTTTTGGACCGGGGTGAAATCCAGCAAGTTCTGACAGGTTCTGGAGAACCAGTAGCAGAAATTTTGAATAGTTCGGAGAACCAGCAAATACCACTTCTGGCTGGCCCCAGAGTGGGGTGGAAATGGAGATTTTGCAATATCCTTCCCCTAGGAGTGGGGAGGGAATGGGGATTTTGCTGTATCCTTCCCCTGCCATACCCACCAAGCCACACCCACCAAGCCACACCATGCCCACCAAGCCACACCATGCCCACCAAGCCACGCCCACAGAACTGGTAATAAAAAAAATTTGGATTTCACCACTGTTTTGGACCATTGCATTGTTGATACTGTCTCTCCTAAGAGAAACCTGTAGAATTAAGTATTAAGATTAGAACTTAATACCACAAAGTAATTCACATGCAGAAATACAAAAGAGCTTTATTCTGAAAGGGGGGAAAAAAAATTCTTGGAAATCTCAGAAATCACATTGGACTTGCATAGATTACTCTTGGGGACCTATTTATTTCTTTAGCTTTTCTGTTAGATATTTCAGTGTAACATAATTTCATGGGCATCAGCTGCCATAAACTGTTTGTCAATAC
This sequence comes from Ptyas mucosa, assembly GCA_012654045.1. Lineage (NCBI taxonomy): Eukaryota > Metazoa > Chordata > Lepidosauria > Squamata > Colubridae > Ptyas > Ptyas mucosa. Next base: position 34,615,076 of record WNWU01000006.1, on the reverse strand, counting down.
TGCAGTGCAGATGTTGTATTCCTTAGTAACAGTGTGAATTTGCAGAGGAAATTCAAAGGGAGGAACAATATTACTGAGGAGGAGAAATCATGTAGCTAGGATTTTTTTTAGGTATGACATTTTTAACAGTCTTTCTCAATAGTCACCACCAATTTAAATTATACATTAAGCAGTCATCTTCCCACTTCCTCTGAGTATTATGTACAGTTATATGCCAAAATATTTCTTCCTTTAATCTCCACTGTTTTGTTTAGATCACTGCTTCTCCTCCAAAATGTTCTTTTGCCATATTTTTTTTTCCAGGAATATGTTGTTTAATTGATTTTGCTGATTAAACACTAGGAATTTGTTTTAAGAGCTGGATATGTTGTTTCAGGACACTATGCGTTATAGGCAGATATTTATATTTTAGAGTCTTAGTGTATTTATATCTAGGTCTGTGGGTGTATGTGAGTGGGAATATTTAGCTCTTTTATTTTGGAAGCTTAAGAAAATGAACAATATAAAGAAACAGTCACGGAAAGATTTCTTGATTCCTGGTCTGCAGTGCTTCCTTTTAACTTAGAAAAAAAGTAATTTGAAGTTTAGTAGCTGGGCAGTTTGAATGTTCTAGTCCAGGGATGGCTAACCTTTTCTGGACCAAATGCCCAAAGTACGTGCGTATGCAAATGTGCACATGCACGCCCAAACCCCCAAAATGCAATGTGTGTGCGGTCCCCCTGCATGCGCCCCACCCGTGCATCCCCTCATTGCACCCTGCTCCCGTACATAACCCCGTGCATGCGCATGCGCTCCCACACGTGCCCCACCCCATGCATGTGCATGCACCCCACATGCGCCCCACCCCCATGCATGCCTGCACGTGCCCCACCCCTGCGCATCACACACAGCCCCCCACATGCACCACGCGCATGCACAGCAGAGACCCAAAAACCACCTGGCCAGCAGGAGGCGCATGCATGGCAGAGCTGAACTGGGGCAATGGCCTGCGTGCCCACAGAGAGGGCACTACGTGCCACCTCTGGCACACGTGCCATAGGTTCGCCATCACAGTTCTAGTCTGAATAGCTTTGTAAGAGGAAATAAACTAGGAAATCAGAACCAGTCTCTTCTAGAGAGCGTATGGAATATTTCGAGCAGAATGCGATTTTGTTTAGTTTTGCCTTTGCATGCTATAAAACACTAACTGCTATGGCTGTAAATAAATAATTTCAGGTAATGTTGCTTTTTTCAATAAACCAAAGTTAAACGAACTATGACTTAGAGTAACATATATGTTCTAGGTATGAATTAAGGAATTTTGGCAATTTTCACAAGTTACTGCTATATAAATAACATAGACACACCCCTTATGTAATAAGATACATTATAATGATAAACAGACCTGAAGAACTGCTTTTTACCCAGGCTTATGGTGAGGATGAGTGAAGCCGCCTGCACATGTTTGTCTTTCATTCCTATCCAGTTCTTCTTATCCTCATCAATTTTTATTCTTTTATTTTTCTTTCTTATTGTATTTTTTCTTGTTTTAATATTTTTTATTAGTCCCTGGGATTGGGTGGCATACAGATACTACAGCTAATCCTCATTTAATGACCAGTTATTCAGTGACCGTTTCATCCCTGACAGCAGTCACCCTCAGCTCAACTGCACTCACACTGGGCCACAGCTGCCACTTACCTACTGCCACCCTGCTTGGTGAGCTACTTGGAACTTGTGACTTCCTGCCAGTTTTCCCAGTGGCTTTACTTGTTGGAAACCAGCAGAGGAGGTCCTTGCTTAATGACCCCCAATTCTTGCTTAGAAATGGCAACAGAGACTGCTAGGATTGTTGTCACTAAATGATGCACTCACTTGAGATCACGTTTTATGACTATATCACTTAGGGATGGAAAATCTGAAAACCCATTGTTAACCGAGGACTACCTGTAATAATAAAAAAACTAAATGAAATTCATAAAAGTCTCTTTTCTATTTTAGATAACAAATTAACATGTAGGAAGAAAGGGCATAATTTTAGGCAGGGATTAGAGGTGAAGGAAGGGAAGGGGAAGGGGGAGATAAGTAAGGTGTGAGGAACCAGAGCACTAAAAGAACTACCATATTTTCCGGCATATAAGACAACTGGGCGTATAAGACGACCCCCTACTTTTCCTATTAAAATATAGGGTTTGGGCTATACTCGCCGTATAAGACTACCCCTCGATGTTGTCAGCGCTCCCATAGCGTCATCGGTCAGCGCCGGCAACTCAGATTCGGGAAGCTGTGCCGATCTCGTCAAGGCTGCATGCCGCTGAATGCTGGACCCAGCTGGTTGCTGCGCGGAGCTTCCCCCACCGTCCCAGGCATCCAGGTGGATATTACCGACGCTCCGACTTCCCCAGACAGCTGGGGCTCGCCATCACTGGGGGTCAGCTGGGGAAGTCGGAGCATCGGTAGGCTTATACCCGGCGTATAAGACGACCCCCGACTTTTGAGAGGATTTTCCTGTGTTAAAAAGTAGTCTTATACGCCAGAAAATACAGTAAACATACTCCTTGGCAAAGCAGTTCCCTAAAGTCACATGGCAAATATTCAGGGCCATTTTTTAACAATAATATTTTGTACAATCATAATAGTGCCCCAAAAGGTTAGGTGTACTTAACTTTTTAATCTCTGACCTTGTCTCTGGTTTTTTTTTTATTATTATTTGCCAATAATCAAGCACTTTTATTCTCCTGAAATTGATGAATATTTTGCCACTTTGAAATTATGCCTAGATTTGATTCTAAACAATAAAAAATAGCAAAGGAAAAGTATTAATGCTATATTATAAATTCCTGTGCACTTACTAGTAGAAAATTACTTGGGTTGAGTTATAATATAAGAAATATAGGGAACCGAAAAGATGTGGGATAAAAATTCCTGCTAACCATAAAAAGATACAATATAGAGAAAGATCTATACAATGTTTTGCACGAAAGCTAGTACAAAATAGATATTTGGGCAATATTTCAAATAATGTCATTTATTTTTTATTAAGCTGCATTTACTAGTCCTTAGGAGGGAATAGTAGCAGCAACTGTTAAGAAAATAGTTCGCAACAGAAGGAAAAAGATATAAAAAATAAGAGCAAGAATAAGTTCAGATTCAAACAACAGTAACAGTAGAAAAATTGTGTAGTCTTATGTGCTCTTATCCTTATTTAAACAAAGGATTAATTCAATTGCAATTCCAAATAAAAGTAACATTTCAAATAACAGTCTAATTATTTGTCATATAGTGATAGTAACATGAATTAATTTTGCCGCAGATTCTATTAAGGGCATCCTACTCTCAATGATGCAAATTCTACATCAAATAATATCTGGCTAGCATTTATCTTTCTCCAGTCGTAAACTCAGAATAATATAACCTGCTGAGATTTACATAGGAACGTGGCAGTCGCCTTTTTCATTTTTAACATATGGTTTAAAAGGAAGCGTGTTGAAGAATGGATGCATGGTAATTAGCATTTATTCATAGAAGGTTATTGGATTGCTCTAAATTAAGTAAAATATGTATAAAAGGTGTGTCTAAGAAGAGATATAGGGAACAGAGCAGTTACAAAAAGTTCTGTGTTAAAAAACATGCTGGCCTTGAATGCTTTCCATTTTAGTAGAACAGCAAAGTGGATCTGTTTAGCACAAAGTGTATCCCAAGCTAATCGTGATTCTCAAGGCTCTCAGACAAATATTTCACACATCTATTACTGGGTTTCTTCCTTAAAACTTTGATATTGATATTGAAATTAGGACACTGCATGCACTGCAGTATCATTTTCCACATATAACACATCGCTAGACTCACGCCACTCTTTTTAAAAAACAAAGCAGAGATTGATTTTTCTGAAGTGTGATTTCATGCTGTCCCACCAGTATCTGCATGTGCGTATATACACATATGCACAGAGATACAGACTGTCTGTGCGTATGTGTATAGAGATTGCGATATCTAGTATGAAGGAAAGGGCATTTTACACACTGTCATCCAACATTAGAAATTCAATATGCATTCTGCAACTTTGAGCATCAGGGGAAGTATCACACTACTGAGTGTATATACCAGGGATGGCGAACCTTTTCGGCACCGAGTGCCCAAACCGGAATGCATGTGCATTTGTGCACGCTGGAGTGCTGGAAACCCAAAGACCAGCTGGCCAGTGTGTGCATGCCTGTTTTTGCCTGTTTTTCGGACCATTTTCAGGCTGTTTTTCGGGGCTGTTTTTCAGCTGTTTTTTGCCCAAAAATGACTGAAAACCAGCCCTAAAACCAGCCTGGAAAATGGCCTGAAAATGGCCCCAAAATAGGCCATTTTTCGGGCCATTTTCAGGCTGTTTTCTGGCTCTCTGGCGCCCGTGAAGACCAGCTGGTGAATGTGCGTGCCAGAAACCAGAAGAGCAGCTGGAGACGTGCCCACAGAGAGGGCTCTGCATGCCACCTGTGGCACGCGTGCCATAGGTTCGCCATCATGGGTATATACAAAAAAAGCATGCTTAGTCTTACACTGACCCCATCCAATAACTCTTGGAGAATGAGCTTTACATTTGCTTAACAGCATTACCATTTAGTTTCCTTTGTCACTAGCTGAAATGGTTTCTCTCTTTCAGACAAGAATCTAAAAATTACACACAGCAGGACAAAAGAAATTTTTGTCTTTCACTTGAATTTCTTCTCTGCAAAGCTATAGATAGAAAACATAATGACTTGTTCACTTCATATGCCTTACATTAGAAGTATTTCTCTTAGCTAAACCACTTTTGCTACTCCTTAATATGTTTTGTTTGCTTATAAGAGGTAGAGATAAGCTTTATTCTTATCCAACTAAATGGATTATATTTAGTTGTTTATGGATGGAATTTTGAAATAAAGACATACAAAGGAGGGAAGAAATACATACTGTACATCTCTAGGTTCTTAAGTTCATAGTAATACGTAGTGCAACCGCACAAAACATCTGCACAGGAGGTTGAAATTGGTATTTCACACATAAGAGTTCACTTTCACTATTAACACATAAGAGGTTATTAATGGCATTAAAAATTATAACATCACAACAAAGAGACACAGTGCTATATCATTAATAACCATTAATGCCAAGTCTGAGTAATTGATGCTGTATGGATAGAGCAAAACTGATACATGGGCTCTACATACATGTGGGCAAATATTGTAAAGAATCCCTCTGTCACCAAAAGAGTAAATGTGGTCTGTGTATTTCGAATTTTGCCTGTCAATACTCAGGCACTTGTAATGATTATCATTATTTATACCAAAAGGGTCCTGAAAAAAAGTATACAAAAAGCTTACAAAAATAATCTACTCAATAATTGCCATTATAAACCATCATAATTAAAATGTTTTTTCCCTTTTATGTGACAATATTGTATTGATTGGGTTGTATGGTGTAGGTAATACGAGCAGAAGAATATTCTTAAATATAGTGGAAGGACTGGACAACAGCAGAACCTGCCATGATTATTAGATCCTTATCGGAATTAAGTGTCAGTATCCAGTGTCACTTACTAATAGAATCAGTTGTTATTCTCAAATTGTTACATAACCCTTGTAGAGAATGGGCACCCCTATGTTCATTAGATGAGTCTGGCAAGTCCTTCTTCCCACACAGACAAACACCTCTAAGGCAGGAGCAGAAGGACAAATAGATTCCCTCCCCAAACGTATCTGATTAATATGAAGAACAGGGAAACACCCCAATGCGCTTCCCTTTTTCTTGAGGAAAGTATATGTTAAAAGTCATCTTAGAATCCCAGCCTCAAGGAAGCTTCCATTTAAAAAGGTTCATCTTGAAATGTGAGAGAGGGATCGAGGAACATGTGAGACATCAGAGTGAGGCAAAATGGTTCCCTGAAAGAGGATAGGATAGTTTCAGAATGAGGGACCAGAACAATTGATCTCAGAGGAAGTACTAAAGCCTGGAGAAGCAAAGAATATTTCTCCAGATCTATAGAAAGGCAGACCACCAAGTTCCATGATGAAGAGTTAAGCTGATTTTTCTGAAGAAATGAGGTGATGGAGGGAGCTCCAAACTAGAAACCTTGAAGCCCCATTAAGTCACAACAAGTAAATTAAACTGCTCCTAGAATTCCAGCTGAAGTTTCCAATCTCTTATAGTTCGGGATTATCCCCAAAAATGAGCTGGTAAAGCAGGAAAATTTTATGTCTCTAAGGTAGAGTTAAAAGTTTTTAGGCAAGGACCTGTGATCAGGTTATGGGTTTTTTTAAAAAAATGTATTTATTAGGGTTAACTGCCATCTTTATTACATCTTAAAGCAGTTTTAGAGGTAGCAAGGCAAACAAGCATTCTGTATTGCAACCAAAGAGAATAGTCTGAAAATTCAAGGAATGTGCTGAATATATTTGCAAATGTCCACATTCTCTGGATACCCAAATCCTTTTAGCTATTGGCTTGGTAAAAAGACAGTACTGTTGCCCTATTAACTCTCTATTGTAGCCACTCATAGAAATCCTTCCTTTTACAGGGGTATCAAACTGGCGACCCACGGGCCGGATGCGTTGTGCACCAGCCATGCCCACCCTAGCTCCACAAAGGGGAAAAACATCATGAAATGTCATGTGATGCCGCAAGTTTGACACCCATGCTAGATAAACTAGGAGTATCTGTGGTGTTGTAATCTCAACATGGTAGAAGAAGGATAAGCTAATGTATTTAATAAGGTTGGGAGAGAGAATATAGAATTATTTAAAGACTTTTAACTAATTCTATAAAGATTTTTAACTAATTCTATAACAGCATGCCTCTAGGATTTGGCAATTAGTGATTCTAGAATTTGTGCTATGAAAACTTTCTGAGAATACCATATTTATGTAGTAGCTAACAAAATCTCAGTTGATTTCAAAAAGTTAGGCAAGGCTGGCCCTGGATAGTACTTTCATGGGAAACTGCCAGGAAATACAAGGGCTATAGACTAGAAATTGCACAAACATCCAATAGAAAGCAATGACTAATCACTTCCATGTTGTTACCAAGAAAACTGAATCATCATAGTTGAACTGAAAGTAGGCTTTACATCTCCCCGCCCCTCACCTTCTATATGAGTTGTAGGTTATTTGACCCAGATGGAAAGAAACATTTTGTGGGTAATTAAGATTAAGTATGCCTAAACATTCATAGAAATTCAGGTAGTTAAAAATAAGGCTAAGTTTAAAGAAAGTAAGCAAATGTTGATACCTTTTTACTGGTAGCATGATGCAGAAAATAAAAGGGAAATCTAGTGTTTGCCATGCTCTTATTTTCCAAGATGAAATAATTTATTATACATAGGTTTTGACTGTATATTCAAATGAATGCCTGCCCTTGATAGGGAGAAACCTCTTGTAACATTATGTTTTTCAACCAGCCTGGTGAGATCTGGGTTAGAGTTGAGGCATATAGTGGATTTATGTTGACATCTGCTGGCTGTTAAAGAGAATGTTTGAAAAATAACCAATTTCCTCCTTTCTGTTCTGCAATAGCTTGTTAATTGTTTTATTTATTTATTAATTAATCCTTGAGCAAGGGAAATGTCTTGATTAGCTGTCATTTCAGTTAAAAGCTACAAAGTTTAGCAAATGTATTAAGGCACAAGTCTGTCCCTTGATGTGTTGTACTTAACAAAATAATTTCATGTAAATTGGAAAAATATGGTACTAGTGCCAATGTTGTTAGAAATTGAAAGAAAACATGGCATGGAAAAATCTCTGAAAATAAAAATGGGCAATGATTTGGACCCCTCTAACATCTGTTTGTCTTCCTATATATATGATCTAGCAGTCGATCAAACAGTTTACTTAAAGTTACTTTAAACCTAAAGCTATTGCTTAAAATAAAATATCTCATTAATAGACTTCGTAAACTTTTCTGAATGTATTTCAATATAATATATTCTCTTTCTCAGCAAAAAAAAAAATTAAACATAGTCCTTGACTTATGATCACAACTGAGTTTAAAATTTCCTTGCTAAGCAAGATAGTTGTTAAGTGACTTTATTTTGTGGCCTTTCTTGTTGCAGTTCTTAAGTGAATCACATAGTAGTTAAGTTAGCAACAGGATTGTTAAGAGAATCTGGCTTCCCCAATGACTTTGCGTGTCAGAGAGTCGCAAAAGGTAACCACATGACCCAGAGACACTGCAATTGTCATAAATACATGCCGGTTACCAAGCCTTTGAATTTTGATAACCTGACCGCGGCCAAGCTGCAACGGTCGTAAGTGTGAAAAGTGGTCGTAAGTCATTGTTTTCAGTGCCTTGATAAGTTTGAACAGTCAATAAACGAATGGTTGTAAATTGAGGATTATCTATATTTTGAGGCAAGATAATTCAAATCTGAAGGGAAAATAATATAAAGTTTGACAGGTTTTGCTTATTTCCTAAGTAGCAGTTAAATAATTAAATAATGTAATAATCATCATTAGGAATCATGAAAATAAATGTATTTGAAACTAATTTGGATGTTCAAAAATGTTTAAAAATACAGGTAGTCCTCGACTTACAACAGTTCGATTAGTGACCATTTGAAGTTACACCGACAGTGAAAAAAGTGACTTATGACCATTTTTCACAGGACCATTGCAGCATCCCCATGGTCACAAGATTTACATTTGGATATAAATGTGATCATCTTTTGTGACCTTCTGATGAACAAAGTCAATGGAGAAGCCAGATTCACTTAACCATATTACAAACCTAACAACTGCAGTGATTTACTTAACAAATGTGGGAAGAAAAGTCGTAAAATGGGGCAAAACTCACTTAACAAATTTCTCACTTAGCAACATAAATTTTGGGCTCAAGTGTGGTCAAGGACTACCTGTATAACGTTTGCTCACACTATCTACATTGACATATATGTTGTAATATTTTGTAAAATCAATAAACCAGCTGTGATTAATTTAAGCCTCAGTGACTTAAACTCAATTTATTTTACCTTGGGACAAAGGTCTTCAAAGAAAGAGACTGATGATCAAAGATACTGAATAAGACCCTTTATTTAGAGATTATACTTAAAGCCTTCTGGAAGCATCTGGGAAGGCCAAGTACTGAATGGATAACTGGAATTTTCCATTAATTCCTGGGTTCATGCCCCTATTGTTTGGTTTATCAGTCTTAAACATTGTTATTTGAGGGGTAATTATATTGCTCTGCTTACACAGTTCAAGCATAGAAATAAGAATACTATTATTTATTACCTCTAGATTGACTTTGGTAGCAGTGAATTCAATTACGATATTTCAAAGATAAAATAATATAAACTTATCATTATGCTTTAGCTTAACATTTTTGGTTAGATTAAATTTTGTTTAAAGATTTTTTTTAAAGAAACTGTAGATTATTTGAATAGAAATTAAAATCCTTTATATATATTTTAAGTTTTTTATTTATTTATTTATCAAATCTATTTCCTGCCCATTCAGGCAACTCTGAAGTTATCTGTTCAGATATTCAGAATACTTTCATATTTCCATTTCACTTATGAATAATCCATAGGCATTTTTTTTGCATATTATAAGATCCAAATGCCAAATTAGATAGGCCTTTTGTCTTACTGAGCAAACTCTATTTATTGCTAAACCTTTATATTGGCTATGAATTATAAGATAAATACAGTGAACAGCAGATCTCATTAATATGTATTATTTATTTATATTTGTATGGGAGAGAAAATAACACATATATGGAGTAATATAGTTATTAAAATTTGCCTACACAATATACTGGGTTAATTATATGCTTTAGCTCCTTCCTAAATGTATCCAAAATAGATTGGATTAAACACTTGGTAGTTTATTTTTAACTAAACAATCTGCAACTGTGACAAGCTCGGGAGCTTCTCTGATCAGCAAACAACTAACAGCAACACATTTCACCAATTACTCATCCTGGCATGTTTAATTTTACTTAACAATACTCTCTAAGATCAGTTTTCAGGCACTGATCTTCTGGCAGGGACGTACTGTTTTACTATTTGAAGTGATGTAAACCAGCCTACTCTCGGTGGTATTTAAAGTGTATTAATTGTTAATGTGCAATCTTTCTGAATTCCAGTCAAGAGGAAGACTGTATTCAGTTCTTCCGTTTGGGAAAGAACATCAGTTTGCTCCCCTCAGAGTACAGTACTAGCTTAGCCTCCGGAGACTCTGTCAGCCTTATTGTTTTGTGACTTTCTCCTGAGGCTGCTTGCTCTTGGAGACAAGAGATCCTTATCACAGCCCAGGCTTCACTATGGTCTCGCTTTTTTAAATTTTAACCACCGACTGCTTGGTGTGTGGTGCTAGCATTGTGGAAATCACAGGAGGAGCATTTACTGGGTCTTTGAACAGCTCTCCTAACCGCACACTTTCTTCATGCTGATCCTTTTCGCTGGAGCCAGCCACTTCAGATGGTTCAGGTACTTGGCATTGCTGCAATATTTTCTTCTTACCGGGTATTGCGATTGCAGTTTAATAAGGGGGGGGGGGACGTTTAAAAATCACAATGCAGTTTCTATTTATTTTTCTGAATAGAGACTTTGCCACGTAAATGCAGCAGGAAATATATTGCATGCTAACAAAGGCAGTAATAAATACCAATTCTGTGGCATTTGAGCTGGAAATTAATAGTGTTTTAAGAAGTATCCTGTATGTGTGCCCTGGAGTTTATAATGTGACTTAGGTCATTCACTGTGTTTATGATTTTATGTCTGGATGATTAGAAATATTGTTCTAAGACAAACAGCTAATTTTTCAATTAATGTATTGTCTTGCCTTTGCTCTCTTAGATTAGGAATGGTCAGGTTTTGCAGTAAGTTGTTTATGGAATGCTTGTTTTATTTTTCATAATTAAAAACCTTGTCACTTAACCACACACTGTTGCTACCTTTGGATACAGTTCTTTTATTTAAGATTCGCCAGCTTAAATGGTTATAGGATTCAGCAGAAGCAGCACTGTACCTCCATGACTTTGTCAGACTGACCAATTTTGATTGATAGAGTTCTTTTGCCAGTGAAGATAGCTCAGTGGAATGACTTAAACTAGGTCCCACAGGTGCTTTTTCAAGAGGCAACGGGTCTTTCTGGTTTTTCTTTGAAGACGTTTCGCTCCTCGTCCAAGAAGCTTCTACGGCTCTATAGCTGAAGAAGCTTCTTGGATAAGAAGCAAAACGTCTTCAAAGAAAAACCGGAAAGTCCAGTTGCCTCTTGAAAAAGCATCTTTGTGACAGCCATGTCCTGGATGACTGAGAATCTCCATAGAGACTTAAACTAGGCATCATCATAGGTATAGCATGGGTAGCACTGAGGAATTGCATAGCTATTCTGTATCATTTCAGCATGTCCTATTGGTGGCATGACCTTATATCTGCTCAGACTGACAGAAAGAATGGACTTAATGAAATGCAGGGAATCTTGTAGCCGTATGGACTCTGCTGCCTTAGCTGAATGTAGATCTACGTATATGAGGCTGTGCATTGCTGTCTTGTTTACCTAGAGCTGAACTCAAGGCAAATTTTAATAGGAATTTATTATTGATTTCTAATTTCAGAAATATATATATATATATATATTTACTTATTTATCTTTCAGTATTTATATATTGCCCAATTGCACAAACTTTAGGTAGTTTAAAGAACAACTTAATAAAAACATTTTTAAAAATCACAACCAACTATGATATAAGCCCATATAAATCCAGAATTAGAAGACAACAGACAAAAATGTAAAGCTTGTCTGAAAAGCCAAGTTTTAACTGCTTTCCTGGAGATGTGAGAGGGCCATCTGAATCCTGGAGTTTGCTTTTGCTGGAGATTTAAAGCAACAGTGGAGTATTGCTTCCAGGCTACTATCCCCTTCGCTTCCCAGCTGAAGAAACATATAGCATCCCTGCTGTACAGAAAAACAGATTGGTCAGAGCATTATGGAAAAGATACTCTAGCCCAAGTTTGGAAATGCTTTAGGCACCACCATCTTGAATTGTACTCAGAAACTTACTGGAAGCCAGTGCAATTCTTGCAGTGTAAGAGATATACTATGGAACCAGCTCTCATCAGTCAGCATGCCGGCTACTACATTCTGCATCAGACACAGTTTCTGAGTAATCTTCAAGGGCAGCTCAGAGAAGTAGTACAATACAGAAGCAAAGAGAGTAGGGTAACTATTGCCTGCCACTCAAGAAAGGGCACAATTAATATAGAAATGGCTAGTTTATATTACTATGTAAAAATAAAAACTTGAGGTTGGATGTTACTATTTTACCGCACCAAAGGAAGTCGGAAGTCAATGCCTTTTTTTTCTTTTACCTTTCCCCTTCCTCTTCCCCTTCCCCTTCCCCTTCCCTATTTTTCCTACTATTTGTTTTCATATTTTTTTTGTATTTTATATTATAAACAATTAAAAAAAACACCTCAAAGATAGGGCACAATCGGCATATTAGCAAATTCACTTCTATTTATGTTCTTCTCTGGACAGACCATCCAAGTGGAACCATGAGTCCAATAACATTCTCCAGTTGCACATAAGCTCCTTTGGGGAGAGTCTAGCAAGATACTAACCCACTGGATAATAGCATTCAATTCCAAGCTCACCCAAGTGACTTTATGAACAAAATGTCAAGGAAATCTCTTAACAGCAACCTAAAGGAAGAGTTGCTGACCTGACCCGTGTCACCGGAGAAAATGCCATTTTAAAATGCACTGTGAGACAACATTCCACCGATAAAGCACTCTTAAGTCCAAAAATTTGCATAAGGAAATGTATGTCCTTTCAATTATCCTGTTGAAAAGCAGTTGGAGTTAAATTCTTAACTGTGTAGCTGCAGTCAGGTGATCCTAGTGACTAAATAAACTCAGCTCAACCCATACTCTGCTTATTATTAATAATACATTATTATTATTATTAATAATAATAATACATTCAAACAAGGAACTCTGGCAATTCTTTCATTAGTTTCTGATTCTGACAAGTTGGAGAGGAAGAAATTATAGTTCTGAAATATGTATAATGTAAGTTAGGGAAAGTCTATTTTTTTTATAAATTTAAATTTAAATGTTTAAATTTTAAATTGGCAGAGGAAACAAGTGGTGTAAGTTAGTTTGCTATTTTTTCTTAGACAATGTCTTAAGATATCAGCTACAACACATACAGCATATGAAATAGTGAAAGTATGGACATAAATCCAGAGTAATTTGGCCCCACTGAAGATGTGCAAGTGCTGATGATACCTTCTGGTTGTCTTTCTTTGGTTGGTTATTACTTTTCCAGAAGAGGAAGAGATGGCTGATCAAGTTCTAATGATAGAGAATTTGTGGAATATCAGCATTGTAGGTAGCCTGTCCATGTCAAGATCTTTTTGACAGTGTTAACCATTGGGGGGGAGGGGCAGTTGAGTGTGATGATACTGTTTAGCAAAAGTGGAAAAGGAATTTTTAAAGTATATCTTTAAGGACAGTACAATTTTTCTTACCTCTTTCGGTTTTTTATTCATTGGTAGTTTTAATTTTGCCTTGGGAAAGAACTTCAAGAAATTCTGGTAAAGTTTTCATTTTTCTTAGAGTGGGAGGAGATTAGGAAATTATTACAGTGACTTTATGAGCAAAATGCCTAGCGTTGGTATAATGATTTTTTATAACCCTGGGAAAGAGAACAAAGCTACTGAAAGTACTACAAGTTCAGAATGTTTGGAGATTTTTGCATTTATTGTTAGCAGTTCATCGAAAGGCAGTTAACAAACAAACAAAAAAAATGAAAAGTGCTCCACTCATGCAAATTCAGAGTCCTAAAAAGGGTAATATTCACAGTTGTAAAGATTTATGTAGCATTATACCACATTTTCCCTTTCAGTAAAGTGTTTAAAGAAACCTTTGTGAGAATCTTGCTAATGGGATATAATCAGCTGTCAAAAATTTAACAATGGGTCTAAAAAGAACAGCAAAGAAAATTAAATTCTCAGGACATTCATGTTTTCTGTGTGAAATAGTGTATCCCCACCACCACCACCACTTTTGCTGACCTTAGGAAAAGCACTGTCATACCTTTGTGCCTGAAAGCTGAAAAACCAGATTGTCTGCCTTCTAACTGGCAAATATTTCTTTTAAGCATTGTAATCGTGTTTTTTAACTGACAAGAATCCTAGAATAATTTCTTCATTGTGGTCTCTGTTATTGATACACGAGTTGCTGCTAGAACACTTTTTCGAAGCTGCTGGAAGGTTCACAGATTTTTGGTGGAAACCTTGTCCTTCTTATATACTTCGTGACTAGATGCAGATGTGCTCCAAGCCACTCCAGTTTGTTTTCAACCACCACAGTGTTAATCTTGAGATGAACTTCATTCTGCTGTATTGTTATTCTCCAGTTTTCCCTTAATTTTCTTTCTTTAATTCTTCAAAACTCTTTAGATTAATTTGTTAGGACGTTTTGTCCTCCCATTACAGAGATCTGACCTTTGGCAATATGGCTCCAAGGCCCCTGTTTCACAAGCACCAGCATTAGTTTTCTTATTAGATTATGGAAGCAAATTTTTATATCTGTTGGAATATGCACATATGTAGTCCATTGTAGACATTTGTAAATGCTGCCAGTCATTTCTAAACAATAATCCCAATCATTCTTATTTGTGAGCTACATTCTGGGAGCAAACCTAGAGACAGTAGACTCATTTTCTCCAACTCTCTTACCATGTTGCCAAAAAATTTCTGCTGGCTGCCTCGTGTCAGTCAAATTATCCATTGCTCATGGGATTTTTGTGCCATTATTAGCTTTACCCATGGGGGGGGGACATTCTAAGAGAAATACTACAGCCAATTCCAAGCAGAGAAACAAGAAAAAGAGGAATAAATGACCATCTGAATCCCTTCTCCAAAGTCCTTAGTTCCACTCTACCATGGCCTTCTCAAACGCTGCTTTCTTTGGTTATTAATGAATGGGTTATTGACGTACTTTATATTGTCCACTCCTTCCTTGTCGAACATAGGAACCTGTCTCAAAAGGGGAAAATCAGGAAATCACCTCCTGATTACCATTTTATCTTTCAGAATTGTCAAAGTCAATATCTTAGTCTTTGGCCATCTCAAGATCACCAAGATCTTAAATGATCATTTCTCCCTGAAACATCCAAACATTCACTGAATATAATGTATATTGACCTTCTATTTCATCTTCTTCTTAAATTCTGCCATTTATAATGTCTTTGCCCAATCATGTAACAAATAGCAATTGCTCTCTCATCCCCCAGATTTTTCTCTCCATCAAGATGTTCCTTTGAGACAGATCTCATATCCATGTTCCAGCTTAGCATAGCCTTTTGACCAAAGATTATTATCCTCCCTTAGTTAATAAGGTGAATATGCTGAAAACCTTTGGTTTTCCCTAGCAGAAATCATGCTTATTTCTCTTAATTTGACAGTAATGATTTGGATGCATTTTCAGTTTATTCAATATTATCTTCAACTTTATCGCTCAATGGGTGAGCCAGGATGGAGAGAAAGCATCCCACTCTACTTCTGAAAGCTTTTATTTCTGGAATGAAGACTCTCTTGACCTCATCAGCCTCAAACTCCAAATGTTATATTTGAACTTGATCTTTCCCCAATCAACCATTCATCAAATACTTGGTTCATTTTCATGGTTCATATGGTTCCATTAATTAACTTCGGGTTCTTTTTTTTTGCAAGATAAGCTCCACACCAAACTTCCCTGTTGCTTTCAAGCCATCACTAAAGTTATTACAAATTATTTCTCTCTTTCTCCAAATTGAGGTCTAAGTATTCCGAGAAAGAATGGCAAGTTCAGACTTGCTTCAGTATGTTAGACTTTCATCCTTTTAGCTATTTTCTTTTAGATGTTCTTATTTCACAATGATTACTGATTGTTGTTCTTTGGGTAAATAGAATCTGATCTGCATATATATATATATGTATATAGATTGCAAGCTGCATACTTTCACATATCTATGGTCCTTTACTATTGCTGCTTCCTTCATTTTACAGTAGCTGGCTCTGTTTACCAGTTTAATGTTTTGCCATGTGGTCTCTCCATAGCCCTGATAGTTTAAATAAAAAAAGTATTTGTTATTGGATTTCTCCAGTTCCAAGGTATTGGTTTTCTTCATATCCAGATAATTGGCTTCAAGCAGTGCATTCTGTTGCCAAACTGTCTCGCAATATAGTTCTTCTACTCCTCTAGCATCATGGTCTCTGACTGAATCATTAGCAGTGTTCCTTTCTTCCTTTTCAGGTTATCTGATTCATAGGTGCAGTGACAGTGCTGATGTAATTCCATACACTTCAGTCATTTGTACACAAAATATCCTTCCCAAAAGAATCAGAACCAGGGGTGAAATCCAGCCGGTTCTGACAGGTCCTGGAGAACCGGTAGTGGAAATTTTGAGCAGTTTGAAGAACCGGTAGTGGAAATTTTGAGTAGTTCGGAAAACCAGCAAATACCACCTTTGGCTGGCCCCAGAGTGGAGTGGGAATGGAGATTTTGCAATATCCTTCCCCCAGGAGTGGGGCGGGAATGGAGGTTTTGCAGTATCCTTCCCCTGCTACACCCACCAAGCCACGCCCACAGAATCAGTAGTAAAAAAAAATTCAGATTTCACCAGTGATCAGAACCCAGTGGTACTGGGGTTCTTCAACTACTTCAGTTGTACATCTGCCTATCTTTGGATGCATCTCTTACAGGATTGGTTCATACCTCTATTACATTTCTCTCAGCACAGATGTAGGACAGTTCCCTTACCTACTTGGCCTTACTTTTGTCTTACTTGACATTCAAAGTCTCACACGCATTATCATTGAACACCAGTTCTATTGTTGTATGTCGTCTGTTTGTTGATTGTAAAATTAAAGACACTGGAAAATATGTGTCCATCCCCCCCCCCCCCTTTTTTTTTTAAAAAGGGGGGGGGGCTGAAGTGCATTTTTTTAAAAAAACAACTCAGGGATGGTTTTCCCAATTTCTTTTACATTAGAAAATTACGAAACTTATTTGTTCTCCTGAGAGAGGAGGAAACGGCAGTCAGTCTGGGTGTATCGCTCTGTGTCTTGTGGTGACCGAGTCTGCTAATCAAATAGGCTCCGCCCTCTTAGCCTTCCCAGTTGTTCGACTCGGTCTTTGTGAGATCGGTCGTGTCTTTCAACTTCTCCTCATCAGGACTATACTAGATCTGCTACCTGTTCTTTTCCTTCGTCTCTGCCGGCTGGCAGATACTTCCTACAAGCTTGCCTGTGAGTTTTTGAACTTCTCCAGGTTTCGAGAGGCTAGCGCTGCGTTTTAACAGCCTTTGCCAAGCAGCTTACTTCGGCCAGAGGGGATCCTCGCTGAGCGCAGCAGTCGCGTTTAAAGCCGGACGGCTAGCGACTTGCTAATTACAAGCGGCTGTTCTTAGCGACACCCCTTCAATCTTTGTCGGACCGCTGGGAGGTTTTTCTGCTTGCAGATCGCCCTCCATTGACTCGGAGCCGCTGTAAGTGATTTTTTTCGACTTTTCAAGCAGCCGCGCGGACGCCGTTTGCATATCAAAATGGCGACCGCCATGCGCTCAGCTTCCTCAGCGGCCCTCAAAGCTTCGGGCCGACGCCGCCATCATAGCGACCCGATTGAGGGGTCTTCGTCCTTGCCTCCTCCTCCTCCTCCTAAGAAGACCAAGGGAAGGAAGGCGGCCCCCCCTCCCTCCACTTCCTCGTCCTCTAAAGAGGATCAACGACGCCATAAAGCCATTGAGAAGGCTTTTCTTAAAGCGCAGGCACAAGCGGCGGCTACTACTCTGCCCGGCAGCTCTGGGGCTCCCTCAGTTGGCAACGCCTCAGCTTCGGGAGACCATCGGTCATTGAGGGAATTGTCTCCTGACCGTTCTACTGCCGCCTCAGCGGTTTCCATATCTGACAGCCAATTAATGTTCCAGACCTTGCCCGAAGCTGCCCCTCCTCATGGAGACCAAGTTTCTTCGGTGGCTCCTTCAACTGTGCCTCCCTTGCCAGGTTCACTCCAGTTCCCTGATCTGGCTAGATCACTGGAGGACATGATTTCCAGGGCAATTCGCCAAGGCCTAGCCCAGTGTTTCCAACAGCCGACTGCCCCAGCTTCAGCGGCTAGCCACCAACTTGCCCAACAGGAACCTGATGGTTCCCTATCGGCTGAAGATCAAGCCGAATCTCATTACTCTGGTGACCAAGCTTCTGTTTCTGACGCGGAGGAGCACAATGACCAGGCCTGGTCTGATGACGAAGGGCTGGCTCCTGACCAGCCCTCTTTTATTGGTTTGTTCCGTCCACAGCAGTTTCGGTCCCTGCTCTTTAAGGCTATTTCCACGACTCGTTTGGGCGCGCCTCCATCTTCCTCGGCTCCTTCGACTTCTTCTGATCCGGCAGCTGCCGTGTTCGCTGAGCATACAGTAGACCCTGAGACCATTCCAGCACCTAAGCTGTTTACCGATGTGATTCAGCGACAGTGGTCTCTTCCCGGGGCTGGACCTAGTCCGAATGGGTTGGATAAGCGCCTTTATAATTCGGCTGCTCCTCTGTCTGACATCCTCCAGCCCCCGCCCGTGGATCCTCCTGTGGTGGCCCTGACCAATGCTTCACATCCTACCGGACCCACTGAAGAGTCTCTCCGTCCGGAGGACAAGCGGGCTGAAAAAACGTTGCTTAAGGGTCATCTGTCCTCGGCTTGGTC
Source organism: Ptyas mucosa (assembly GCA_012654045.1). Classification (NCBI taxonomy): domain Eukaryota; kingdom Metazoa; phylum Chordata; class Lepidosauria; order Squamata; family Colubridae; genus Ptyas; species Ptyas mucosa. Next base: position 34,596,391 of record WNWU01000006.1, on the reverse strand, counting down.
CATCAGAGCGTCTTCATCGGCGTCTTTCTTTAATAGAGCGGCTCTTCTATGGCTAAAGCAGCTTCAGGCTCGTCTACCCCTCTCAGACTCCAGGTCTCATCAAGACCTCAATAAAATTTCCGCTGCCCTAGAGTATTCGGCCGATGCCACCCTCAATGCCACCAGGTTCTCAGCCAGAGCCCTGGGCTCCAACATTTCTTCCCGTCGTCTCCTCTGGCTCCGTAACTGGCAGGCTGACATGCGGAGCAAATGGCAACTAGCTTCAGCGCCATATTCTGCGGGTAACCTGTTTGGCCAATGTTTGGAACCACTGCTAGTCGAGACGAGGGATAGACGCAAGATACTACCGCCGGCTCGCCGCAATGATTCCCGTTTCACAACGACCTCACGCTATCAGTCCTTTCGTTCTTCAGAGACTCCATCATTCCAGCCTCGTTTTCAACGATCCTTTCCATCCCGATCGCACCAAGAATCCCAGGTCAGACAGGGGACCAGGTTTCCCCCCAAGCGCCCGCCCCGGGGGGGGCGGGGTCGGTTTAATCGACGTCCCAGATAAGGGTGTTACCTCTCCTCCCATTGGGGGCCGGCTGGCCCTATTCTCTGATCAATGGGAGTCTTCCACTTCGGACTCCTGGGTCCTCCGTACTATTTCCCTTGGCCTCTCCTTAGAGTTTGTTTCCCTTCCTCCACCTCGTTTTCTTGCTTGTCCCCTGCCTCAAGATAGCACTAGGCGAGATCTTATCTCCGCTGCCATCGCTCACCTGCTTCTTATTGAGGCAGTTCAGGAGGTCCCACCTTCCCAACATGGTCAGGGATACTATTCCCGCCTTTTTCTTGTAGAAAAGTCTTCAGGTGGTTGGCGCCCTATCTTAGATTTGAAATCCTTGAACCGGTATGTAGCTTATCACCGGTTCAAGATGCAATCCCTTTTTTCTATTCTTGAATCTGTCCGACCCCTTGATTTCCTGTCCTCCATCGACCTTACGGAGGCTTACCTACATGTCCCCATTTTGCCCAGCCACCGTCAGTACCTTCGGTTTTGTTTTCTTGGGCATCACTATCAATATAAAGCCCTTCCCTTTGGCCTGTCCTCGGCCCCTAGGGTGTTTACTAAGGTTATGGCCGCCCTTATGGCCCACATTCGTTCTCTATCTGTCCGGGTCCAATTCTATTTGGACAACATTCTTGTTCTATCTTCATCCCTGCCCATGGCCCACCGTGACCTTTCCACGGTTCTTTCAGCCCTTGAGCGTCACGGCTTTTCTGTCAATACGGCTAAAAGCCATCTTACTCCCACTACCTGCATTCGCCACCTTGGCACTATTATCGACACCGAGAGCTCCTGCGTTTTTCTCTCCTCCGAACGACAAGATAGTATTAGGGCCCTGGCTCTTTCCTGTATTTCCTCTCCTGACGTTCCCATCCGAGAACTATCTTGCTTGTTAGGCAAGATGGTCTCCTCATTTGGTATCATCCCATGGTCTCGCTTACATAGCAGGGAACTGCAGTGGCTGCTCCTTCCATACCAGAAGGCCCAAAGGGACACGTCACTCACCCGGATCCAGTTGCCGGAGCCTGTCCGACGATCACTCCACTGGTGGACCTCCGACGCCATCTCTCAGGGTTCTTGCTTCAGGGAGCCCCATCGGATCCTGCTGACCACCGATGCCAGTTTGGTGGGTTGGGGGGCCCATCTTTCCCATTCGATGGCTCAAGGTCGGTGGTCCGGGAAGGAGAGTCTTCTCAACATCAATTTACTGGAGTTGAGAGCTGTTCGTCTCGCCCTCGCCCACTTCCGCAGTCATTTGGCGGGCAAAGATGTCCTAGTCCTCACGGACAACACCACGGCCAAAGCCCACATCAACAGGATGGGAGGGACTCGGTCCCGGTCCCTCATGGCGGAGGCCCGACTGCTGGGGCAGTGGGCGGAGAAACATCTAAATTCCATCACGGCGGACCACATATCAGGGGCGGCAAATGTTCAAGCGGACGCCCTCAGCCGGACATTCCTGGACCAAGGGGAGTGGAGTATTCCAGAGGATCTCTTCCTCGAGATTGCGGCCAGGTTTGGCACGCCCCTGGTAGACCTCTTTGCTTCCTCAGCGAACCATCACGTTCCCCGGTACTTCACCAGGTATCCGGATCCGGGTGCCGAAGCCACAAACGCCCTCCGCAGCCCTTGGCCGGCAGGACTGCTTTACGCTTTCCCCCCCATACCGGTGATCGCCAAAGTGATCCGGAAACTCCTGGAATCCAGAGCAGAGCTCATCTTAATCGCCCCCTACTGGCCCCGGAGGCCTTGGTATGCGGACTTAATGTCCCTCTCTGTGGCTCCTTGTTGGCGCCTTCCGGACTCCAAGGTGCGTCTAACCCAGGGACCCCTGCATCACCCGGATCCGACTTGGTTTCATCTAACCGCTTGGCGGTTGAGCGGTTCATCTTGTCTGCAGCCAACCTTCCGCCGGACGTCATCTCCATAGTTCAGGCTGCCCGTCGACCCTCCACAACACGTATATACGAGGCCACTTGGCACGCCTTTTCTTCGTGGTGTGCCTTGGCTTCCATCTCACCTGCCACTGCTTCCATCGTCCATGTGTTGTCCTTCCTTAAGGATGGTTTCCGGAAAGGTCTAGCTCCCAACACCCTCCGGAGGCAGGTGGCTGCTCTCGCATCAGTGCTCGCCCTTGGTTCCACCGGATCTCTTTCTCGACATCCCCTAATTCGGGACTTCTTAAGAGGGGCAGGCAACTTGCGGCCACCGATTGTTCATCGGTTCCCGACCTGGAGCTTAAACAAGGTACTCAACGTCCTTACAGCTCCTCCATTCGAACCTCTTCGAGAGGTTTCTCTTCGACTACTCTCTTTCAAGGTCCTGTTTCTGGTGGCCGTTACTTCAGCCTGACGGATCTCCGAACTGGCGGCCCTGTCCATCCGTGGGGACCTCTGCATTTTCCACAAGGACAGGGTCGTCCTCCGCCTCGATCCTGCCTTCCTTACGAAGGTGAACTCTGCCTTTCACCGCTCCCAGGAACTCATCCTCCCAAATTTTTGTCCTAATCCCTCTCATCGACTGGAGCGTGCTTGGCACTCCTTGGACGTTCGCAGAGCCTTGAAGGTCTACATCTCCAGGACTGCTTCCTTCCGGAGAACGGAGGCCCTTTTTGTGGCCTTTCAGCCTTCGAACATGGGCTCCCGCGTCTCGGGCCCCGCGTTGGGCCGATGGCTGCGGGCCACCATTGCCATGGCCTACCGTCACCTAGGCATTCCCGTGCCAGGACGCATCACAGCTCATTCAACCAGGAGTGCCGCTACATCTACCGCCTGGTCTACTCAGGCTCCCTTGGAAGAGGTCTGCCGCGCTGCCACTTGGACCACCATCACACCTTTCATTCGGCACTATAAGGTGGACTCCTTCGCATCGGCGGATGCCTCCTTCGGCAGGCGGGTGCTTCAAGCGGTACACCATTCCTAAGACGATCTGGATCCGGAGCTACCCTCCCTGGATGACATTGAGCTTTGGTATGTCCCCAGACTGACTGCCGTTTCCTCCTCTCTCAGGAGAATGGACGTTGGTCCTACCTGATACGTCCGTTCTCTGATGAGAGGAAACGGCAGTCAGCCCCACCCTTGTTTTCTCCGGATCTGTGGGATGGCGGGGTGGGCGGTATGCTAATTCTCTCTTGTTTCAGAAAGACATGACCTCGGAGTCTGCACGTCGCCCTCGCCGAACAACTGGGAAGGCTAAGAGGGCGGAGCCTATTTGATTAGCAGACTCGGTCACCACAAGACACAGAGCGATACACCCAGACTGACTGCCGTTTCCTCTCATCAGAGAACGGACGTATCAGGTAGGACCAACGTCCATTTCCTGTGGGATTAACAAAAGAAAAATTTCTCTCCAAGAAAATTAAAATATTTGAAATGTTTGTTGTTTAGAAAAAATAGAATCAATTTTGGGCACCTTCCGTTCATGAAAGAGAACTAAAGGAAGATCACACCTGAGAAAAAGAGAAAATGATTCCTCCCTGCCTCTGCAGCCTCCAGCCTCAAACTGCTGGAACAGTTTTTTGCAGGTCACTCGAATAAGGAATATTACACTCTTCCAGCATAGCATTTCGTGAATGAGGTTTTGGTCATGCGTAGTCAGGATCCAACCTGAAGACTGAAACATGATAGAAGATTACATCTTCTAATGTATTAAAAAAAAGGCTTAAAAATTGAAATTCACATACACACTTTGATATACAGGATTTTTAAAGATCAATATTCAATTGAAACCAGAATTTTTCCTTTTAGGACTAGTGGATAAATAATTAGAAAAAAGCCATGGAAAAATATTTCAATATGATTACCGTAATAAGATTGCTACGTGCACAGACATGGGGAATTTGACAGTACCCAGCATCAAGGAATGGTTTTCTAGGTGTGGACAGATTTTGCTGGAATGTATAACTTGATTTCTTTGATTAGAAAAGACATCATCTATATTTATTGGTGACTGGAAACCTCTTACGAACTTTTTAGGTAAAAATAAAAAAAATGAACTTCTGATTTATGGTTTGGGTAATTAGGATATATTATAGAAAGAAGAAGAATATGTAATTTTATAGAGAGAGGTTGAAATATGTTTTTACTTAAAATTGCTGGGAAGAATATGGGAAGTCGCTTCTTTATATATTTTTCTTTCTTTTCTGTTTTTCTTCAACTTCTGTCTTTTCTTGCACTTATTTTCTCTTTGTCTTCTCTTTGTTTTATATTAGTTTGCATTAGATTTTACCTTTCTTGTTGAAGTTTTAATAATATATACCTACGAAAAAAGAATTTTATATCTTTAAATGAGCAAATGTACGATTATTGGGGTTCTAGGGCAGGGTTTGGAGAGATGCAGAGCGTTCAAGGGAGATGTGAAGAACCTTTACTTTTTTATGTCTTTATTTTAAAAAAACCTTCATTGTTCATTGTTTTTATTGTTCATTTGAGTTCGTTTTGTTGTTTGAAATTTTAGAGAAGTGTGTGCATTAAACATACATTGAAAGGAAATATGATGGCAAAAAGTTTATTGTGGGATAACATTAGGGCCCTGAAACCTAATTGTGTATTAGATTTGTTGAGGTCACCTAACCCTAAAACAACTCTGGATAGCCTATAATATACGCTACACAGAGAACAAGACTGCCTGATCCAAAACAGCAATCCCAACATTCAGAGAAAAGATTCAGTGGGGACTCCACAGATACCCTAATCTAGACCAGAGAACAAAAACTAGTCTTAAAGCATTTCTGGAACCTTAGGAGAGTGGAAACCATGAGTATCTCCAAAGGGCAGGGATTGCAGTAGGGACCTGTTACATAGAGATTTGGGTAGAGGTGAGATAGTTGCCTTGACTTGTCATGTTACATTAAATAGTCATAATTAAGAATTTTCTTTTAATTGTGATATTTTTATGTTCTAATAATCTTAACAGTTGGGAGTCTAGTATGTGAATATGGTGGTATATAATTCACATAGAGAGAGACTTGCTCTTAATTTTACATAGCTCATCCTATGCATTTGAAACATCAACCATCCAATTTTACTATGACTACTGCATAGTTTCTTTCTCTACTGCAGTTTTGTCCAGCTTCCAGGTAGCAGAATGAAATATCAATAGCATCTCCCTCACAAACTGGGTAAATAATGGGTATCATTAACATATTTCAAATGTTCTCCCCCAGTGATTTCATATGAACGTTAAAAAATGGGGAGAGGACCACATCTATGACACCCCACTCTTCCCCCACTACAACACGCTGAACCTGTCCACAGAGAAATGAATAGAACCACTATAAAACTTCACTCAGTGCTCATTGCTGAATACTATAAAAGGACAATGTAAAAAAGTACAGTGATGACTTGAAGAAAATATGTGGCAACCATCAGTAAAACATAAAATAGCCCAGAAAACAAGGAAGTGAAAAAGAAATTCCAAATTGTCCCACATTGACTCTATATGGGTAGAAGAGGGGGTGGAGGAGGGAAAAGCTGTCAGGCTTTCAAGATTCTAACATTATAGCTTATAACATTTAATCAGAGTTCTAGTATTTCTTTTAGTGTCTGTCATATCTTACCTCGGAGGACTGACAGATAAGGAGAACTGCATCACCCCATCAAGGTCTCAATAGAACTCATCCGGGAGAGTGATCAGTATCACCTCAGTCCCATACCCAGGCCTGAACTCAGTCTCCAGAAAATCCACTTCCTCTAATGTGTCACCACCATTTCAACAATCTTCCACCCAAAAGGCTGGAGACCAGCAAATATTTATTCAAGATCACAAGATTGAGCAAGAGTCCAACCGACATGTGCTAGAGCATAATTCAGCAGAACTTCACTTGTTCTACTTTCTCAGAACTCACAGCGGAAAAAGAATTACAGACAGCAGGGTCAGTCACCAATACAGATTTTGTCCATTAAGAGCCAAAATGACTTTGTTGGCAAAGTGCTAATGCAAATAATTATAGTGGCCAGATGAGCAATCTGTCTAATGGCTCCTTCTTGAAGAGAGTTAGTAAAGTTAAACAGGGTCACCTGACAATATTCTGCCACTTCAATAAAGACAGAAAAATAAGTGTGTTTCACCTGCCTAATGTCACAGTGTAGATGCCAACATAGTTACATACTTGAGATTGGTTGAATGTACTTTTTGTCTTTCTCCAGCATTTCAAGTGTTGCTTTATTTTCCAGAAAGTCTCAGCAGCCAAGTTGCCAGCCAGGAAATTGCACTAGAAAGAGGCTGCTTGTAGGCAATAGACTCCAGTATCCAATTTGGTTATCAATGTCAGTGGTCTATCAGGCGCTAAACTGAACTGTTAGCCAGTGAGCTGGGAAACTCTCCAACAGGATCCATTAGGCTTTGGGGATGGGCCATCCAAATCAGGCCTGCTGCACCATGATTATCATGTGTTACTCTTAATTGTAACTGGGTCAAGGCATGATCCAGTCATGGCAACAGAATAATGAAAAGCCTTTCCATTTCCAGATAATGTAAAATTTTCTCTAAAGCAAACACAAGATCTAAATTATGACTTCCCTTGGCCTAAAGATGACTTCAGATAAACCCATGGTTGTCATGAAGGCCATGAATTCCTGAGTTTTTTCAAAGCAAGGACCAGAGGTAAGGAGACTGATGTCACCCAACACCAAAAGGAGATTTTCTACCACCAGCAGCTTTCAAACACCATCAGCTCCAGCATATCAGGAAGGGATTATAGTAATGCCATGTGACAAATATTCCTTATGAGTACCAATTTTCTTTAGCACAAATGGTAAAGCAGCAGAAAAAATTAATAAGCTGCTTTGAACTTCTTGCCACAGTAGAAAAGCCAAATAGAAAATCAAATAAGTAAGTTCACTGCAGTCATTACTTGTCCGATTTAGAGCTTTCTTTAAAAACACATTTCCCAGAAACAATTTTTTTTTGTAATATCAATATGCTATTATTCATTTCCTAGATGGACCCAGTGCAAAAAGCTGTCATAAACCACACATTTGGCGTGTCACTCCCTCTAAAGAAGAAACAAGTCATCTCCTGCAATGTGTGTCAACTTCGCTTTAATTCTGATGTGAGTATTTTTGATTACTGCTCAATGTATGCTTTGTGTGTGTGTATGTGCGTGTTGGTAGGAAGGAAGGAAGGAAGGAAGGAAGGAAGGAAGGAAGGAAGGAAGGAAGGAAGGA
>WNWU01000006.1:34577775-34588665 GCA_012654045.1 Ptyas mucosa | reverse complement strand
GGAAGGAAGGAAGGAAGGAAGGAAGGAAGGAAGGAAGGAAGGAAGGAGAGTCAAGGTAGTCGCAGCTAAAACATACAAAGGATAGTTGCTGGAATTGGGTATGTCTAGTTTAATGAAAAGAAGGACTAGGGGTGACATGATATAGTGTTCCAATAACTAAGGGGTTGTCACAAAGAAGAGGGAGTCAACCTATCCTCCAAAGCACCTGAAGGCAGGACAAGAAGCAGTGGGTGGAAACTAATCAAGGAGAGAAACAACCTAGAATAACGGAGTTGGAGGAAGTGTCAGAAGAAATTTCCTGACAGTTAGAACAATTACCGTATTTTCTGGTGTATAAGACTACTTTTTAACACAGGAAAATCCTCTCAAAAGTCGGGGGTCGTCTTATACGCCAGGTATAAGCCTACCGACGCTCCGACTTCCCCAGCTGACCACCAGTGATGGCAAGCCCCAGCTATCTGGGGAAATCGGAGCGTCGGTAATATCCACCTGGATGCCTGTGATGGTGGGGGAAGCTCCGTGCAGCAACCAGCTGGGTCCAGCATTCAGCGGTATGCAGCCTTGACGAGATCGGCACAGCTTCCTGAATCTGAGTTGCCGGCGCTGACCGATGATGCTACGGGAGCACCGACAACATTGAGGGGTAGTTTTATATGGCGAGTATAGCCCAAACCCTATATTTTAATAGGAAAAGTAGGGGGTCGTCTTATACGCCCAGTTGTCTTATATGCTGGAAAATACAGTAATCAATGAAACGACTTGCCTCCAGAAGGTGTGAATGCTTCAACACTGGACTTTTTAAAGAAGAGATTGGACAACCATTTGTCTGAAATGGCATAGAGTTTCCTTCCTGAGCAGGGGGTTGGACCAGAAGACATCCAGAGTCCCTTCCAACTCCGTTATTCTGTTGACTCCTAGTGATTGGCCTAGATAAGTCCCTGCAGTTTTCTTGGCAAAGTTTTTAGAGGTGGTTTGCCCCAAGGTCACTCAGCTGGCTTTGTGCCTCAGACAAGACTCGAATTCCAACTATCCTGGTTTCTATCCTGGTATTTCAACCATTATACCAAACTGATTCATATACCAGTAGATTAAAAAAATATTTACATTTTTAAAATAAATTGAGTGGTCCTTCCAGTATCTGCCAGATGCTAGGTTTATCAAACTGCATTAACGTGAACAGATGAATCTTTCGTCTATAGTAAGCAAAATTTACTAACAATGCATACATTTTCCCTCCTACTTCAATCAGTTTTAAATTGCAGGCAGAAATGCTGTAGTGAGAATGAGTTTATAAGACAAATGGTCAGAGAATCAGTATAGAATGATTTTTAATTAAATACAGTAGATAGTTTTGCTAGCAGTACAATCCAAAATATGTTTATTATTATCCTTTTGACTTCTGTGTAAATAGGCAAGGGGAAGTAATTAAAAATTATTTTGTTTATTACATGCTAACCAAATAAATGTAACGAATAAATACAAAAAATATTTTAAAAATATGTTTTATGAACCAAGTTCTATCTTTATATTTGGCTTTTACTTTAACAATGACACTAAATATTCAAAAGTAAATCTTGAAAATAACTAGTCGGTTAATGAATCCCATGAAAAGGTCACATTATTCAAATCTGTACTACTTGAAGTGATATTTCTATGGAAAATATAGCAATTGTTTCCAGTTCAATAATAGGCAGTAAAAAAATTGTAAACATAATATTTTATACGTATACTAATGGAATATTACAATTATGATTAAAAAGTATGTACTTCTAATTTAAATTTCTAAATTAAATTAAACAGTGTAATTACATAAAGCAAAATATAACCAAAAAATTCTACCATTTACTTAGACATTTCAACATCTTGTTCTATTATAGCTTTTCCTGGACCGTGTTCATGTTGTTTAATTACATCAGATTTTTGCTGTAAAGTAATAAACCTCTTCATTCTAAACTTGTACTCTAACAGAATCTTTTTTTCTCCATTTTATACATATAAAGATTAGTAGTATATAAAACCGTGCATGTGCTTGCCTCAATTCTGCATGCCATAGGCAGACATTAACTGAATTTTCAGTTGCATTAAACACAACTTGGTATCTATTTACAATTCACTCTAAACTGAATATTATATTATTTAAAGTCACCCTAATTGCCACCTACCTGTAATTCCATTTCAGCTAGGAAATATGTAGCATTGGAAATTTGTTGAACTTCTGGGTCCTACATTTTTCACCATGGCCATTCTGCCCAGGGAAGATGGGAGTCGTTATTCATTAACATTTATTTTATTTATTAGAATTTGTCAAACAAAATCGAGAGCAAGAATAAAAGAAAAAAAAAACAATGACAGGGATTATAGGCACGTTAGTGCACTTATGCCCACCCCCTCTACTGACCACTTAAGTATGAAGTAAGATTCACTAGAAGTCAATTTATGACTGAAACTGTGAAAATTTGTAGCTGAGACAACTGGATCAGATAGAGCATTCCAGACTTTGACAACTCTATGAAAGAAATCATATTTTTTACAGTCAAGTTCAGAACGATTTACATTGATGTGTATCCCAAATCCATTTCATTCATCTATTTCCTGCTGTCCTGTAATATTTAATAAGTGCCCACTGAGAATAATCACTGAGCTGCCTTAGGTTTCTTCTCCATCTGCACTTCCACTTAACCCTTTGTTTGTGCACCATTTCTGAAAACTGTTCTCCTCACACTAATTCTTATGGGCTAGATGATTCTTTCTTATTGCAGATATGGCTGGCAGGAGGGTGGGGTTGGCTACAAATGTTTGGAAAATAATTTTTCCTATATCTTTATGTAGGATGCTAACTCTAAACAAGGATGGATTCACATGGTGCTCAAATGGCTTTAATAGGATAAAATATGATTTGACATAACATAAATATGTGCATAATATTTTTGTTTTGATAGCATATCCAAAATTTCTCTTATGTTAGAGATTAGTCAGTCAGAGATTATGACATAAAGCTCTTCCTTTGTTCTTCTGAAATACAGCTAGGGGTGTGTGTGTGTGAGAGAGAGAGAGAAAGAGAGAGACGGAGATGGAGTTGCAGTACTAGCAAGATTTATATTTATTTTGTTAAAGAATGCAAAGATAGAAAATATATATATGAATCTAAGATGTTCGTGATCTTTTTCTAGACTTTTTAAAAACATGTGGCTGGCTGATCGCATTTAGAAACAGAATTTTTAATGTATTTATTCATGCATTTAATTTATTAAATATTAATGTAGGTTTCACCCTGCTCACTATTGGAATGCAGCCCTCAGCATGCCACAATGAGGCTAAATCAGACTTTAGACCAAAAAAGATTGCCCATCTCTAATTCAAATATTTGCATGAGCCAAAATAAGAGTTGTACTTTGAACACGGGTGACTTATACCATATCGGAAGGAATAACTTAGATGAACATCTAAATATAACTTCTACAATAGAGCCCAAAGTAAATTCTAATGTGTTTTGTTGCTGTAAAGAAAGTATTTTAAAAGTACAAAAAAGGTTTCCATCTAATTAATTTTTTCTTTCAGCAGTTAACCTCCGGGCAATTAATTACCTTGCGTACTACATTTGAAACAGCACTAGGCTTCTTACTGAGATTACCATTAATACGGTTTACTACATTAATACAGATGTGAAAAGTGACATAAAGAACTACAATGTAGCTCTCTACACAGTCACAGCTATGAATTAAAAGTTGAGATGACCTGAGTAAGCAACTCTTAGACCTTTTAGGGGATCAAGGGCAAAAGCTCCCCTAAACAATGAGAAAACAGAAGGTTTTACTAAGCAAGTAAATAATGGAAAAATAATTGACCAAAAACATCAAAGTGTGAGGGACGTTTAAAATTTTATGAGGCGGTCATGTCGTCTCTGCTTTTTTTTCTTTCTTTCTTTTTAAAGAAAGGCTTGCCATTCTGTTCAGCAAATGATTTCAGATACATATCTCTCCCAGGTATGTTTGACTAGGGGACAAAGGTGTGAAGAATACCCGATCATTCTATTCCCTTGCACAAAACAACACAGTAGTATTCTAAGGGTGGGTTGACAGCATCTTCCAAACCAGAAGTAGTTCAAGATATTCCTGTCTACGAGTGTTTGATATCTCTGATCACTCTGTAATATGTACTAGGTTTCCCAAGAATGCCAAACAAAGAAACTCAGGGTGTTTGTTTGTTTCGTTCTATTTTTGTGAACAACTTTGCTGGAATCCACAGGGCTTCATCACAAAGCAACACTATTCCAAGATTTTAAAAATAACTGACAGGCTATGCTAAATGCAGTGCTATCAGTTTACATACAGTAACAGAATTAGGATTTCATATTTTGTCCTGGGTTTGGGAACAGAGTTTCAGATTTTTACACATGCTGTGCTCATTTTGGATTGTCCTAATATTATAGCTCAAACCACATTTTATATTATAAGCTATAATGAATTATGTTAAGACTTAGATTTATACAGATAGTCCTTTATTTACAATCACAATTGAGCCCAAAATTTCCACTACTAGGGTAAGACAGTTATTAACTGAATGTTGTCCTGTTTTTCAGCCTTTATTGCCACAGTCGTTAAGTGAATCACTGCAATTGTTAAATTAGTAATGTGGTTATTGAGTCAATCTGGCTTCCCATGTGCAAAGATCATAAGTGTGAAAAACGGTGTTGTAACTTCAAACGGTCGCTAACTAAATGAGTGTAAGTCAAGGACTACCTGTATCCTGCCATACCATTTCATGGGATAATTTCCAACAACAAAATTTCAGTTAAAATGGCATAAATGTAAGCTTATGTTATTCAATGTTAATAGTAACTTATTTTTAATACTTTAATAACAATGGGAAATTGTGCCATAAATTTTCAGCAAACATGGTGAAAAAGCTTTAGGGTTGGATGCAATATGCGTGCAGCACCAAGTCCCAAAAAGGGAGCACTTCACGTTCGTCAGGGCCATGACCAGGAAGAGGAGCTGCCTAGGGGGCATGCATGCCCCAGATAAGGTATTTCTGGTTTCCGGCAAGCACATGCACACCAGCAAGTAAGTCTTCTGGTTGCTGCTGCGCATGCACATGCGCAGCTGGCCGGCATGCATGCTCACGTCGGAAAACAGAAAACCAGCTTTTCCAGTTTCCGGCACTGCTGCACACACAAAGACCAGCTGATTGTCGCGTGCGCATGCACGCCAGTAACCCAGAAGAGGAATGGACTACACCTTGCGTGCCAGGTGACATGGTTCCGTGTGCCACTTGGACACACATGCCATAGATTCGCCATCGCGGCAATATGAAAATCAGGGCACATCAAATGGCAGTTGATCATCACAGTATCATAATACCTTATACAGGATCAATATTTTTCATATTCTATCATTCTCCTTATTAATGTTTTTCTATTCTACCAAACTCTTCCTATTCCTAATTTACTCTAGACAACTAACAGAACAACAACAACAATAACAAAAATGTTTAACATGGTTTTGTTGGCCCCAACTATGTTGACCTATGGAAAGGTTTTATAAACTTGACTATTCATAGAATAAATAAAAGCATAGGGCAGGAAGGGATCTTGGAGGTCTTCTAGTACAATCCCCTACCTAAGGCGGGAGTCTTATACCACCTTGAACAAATTGTTGTGTAATATTTTCTTGAAAATTTCCAGTGATGGACCACCCACAAATTTGGTTATCAGACTGTTTCATTGCATACAAATTCTTACTATCAGGAAATTTTATTTATGACTTCTTGTCCTAACATCAAGTGCTATGAAGAATAAGTTGACACTCAGTTTTGTAACAGCCCTTCAAGTATGGGAAGACAATTATCATATCTCCTCTCTCTTTGTTAAGCTAAACATACCTGGCCCTTTCATAGGATTTAACCTCCTTTATCATCTGTTTCTTCTTTCAGGGGCCTCAGCAACTTTTTTATATTGTTGTGACTATTGTTGTCCTGGATGAGTTCCAAGTGTGACCTTAACAGTGTGGTATAGTGCAGTACTGTCACTTTCCTTGATCTTGATGCTATTTACTACATCAAGTTTAGGAATGTGTTGACTTTTTTGCCATCTGTAGCACACTCATACTTAAATGGTAATACACCAGGATACCTAGAACCCTCTTATACTGCTAAGCCAGATGCTGCCTATTCTGTACCTGTGCATCTGTTTTTTTTTCTAAGTGTAGAACATTATTTTTCTTACCACTAAACTATATATTGTTGGTTAGGGTCCAAGTCTGTCAAGATCCTTCTGAATCTTGAGTTTCATTGAATACTACATGCTGAACACAAGTGGTCAATCAACTACAGTTAGTGGTATTGCCTATCCTGCATTGTTCCATCTTGTTCCATCTTATGAAGAAGTAGGATATAACCTACTTTATCAAGCCCTGTACTGAAATCTAAGTATATTGTAACTACAGTATTTATTTCCTTGGTCCAACTATTTAGTCACTTTATCAAAGAAGGTAATAAGATTTGTTTGGCATGACCTGTTCGTAACAAACCTTTACTGACTTCTAGTAATAATTAAATAATTAAATATAATTAAATATAAAGTAATAATAATTAATTATTCCCTTGGGGTTGGGACCAGAGCAAGTGAAGTCCCATCAGGAGAGGATATGTAGGAAAGGTATTTTTTAAAAGTTGCAATTCATTCTACTTAATTAAGTTTTGATAGATGGCTATATACATACATCTTGATATTGTATACATTTTCTCTTTAAAGTATATCATGTTAGCATGCTGTTTTTAAAAGTAAATGTTTATGTTCTTGCTTACACTGCAAAATAAAAAAGAGCATAACTTACAACTGATTTAATTGATTTGGTGTCAGTTACTCTTTAAATATGTTTCAGATTTTATAATTCCATATCTAGATCATATCTAGAAAATAAGTGAATGGCCACTTTGGTTATTATACAAATTTGTCTCTACTATAGATACGATGGAGAAAAATACTGAAAGATTCTGTGATTTAGTGGTGATAAAGGCAACAACTGGAAAAAATAGTAGTGCAAACAGGATATTAGAATGCCAGAAACAGAAGAACCTAGAATAACAGGAAGATTTGGATTAGATAAACATAGTAAGGCAGGAGGTAAGTTAATAGAGTCTTATATAGCAAATTATTTCTTCATTGCCAAGCACTCCTACTTCAGGCTATTTAAAAGTAATCCTTACACTTGAACATAACTAGATGGACAACATCACAATTAAATTAGCTATATGATAGGAAACAGGAGTTAAGGAAGTGCAATCTGGCCAGGAAATTTCCAGATGCAGATTGTGGAACAGACCATGAATTATTGGGTGTCAAAAGCACCAGTTAAACTTAGAAAATTAAAGACAGTAGCTGTGCCAGCAGGATTTAATTTGGAGGGCATTTAGTTAGACTATCAAATCAATGTAATGCACAGATTGAAAAATTTTAATTTATGCAAAGAAGAAACTAAGAAGCCCATGGGCAGATAAGAGGGATGGGGAGGGAACAAAAGTTCAAAGAAAAAAAAGATCCAAGTAGTTTTCAGAACAAGCTATAATAATAACCAAAGAAAAACAAAAGATGAAAGCCTTGGGCAACAAGAAGGATGCAGGATGACAGAATGCAGGTTTTTAACATCATGCAAAAAAGGACAGTAAAAGATGTATCAATAAAGAATGCCAGCAAATAGGTAAAAAATAACAAGAAAGGAAAATGAGATATTTTTAGAAGAATTAGAGGAAAATGTGTGGCTAAGTTAGTGTATTAAATAAAAAAAGATCTAACAGAGCCAAATGACAGAGAGAGAAAGTGAAGAATGAATGAATGAATGAATGAATGTGTATGGAAATGATTTCACCAGAAAATGAGGTATATTCTAATAATGGACTTTCTGATAGAGCACAATTCTCAAACAAAAAAGCACAGAGGCAAATCCAACAAATATTGAACTCTTTCAAGCTGCAGGAAAAGAAGCAGCTTAAGTGCTAACACTTTTATATCCACAGATACAGTATACAGCAAAACTTATATTCTAGAGCTATGCTGGCTGGAGAATTCTGGGAGTTGAAGTCCACAAGTCTTAAAGCTGCCGAGTTTGAAGACCTCTGCTCTAGAGATTGGGAAAGATTGGTATAAATGCCTATATCAAAGAAAGGTGATATAAGAGAACATGCGCCTCACCAATCCATTGTACCAGTTTGTCACACAAGCAACATTTTGTGCTATGTCTTACAGTGAAGAATAGAACTGTGCGTGTGGAAAGAGAAATAGCAAAGCAACAGACAAGCACACACCAAATGAGATAGAGAACATAAGATGGAGATGACAAGATAATTTAATGAAGAAATTTCCTTTATTGACCACAGCAGAGCTACTGTATAGCTCTCATCAGAATATAGCACACTAAGGTCAATAGGTATAGCAGAACACATTATTGTTCCTCTGACTAATCTTTACAATGAACAAGAAGCTACGTTCATTTGAAATAAAAAAGCAGTTAGAATTAGGCCACAAGTAAAGACTCAGCTTCTTATGAAAGTAAAAATGGAAAGCAAAAAATCTGGGTTAATGTTAAATATTAAAATATTGGAAAAAGTTCCTAGGAGGGGCATGAACTACAAGAAGAACCAATCAACTGGTCCTGGAAGAAAAAAAATACTGGTTGGTATCTAGAGATTAAGAAGCAGAAATTGAAAAGGAAATAGGAAATAGGAGGATATGATGGCTTAGAAAAAGAAATAACTATGTTTGGCAAATTGGAGGATATATGAGAACCAGTTTAGTGTAGTGGTGAAGGTGTGACTTTTAGTCATGCCTTAGGCATGAAAACCGGCTGGATGATTTTGAGGCAGTCATTTTCCCTCAGCTCCATTTGCCTCAGAGAGCTGTGGGGAAAATAGAAGGAGGAAGGAGTATTAGCTATATTTTGCCATCCTGAGTTATTTATGAAAATAAGGCAGGGAATGAATGAATGAATGAATGACAAGACAATGGATGGACAGTATTCATGGAAGAGCTGCTGATTGTCACCAAAAATAGATTGAGCTAAAGGACATTTGTCCATGCAAATAGTGGGAGCTAAACCCTGCTCTTAGACCTGAACTAATACTTAAAATGTGGAGAAAATGTTTGATCTTTTATATTCTTTTTTGAGAGATTTTACTCTAAACATCAGAGTTTACTCAAACCTTTGTTATGTTTCTATGCTTTTTTTGTGCTCACCAACAGAGTAGTTCAAATAAAAACAGAGAAGAAAACAATCACAACTAGCTCAATTTCAAGAATGTACAGCTTTATTACCATCTGCCATATGACAGCTATGCTCTGCACCAGCTGTTTTGTCGAAAGCCAAATGGCCCTGAAACACCTCTATAATGTCAAGTAATGGAAAAATATAACTCATTGCAGTCCACAAATTCTATTGCTTATACACTCACTAAGTAGATGAATGGGATGAAAATGCCAATCAGACTTTAAAGAAGGAAGCCAGAGAGAGCTTAGTTTGGCATCCTACCTTCCCAAAAGATGTCTGGTGCAGGCAAAGCTGACAATATCAACTGAGTACTCATAGGTGTGCATGTAGCTGTGTACTAATAGGCGTGCATGTAGCACTACATGCAATTGGGCTTAAGAAAGATATCTAGCATCTAAGATTGAAAACAAACTGATTAGGAGTCTCAGTCCCAATGATTTTCAAATTATGTTAACTGGAATCCTAGGGTTCCATAAGAAATTTGTAAGGTTCCCCATTTTTTTAAAAAAACCCATTACATTTTATTTATTTATTTATTATATTTATATACCGCCTTTCTCCCGTAGGACTCAAGGCGGTGTACATTTTAAAAGATCATTCACATGTTCATATTTAGCCCCGCCTGTTGGAACATCAGGGTCTTGAGGGCACGGCGGAAAGCACGGAAATCAGGGATATTCCGTATCTCTGGGAGCAGTTCATTCCAAAGGGTTGGAGCCCTCACAGAGAAGGCCCTCCCCCTGGGAGTCGCCAGTCGGCATGATTTGACTGACGGTACCCTGAGTAGTCCCTCCCTGTGAGAACGAACTGGTCGGTGGGAGGCTATTGGTGGCAAAAGACAGTCTCATAGGTACCCAGGTCCTAAGCCATGGAGCGATTTAAAGGTGATGACTAACACCTTGAATCGCACCCGGAAGACCACCGGGAGCCAGTGCAGCTCGCGCAGGAGAGGTGTTACATGGGCGTAAGGAGTTGCGCCCATAATCACCCGCGCGGCTACATTCTGGATTCAGCTGGAGCCTGCGGGTGCTCTTCAAGGGGAGCCCCATGTAGGGTCCATACGGGAGTAGTCCATACATTACAGTAGTCCATACGGGAGGTGACTAGGGCATGAGTGACTGTACGCAAGGCATCCTGATCCAGAAAGGGACGCAACTGGCGGATCAGGCGAACCTGATAAAAGGCCCCCCTGGCCACATAACTACTAATTTGCTTTGCATCTTGATCAGATGTTTCATGACTCTCTTTTTTTAAAACTAACATATTCTGAGCTTGAAAGGGTTTGGAAACCCCTGACCCAGGGGTGAAATGCTCCTGGTTCGGACTGGATCGCCCAATCCGGTAGCAATGGTGGCGGGTGGTTTGGAGAACCGGTAGCAAAAATCCCTGTGCTCCCCCCCCACCATGCCCAGCTGAGCCGCATGATCATCAGAGGCTCTTTTTTTTTTTTACTTTTAAAAGCATTTTTTCTACAACTTCTTCCACCGAAAAAATGCTTTTAAAAGTTAAAAAAAGCCTCTGATGATCACGCGGCTCAGCTGGGATCTCAGAGGCTTTTCAAAGCATTTTTTTTCTGCAACCTCTTCCGGGGAAGAGGTGGTTAAAAAAATGCTTTAAAAGTCTCTCTGAC
>WNWU01000006.1:34561808-34577375 GCA_012654045.1 Ptyas mucosa | reverse complement strand
TTCCCAGGAAGAGGTTGCAGAAAAAAATGCTTTAAAAGTCTCTCTGACGATCCCAGCTATGTTGCCTGATCGTCAGAGAGACTTTTCAAAGCATTTTTTAAAACGATCAGGCAACTCAGCTGGGATCATCAGAGAGACTTTTAAAGCATTTTTTTCTGCAACCTCTTCCTGGGAAGAGGTGGTTTAAATAATGCTTTGAAAAGGCTCTGACAATCCCAGCTGTGTTCCTGATCGTCAGAGGCTTTTCAAAGCATTTTTTTGCATTTGCAGAAAAAATGCTTTGAAAAGTTAAAATAAAAAAAAAAGTTGGCTTCGCCCACCCAGTCACATTACCCCCCACCACCAAGCCATGCCCACAGAACCGGTAGTAACAAATTTTACATTTCACCCCTGCCCTGACCTAACCCTAAGTTGAGGCCCAATACTAAATAATGCATATGGAGGAGCCCTTAAAACAATGGAACAATAGTTTAATATTTCAACAATTGTTACAAATTGTTAATTTATGAATATTCATTGCCTGCACTATTTCTAGCAGCCAGATTTAAACAGCAGCTACTACTACTACTAAATGTCAGCTGGTACTAAAACCCCAGAAAAGAATCAATAATGTCAAATAATGTCAAATGTCTGTCAGTTGTGTAGCTGGATTTTTGTCAAATGTGCCCCCTCCCTCAAAAAGTCTATTTATATTGATTCTTTAAGTTTGGAAGGTATTGAAGCAGATAGGAGGTAATTAAAAGCATAAATCTCAAGAAGCCTGTGAAGGTAATTCTCTGCTTTACAAGCAGAGCTGACAAAATGATGAACGCTTCAGTTCCAACATGACAGAAATATTACATGATTACAGGCTGCAGGGGCATAATATGCTGAAAGTTATCTTCAAAACCAGCTATTTAACAAAGCCTTTAACAAAGTTTTTCATTTTCCATTTGAAACAGTTAACCTATTGCAACATTCATCTGGCTATGCTTCCTGTGTTCACCTTATTTTCACTAATAATCTGTTTCGTGTTAATTAGTTAATTCAAGGGGCAATAAATGCAAGAGGCAGTAAAAACTGGGGTGGAGAGAAGATGGTGGGCAGCACTGGTCTTCCCTCCACACCCTCCAGGCAGAGATAATTGATGGTTCTTTCTGCACTCCGTTTTTAGTATTTCCAACCAAGTGGGCATCAGAGAGCAATCAGCGGAAAAAAAGAGACTCCATATGAGTCAGAATGCTTTCTTCTTCTCTTTCCATTCTCTGATCTATGTTAACATTTGTACCGATTCAATTGTGGACATATCTGTCTACATATTAATTAATGCTTCATTCCTGAGGAAATCAAGCAATCAGCCTTTCCCTTCTATATACAAATTGCATCTCTTGGGCACCGACCACAGGTCAACAAACTCCTGCACAAATCCCACATATCTGGCTGTGAATTAATAAAAAAAAATGTCTTTGTCTCCTTCTTTACAAAAATAAAAAAACATTATGGCATCCGCCCCCACCCCGCCGCTCTATTCCCCACTGCTCTGAGACTGCATGTCTAATGTGAATACAAATAAAATGGGTGGAAATAATATGTTGAGGGTCAAAGGGGTGTAGAGAAACCAGAACTGAGAGCTATTTTGTCTGCGAATTGATTAAAGTTTTTTATCTTCTACTTGGAAAACTATCAAAAAACCTCTGCCCCAGCCTTAGCCCCCAGAGAGACACAGTCAGATTCAGAAGCCCACCAGTTAGTCAGTTGAAAAACAAAAAAGCCTGCCGGCCTGACTGATCTGTGGAAACGACAGGATGGGGTTGTCAGATATATACTGATGGTCGTGCTCATTCAGTCTATGCGGAAGTTATTTAGGCCATACAGTTTCAGGTTTAATCCAGCAAACAATTTGCAAACAAATTAAGAGAACATGTTAATTTAAAGACCTTAGGTCATATAGACCAATATCTGGGTGTACAAATTTTTAAAACTGATAGAGGTTTTTGCTTCTCACAAAAGGATAAGATTGAAGACCTGCTACAAAGATGTGGCATGGAAAACTGCAACCCCACAGATACACCCATGCGCACTGACTATAATAAAATTGCTTATCTAGACGGTAACAAGCATCATGATAAAGCTCAATATCAATCCATCATAGGATCACTCCTTTATATCAGCAGATGGAGTAGACCCGATATATCATTAAGTACAAATCTCTTATCTAGACAAGTAGATGAGCCTAAAGAACAACATTGGGTTGCTATGAAAAGGTTACTCAGATATTTGCATAATACAAAAGATATGGTCTTATTATTAGAACCTGATGAAGGGGTAACCCCAAAACTTACCTGTTATTCAGATGCCGATTGGGCAGGGGATGAAAAATCAAGAAAAAGCACATCAGGCTTTATATACTTCCTAAATGGTTGCCCCATAGATTGGCGCGTTTGTCGCCAAAACTTCATTGCTAATTCCACGGCCGAAGCTGAATATGAGCACGACCATCAGTATATATCTGACAAATGGTAGCAGACGATGGAGAATTATTGCTCAGGTCTATGAATTTCTGTAATTTTTTTAAAATCATAGAACGTTTTACCTAACATGGAATCCTTGAACCTGAACGAATTATCTTTACAAGAGATTGATGCATTAACCATAGCCTTAACAAAACAGCACCAATCATTAACCAAAAGACTAAAAAAACTTTCTATTGAAGCTACCCAGCAAGTACAAACCTCTTTACAAAAGGACCCAACTTTTTTTCCTTCTCTTCACTCGAACACCGAAAGACCAGACCCACGCTTACAACCATCCTCTGCTACCATTTGTCAGATATATACTGATGGTCGTGCTCATTCAGTCTATGCGGAAGTTATTTAGGCCATACAGTTTCAGGTTTAAAAGTTATTTTATTATTTACAAATATACAATAATGAACAGGGTGTCCTGCTGCATTTATTACCCTAACTGTATGGCTCAGAGGTTGAGAGGGAGAGAAGTTCACTGTTGTCTTGCAGAGATGGAAGGAAAGAATTAGGGAAGATATCCAATTGATTTGTGGGTATGACTCCAATAAGGGAGTTCATTGGTTTATACAGTCACATGGGATGTCTGTAGACTTAGAAGACTTAACCCCTTCTGGTGCCTGGGGCATCATACGTAGGCAATATCTGACAGGGGTTGCATGCAGCAACCTTGAGGGATTGGATAAAGTTCAGTTCTCCGTAATATGGGAGAATATGCCTGCCCTCTCGAAAAACCCACACAGGTAGAATGACTGTCACAAGCTCCCCCTTAAGAGAGACAAACAGACTTAAATTACTGCTGATGCTCACATATTGCAGTCTGCTTTGATGACTTCCCAAATTTGAGTTTGCGTTGTAAAAAGAGCCATACTGAAAATGCACTAAATTAGAGCAGCCGCTGCCTCAGAAGCCCTTTCATCTGAGGCGTCATATAGAGGTGATTGTTTTCCAGAATGTAGGTGTTACTTGATAGGCCCATAAGAAGCCATTTAGCAAAATCTCCATTTTGTTTGAAATTTGACCACAAGGGACATATCTCATAACTGCAGGGAAAGTAGGAAACATTAGAAAAGGCCAAGTATTTTTCCAGGCTGTAGTTAACACAGTTTAAACAAGGGCCTCTTTGTTCATTATTCAAATTTCATATTTTCTTAATTTCTGTACATTTCATCCAGGTTTTTGTTTTTTAAACCCAGGGCTTTTTTTCCCCCTTCCTATCATTTTCTTGGTGGAAGTAAACTTCAGGGGCACTTGTAGGTCTTTGCCCATTTTCTAGTCAGTTTAATAACTGGATCTATCAAGAGAACTCAATCTGCTATTTTTCCATAAATCAATTTCAGCTGTTAATAACTAATAGGTGGAGGATGCGCTGGGAAATATATATGGTGGCATAATGTTGCATAAAGAATTCAGAAGGAACTTTTGCAATGTGTGCTGGCAGAAGCTAAGTACGCTTATCAAAGTATTAAAGTAGGCATGGGCTTCACGTAGGGGCTTTGAAGATTCCTCCTGCTGTTTATGTGCATGTACATGCACAAGCAGGGGCACTAGCAAAAAAGGAGGTGCTCTTTGAATGAGTTCAAATAGCCTCAAATCCATTTCAGGTTGATTGACAAGTTGATTGACAGCTGCAGGAAAAACAAAATACACTGACATAATACGCTGAAAGGGAATCCAGTTTTTGTACTCAAACAGAACAAATACACGAATTAATAGCAGTTATGTTTGCAATGTTAAACATTTAAACATTGTACATCCAATAATAGGCAATATTAAATACATCTAATAATATAAAAAAGCCACTCACAACAGGCACCATATGAATGCCACATACAGAACAGCACACACTCTGCTAGAAAGAAATTCCCTGAAAATGGGCTCCAGCATGAGTCCAAAAGCTCGGAAGACAAAACCTCTGGTCCCAGTGACCGACCCAGATTGGATCCTACAATGTAAGTACACAACTACAAATTGCATGCAGAATAACATTTAACATTTTTTACATTTGTCCTCAAAATATAGTTCTGCAAATACTGTACTCGGTTAATAGTTACGTTGCCCCCAGAAATCCTCATTTTATTTTCTTCACATATAGAGTAGATGCAAGAAATCTATCATGCTTCACTGATTCAGTTGGATTTTCAACCATCCCTGACTATTAGACATGGGGGCTGGAGTTGATAGGTCCTAAGTCCCAATTATAAGAAATAATTCTGGAGAATACCCCTTCTGCTAGTACAGAAGTTTGAAGTTCTTCTCTGCCAGAGAAAGGCCTTCTCCGCATCTAAGAAGATCAAAGCAACTTGCTTTATATTAAGTTGCTCCAAATATTCCAAAATGGCCAACACATTTGTAACGTTGTCCTTTAACTAAGTTAAGGGGAAAACCCCCACATTGATTCTCATGAATAAATTCTTGCAAGATTATTTTCAGTCTGTCAGCTAGAATCATTGTGAACAACATGTAGTCATTATTCAATAATGACATCAGCCAATAGTTTAAAGCCAAATCTTCTCCTTGCTATATTGCCCTCTTTCCAATTCTCTGGCATTTTTCTTCCCTGTGGAGGACAACAAAATTATTCCAAATCTACTCAGATCTAGCCAGTAGTTTAGATTAACTGATTGATTACATAGTCTATTAAAGGTCTGTTCATTTAATTCAAAAATGAAACTGATTAATCTTTTTCAAATCTGTCCCTAATAGTTGCAGATTGTTGTGTTTCATATGTTTACATTACATTTTTATAGTTAGCCAAAACAAGAAATCATCTATAACAATGACCCAATCAGCAATGCTTTCTGAATACAATTTTTTCATTTAGATTAACCTCAGTTTTAAATAAAATTTTACAATTGAGAGGTTTTCATTTTTTCCATATGAACCAATTTAAAAAGAAATAGCTATTGTTTATTAAGAGCAAATCTAAAATATTTATAACTATGAAAATAGATTACTTTCTGTACATAATTTCATGCTTTGATTTGGGGTTTTTTTTTCAGTTGCAAATGTGTGTTGTTTCTTTTTCTCAGCCTTTGAGTGAAGCTAAAAGGGCAGATTAATCAAAGGGAAAATGGGCAGATATTTTATGTTGTGCATATTTCAAGAGTAGTGGGTGGGAATTGGCTAATTTGCATGTCATTATTGAGTCTAGTCACAGCTGAGGAAGGCAAGCACCAGGCTGTATACATAATAATATTTGTTAAGGTTCCATCATTGAATAGTGGAAATAGATTTCAGAGCAATGTATTACTAAAAGCACAGTAACTCTTAGTCTATATCACTATTTCTGAATCAGCTGTAAGTAAAACATTTGCTGTGTGTCGATTTATTGTGCAAAGAAGGAAAGGAAATGGTGGTTTGGTGAAAAAAAATAAGTTGCACTAGGATACAAAGAAACATCTCAAAGTGAGAATCAAGAAAAGGTAACTTATTTCTGTTTTTCATATCTTTATTTATGCGGGCCATTGTAATTTTTTTCAGTGATCAAAATTTTATGCAGCAGTTTTCTGCATAACAAATGATTGTTTGACAGGATTTGTTGATGGATGGGATATGAGAAGTAGATATCTATGTTGTATTATAAGAAAAGGTGCAAAGCTATTAAAATTATTTATATTTGTCTTGATGAAGGGTAAAGGCACTTCTTTATATATTTCTTTTTTTTATGATATTCTTACTACTTTTTCTCTTTTTCTTTTTCTGTCTTTTCTATGCCTTCTATTTCTTTCTTTTTTCTTTTTAGTCTGTATTAGTTTTTACTTTGTAATTATAATCCGAAGTGGTACCTATTAATCTACTTGCACTTGCATGCTTTCAAACTGCAAGATGGGTAGGAGCTGGGGCAAGTAATAGAAGCTCACACGTTGCAAGGAGCTGGGGCCTTGAACCTGCGCTGTCAGCTCCAGCTGACAAGCTCAGTGTCTTTAACTTCTGAGCCATCATGCCTGAACAAATCTGTACATATAGGTAATCCAACTAACTTGTTTGGTAACCATTTGCAATTATGACAGTGATGAAAAAGTAACTTTGTGACCAGTCCTTGCATTTACAATCTTTACAGGTTTATAAAGCAAAGGAAAGTTGAAGTAAGATTATATACTCAATTGCAGTTTCACTTAATGACTCCTCAGCTCAAAGACTGAATTGCCAATCCTAATTGTGGTCACTAAATGTGGACTACCTGTAAAAGAAACAGTAATTTATTTCAGGAAGCCAATAAAAAATAACTAAAAATCGTATGATCTGAGAATAATAGTAGTTAAGCTCCTTATGTGTCATTGAAAATCATTTTAAATAATTTTTGTCAATTAAAAGAATGACTTTACATTTTCAAAATTTAGAGATGAACTAGTTGCTTATATACTTGCAGTAAAATACACAAAATTAAGAAACTATGTTCATTTATAGAATACCCAATATATGATCATTGTAAATTTTCAGTAGCTGCAAACATTATATGATTGATTCGAGGAATAGAAAGAAAAATAGAGCATATAATTAAAGTTGCAGCATCCCAGGATCACATGATCACCATTTGCAATCTTCCCAGTGGCTTCTGACAAACAAAGTCAATGTGGGAAGCTGGATTTGCTTAATAAAATTAAGCACCACTTACTTAACGACCTCATAACTTAGTGGCAGACATTTGGTCCCAATTGTGGTCATAAGTCAAGGACTATCTGTACAGAAGGCTTACAAAAAGGGAGGGAGGGATAAAAGAGAAGATAATATTTGAACTTACTAGTCTCTATGTGGGACCATAATCATAACGGCTAAGAAATAGTACTACTTATATAGTAGATAGTATGTATATAGTAATATGCAATTTTCAACAATAATGAATCCATAAGATGGTCGGGCTTTGATTGATTTCTATATTCCATTTTCTAAAAATTTCTGTGAGTTTTTAATGCTTTGAAAATATGACTGGAGATAGTTTCCATTTTCAAGATAATAATATAGATTTTCTTATCTTTTTTAAAAAAAAAATTAGCACTGAAGTGTCTATCAGTTGGATGTGTACAATTTGTACACATACCTATCTCAGCAAGAACCGAAATAAAATTAATAGAATTGTTTATAAGTAATCATGGATAGGATTGTACTACGTCTTAATGTAAATGAGGTTATAATTAGTTTAAATCTGTTTGGGCTTGAGTCCTTTGAACAGATTTCACATACAATAAATGAGGATTGAATAAAGTGAAGCAAAGCCAGCCGTAGTTTAAGATTAATTTTGCACTCATCGCAACTATTAGTAGAAAGGCTTTTTACACGAACTCTACATGGAGTAACCCTTTGTCTCAGATTCAACTCTGCTTATCATGTTGTAGTTTCTTATTCTGCCCTTGGATCTTTTTAGTAGAGCAGGCTATTCTGTGAATGAAGTTACAGTGAAAACACTGAAAGAGGCGTGGTTTACACTACGCATCCATATGCTCTAAACTTAATGAGTAGCTGCGCTCAGAGAACCTCAACACTTAATTTTCGAAGAGCCACGTCTCCTGAAGTTGCATCATCTTTGGAGATAGGATTGTAGAAATCAGGAACCCACCAAAACAAATGTGGATGCAAAAAAAAAAAAAGTCTGGATTAAAAAATATTCCAAATGGAGAATATGTGTTCTACAGTTACATTGCTTTGTTCATAGAAGTTTACAAGGGGTTCAGAAGTTTCCTTTGCAGCCCTCCTGTCTGAACCTACCACTTCTTCAATCATTTTTTTTTCTCCAGAAGTAAAACATAGCATAATCCATTCAGCATCTTTTGATTAATGGTGCTAGACCTCTCCATTTGGGAAGACCATAGACACAGAATCACTGGGTAATGAACAGAAGAATAGTCTCTATATGGGTATAAGCAGACATGGCTTCAAATTCATACAGTATACAGTATGAATTTGACACTGTTGACATTGTTGCAGTTGACCCTATGTTAGGAGGTGAGGTCTCAGCTTCAAGGGCAGGATTTTGTGCAAGCAGATCTGGTTTAATGGAAAGTGACCAAGGCCAATATTGACTGATTAGTGGAGAGTTCAGATTGCTTCCCATGTGGTTCTGAAGCCACCTTTAATAATGCTATATTGCTCTGCTCTCTCCTTATAGGTAATGAATGAACCAGGAGAACTCCAATTTATTTCATATAAGTTGTCCTTGACATTTGAAAAGGAAGTAATAGAAAAATATTTTGTTAAAAGAGGCACTTGGGGACTTTTTGCTTTCTGCTTTCATTTTTCTAAAATTCTTGAGAGAAAATTGTTTTAGAGCAGTCTACCCCCATCTCCTCTCATCCTTTGCTGATATATCTATTGACACAGTCAGTTTACATATGCTATTCACAGAGCACATAGTCCTTTTTTTTTTTTACTTTAGAAAGCTAAAAGCAATAACAGCGCCCAGAAATGTGATGGCAGGAATAGAAAAAAATAGCTGGGCCTGAGGGACAAGTTAGAAGAGCTTCCAGACAAATGGTTCCTATAGCTACCACTCAAAGGATGTGCAGCAACTCTGTTTTCTCCTTAATAGAAATAAAACAATGAAAAAACATGTTAGAGAAATGTGGAATTGATTCCAATGGAAGACAGAGTTGTCTGAGTGAATTACCTTATGTAATTTAATGAACAATGCAGGATGGTTGCATAATAAAAGTAGCGTCTGAAAGCATCTTGAGTGTAATTTTTATTATACAATTCAGGATTTCATAGCTATTCTTGGTCAACAAATAGTTAGCTTGCTATTGCAGTGATAGACAAGTTTATTGCTGCTCCTACATGTCCACTGCTTCTTGAACAACAGAAAATTGTATATAACTTTATAGTAATTATAATTGCAAGTGCATTATATAATACATAAGTACTGTGTATAATACTCTAGCACACTTTCATTTAAATAATTCTTCCTCTGTATGGCAATTGAAAGAAAAAAAAATATCATACCTATCATTAAAGTACAACCAGACTTTGGTGGCATACACATAGAAAGAAATACAATACACAAGAGGTTTGTTGTATCATGCAATCTGCCACTAAGAATAATGCCATGGCTGACATGCATTAGGAATACAGCCTCTTGACTGCTTGTGTTAAATTGAAAGCCAGCCATTAACCCAAGCATGAAAGCTTTTCTCAGCACCTCTGCTAGACTCCAAACTCTTCAGGGTGCTGTTAACACTATGTTGCTATAGAAAGGGTGACTGAATTAGTTTGAGTGCAAGTAGGTGCTACAGAACAGCCACTCTGGGACCGCATGTAATAAGGCAACCTGGCCACCTGGGTGTAAGTCAAACAGATGGAATGAAAAGGAAAATGCACATACTGCATACTGCATACATCTGTGCTCAGTAACAATCCTTGTGACATGTAAATAACTTATCTTCAGAATCAGTGCAAGTAAAACGTTAAGATTCAGAAGCAAATAACACCAAACACATTTTCTGTTCTTAAAAAAAGAAAACATAGGGCCAATCAGTGGTGAGTTGCCCCTGGTTTGCACCAGTTCTATAGAACCAGTAGTAAAACCGGCGGGAGGCCCCACCCACTGACCCTGACGTCATGAAAATCCTTCTGCACATGTGCAGAAGCTTCTGCACTTGTGCGCGGCCCCGTTGCGAACCGGTAGTAAAGGTAAGTAGAACCCATCCCTGGGGCCAATCATATTCTCTATGTAAAACTGCACAGAAAATAAAGTTAAAATTATATGTGTACATGCAAAAACATAATAATCTATCCCCAAAATATGGACCACAATAAAGATTATTAAAACTATTACAAGGTATTCAATTTTATTAGTATCATACAAAGAAGGAGGGAAACTGCTTAATCAATTGGAGTTTATGAACTAGTAATACTAAACTTGTTTATCCAAAAAGGAATTCCTCTGATTTTAGTAAGGCTGACTTTCTAGCAAGCAAATATTATAAAGGCTCTTTAATAAGAATGGGTGCCAAAACCATATTTGAAGTATTTAGTACTTAAAGTGCTAGTAGACTATCCATATGTAATATAGATTTTACTCAAATGTTGTGTAATAATATTTGCTGGATTGTTTATGTAATAGAAAAAGAGGCTTTATGCCTCCATGTTTAAAAAAAAAGTAAAATATAAGTAATATCAGAAGCAAATGTAATTTTGCACATAGGACAGGATACCTATCTTTAAGTAAAATAAAAACTACTGTATAGGACTAGTAATAGACACAGACCATCATAAACAAGCAAGTGTGCTTTCAGAAAGTCTGGTACAAATAAGTAGGCTATAATCTTATGCAAACTCATAGTGGTTTCAATAGAATTGTATTCTAATTGGAAGTAAAATTGG
Organism: Ptyas mucosa; assembly: GCA_012654045.1. Lineage (NCBI taxonomy): Eukaryota > Metazoa > Chordata > Lepidosauria > Squamata > Colubridae > Ptyas > Ptyas mucosa. The sequence goes on along the minus strand of WNWU01000006.1, from coordinate 34,566,558 downwards.
ACCCTTAATAATCAGATAAATATCTAATTTCCAAATCTAATTTCATTTAACTTCCTGCAATGGGTTAAAACTAGAGTAGAGTATAAGTCGAAAACTAATAAGGAGGTAGATCCTTTTGCTATAATCCATGGAAATACATGTTCTTCAATAAGATCTCAGTTAAAGTCCAAAAAGTGTCTTGTGAAATCCTGGAACAATATTAACAATGAAGCACTACTAACTTTTCTTAGGCAAAAGAATGTAGTGCCTCTTATTGGAAGTTGTATAACTTTTCTTTTTCCACCTTCTCATCTGTGAGTGATATCAAGTATGAATGTTGAGCCTGATTTGTTCTCCTTTGTAGAGCCAGGCTGAGGCCCACTACAAAGGAAGTAAACATGCCAAGAAGGTCAAAGCACTAGAAGCAACGAAAACTAGACCAAAAGCAAGTGCTTCCAAGAACAGCGCAATGGCTAACATGAACGGCTCTGCCACGCTGGTCCCGGCCAACAACTCTAACAAATCAGGTCAATGAAATTTTCATTCTATACATTCTTTGCTTCTCCTTCTTGATTTATGTGAGATTTTTGTCTAGATGCTCTCTGTCTATTTCAGTGCCAATATTTGTAATAAAACTGTATAAGGCTCTCCTTTTCTAAAATAGAAAATGATTGTTAAAACTGATGGGTCAGATTCCCTATGGAACTTCATTTGATCTTCCTGTTTCCCCACTGAATATCTATTAAACTTTTAGTCATTGACCAGTGATTGGCAAATACTGATAGCAGATCTAATTGAGAGATGCCGATAGAGTGATTTAGCTATCTATGTTAAAAGTTGCCTCCAGTGGTAGCTCTCAAATGGATAAAGAGAGATTATATATTAATTATTGTATTTTCCACTAGCTCTCAATGTGATGCTGTTTGCTTCTAAATGGCCCCAAGCACATTCTCTTTCCTACATATAAATATCAGTTGTTTTATTATGCCATTGGTAGTTAATACATACTTATGTCTCATCTTGGGCTAATTATTAAAAATAGCATAGTTTAATTTATATAGGCAAAGGTGAATAGAATCCATTTTTTCCCAAGGTGGGAATGAATGCAACCTGAAGCACATTACCCATTGCAATATTTCACAGATATATTATTTGCACAGTATTAATATAATATCAGAGATCAAAACTGTTCTCTCCAATCTATCAATATTGGCACTCAACAAGGGCTACTTACAAAACTCGCATGAGTAGGATATGTTAACCTTCGTCTTTCTTGCTACTTTTAGGTTCTACTATTGTCAAAAACTAAAGGATCCCCCCCTCTTCATAATCTGTTAGTTGAAAGAGTGGGTATAATTGAGCTTCCCCGTAGTTGGCAAGCAGAATCAAAGCTAAGAAGTCTAGTAAAAAGACTGTGGGGAAGCTACCAACAATCCTGATCTCTAAATCCAGTGATCAATTGTGCCAGCAGTCATAGCTATATGTGTGCAGCTGAGAAATGTACAAAAACTCTTAATTTTTCACAGAGACATGCTTTTGCCAGCTTAGTGTTCCAAGGGGGCCAAAATAATGAATTAGAGGGCAGAAAAGTGTTTTTGTATGAGCATGTTCCTGGGGCTCTCTGGGGCGGGTTGACTCACAATAATAAATCTGCAATTTCTAGGTAATAGCATATAGTTTACTATTTCTTCTCTACTTTAAGAAGCCCATATTTCTTGTATTTCACTTGATAATTAGTGGGATGGTCTTTCTGTGTAATCTTATAATCCATAGTAAAGTTCAAGCATCATCCACAATATTACAGTTCTTTGTAAATCTAACCATGGAAATATAATTGGTTCCACACCGGAGGAGGGAGGAGAGAATGCAATAGATTTTAAATTTATTCTGATCTTTACCTTAGTAAATTTATAAATATAATCCAAAGCAGGGGTGTCAAACTCTATTTCATTGAGGGCCGCATCAGGGTTGTGTTTGACCTCGGGGGGCTGGGCTGGGCTGGGCGCGGCCAAGGTGGGCATGGCCAGTTCAACGTCACGCGTGTTGGGGACTCCTGTGGTGGCCTGAGTGCTCTGCCAGTAAAAACGGGCTCCCGAAGTCAATTTTTGGCTGCAACAGCCTCCTGCAACCCTCTGCCAGCGAAAACGGAGCTTGGGAGGGCCGCTCATGGCCCTCACGTGCTCCATTTTCTCTGGAAGAGGCACCACAGGCCAGTCCTTTGCTGTTTCCAGGGCAGCCCTGCGGGTCAGATATAAGCATCCCGCAGGCCGGGTCCAGCCCCCGGGCCTTGAGTTTGACACGCCTAATCTAAAAGAAGCATGAAGCACGTTAGAAATTGTGTTATAGATATAACTGGTATATCAGGATCAACAATTGAATTGCAAATAACACGAACTGAATTACATCACCATGGATTAAATGAGTAAAAAATGTTTTTTTCTTAAATTGAAGCAGGGTCATAATACAGGTAGTCCTCGACTTACAACAATTCACTTAGTGACCATTTGAAGTTACAACGGCACTGAAAAAGTGATTTATGACCATTTTTGCAGCATCCCCATGGTCACGTGATTTACATTCAGATGCTTGACAACTGATTCACATTTATGACAGTTGCAGTATCCTGAGGTCATGTGATCACCTTTTGCTACTGCCTGTCAAACAGAGTCAATAGGGAAGCCAGTTTCACTTAACACTGGTGTTACTAATCTAACAATTGCAGTGATTCATTTAACAAACATGGCAAGAAAAGTCGTAAAATGGGGCAAAATTCACTTAACGGATTTCTCACTTAGCAACATAAATTTTGGGCTCAATTGTGATCGTACGTTGAGGACTACCTGTAACATTGGTCTCTTCTTTGTAGGAATTGAAGGCTATTATCATACATCAGGAATTAAGAAGATACGTTTTTAGAGCCTGAGGTCCATAAAATGGATGTGACCACAATCCAAAGGTTGCCATAGGTTTCTTCTAAACTCTTCCTCTAAAGAGATTTAGACCTTTCTTTTCTTTTATTTATTTTTTTAAACTGAATGGCCTGTTTTGGGGGTTAAACTGCAGTTTTCAATTTCAAAATGGAAGGATACTGAGTAGCCACTTTTCAATAATTGAAGAACTGAAGGCTGCAGGTAGTCTACTCCTTACAAATGGTTGCTGTGTGTGTGTGTGTGTACATAGATATACGCATACACCTATAAAATATAAACTTAATTTAGCTTACAAGAAGAGTTAATGATTATTACAAATTATTTCAGGCTTAGAGTCATATACAAGTTATGGAAGCTGAGAATATCAAGCAGATAATTATAGCGGAGCTCATATCCATTTAATCACATTTCTATCTAACATCCACTGAATAAATCTAGAGAGACAGTAGGAAATTCTCCTAGTGGGTAAAAACTGCCAGGGCTAATCTGACACAAACAAAGACACCCTTTCCCATTCTTCAGACATGAACTGGCTGGGTTGGCAAGTAAATCTTCTTCTGTCAGTACTACTGACGAGGGCGCTTATTATTGTCCGAAAAGTAGAACCCAGTTTAGAGAACTCAGCCAGGTGTCTGCTGCACTGGCTCCCCATAGTCACCTTTATGAGATAACTGCAGGAATTATCATACTTGGGCTAAAGGTAGAGCCTGGCCCCATATATCCACCACTGTGATCTTACAAGCACAAGTCAATTACATTTACCTTTAGACAGAAAGATGATAGAAATGAAACTGTATTTTCACGGATGGGACTGGAATATTACAAATAATACACTGTAATTTGAAGACAACTGTTAAGCAATAAAACCAGAATAAAAAAGTCTGGAGATAACATATACAGTATTATATTAATGGTACAATTGAAATCATTTTGGCCATCTAATTTTTTTTACTACCAGTAGATATTATCTCTTGTGTATAGTAAATTTGTATCTTTCCCCCCTCTGGGCTTTATTTCTAAATAGGCAAATAAAGGATAGTAATGAAAATAATGTGTCAGCAATAAAAATACAAGTATAAATGAGGAGAGAGAAGGAATAAGTTCGGTCTTTATCAGTACTGGATATAGAGAAAAAAAAATAGAAATACCACACAAGTTGAACTGGAGAAATAAGAGAAGGTATTTTTTTTATAAAGAACAGAAATAGCTAAAGGAACATCAAAAAGAAAGAACTTCAGTGAAATAATAGAACAGCTAAACAAAAACATTGTTGAAGTTTATCAAGTTACCAGCTCTGAAAAAAATAAAGGATACCAAATTAAGCCTCCCATTAATTTATTTCCAAGCTGCTTAACCTTGTTAAGAAAAATACAAGATGCCCACTGTCCTATAGTAGGACCTGTCATGGTGGCTGATTTAATAGAATTATCGCTCTAATTTCCATATGTATATGTATATGTCTTTGGTTATTCGGGTTTTTGCCCGTGTAAAATTCGGAAGTGTCTTGGTGACATTTTGACGAAGTCTCATTCGTCATCTTCAGGCCGGTGTTTTCGGCTTCGTGCTTTGAGCTGAGATCTCATATTGCTCCTAGAAGCACGAAGCCGAAAACACCGGCCTGAAGATGACAAATGAGACTTCGTCGAAACGTCGCCAAGACACTTCCAATTTTACGCGGGAGAAAACCCGAATAACCAAAGACATACATACAAACACCCACGAAAACCTCAGAAAATATATCTATATCTATATCTACGTATGTGCATACATATACACACACACACACATATATACATATATATATATATATATATATATATATATATATATATATATATATA
>WNWU01000006.1:34521667-34561408 GCA_012654045.1 Ptyas mucosa | reverse complement strand
TATATATATATATATACATACATACATACATACATATATATATATATTCACACCACGCTTAATTGCCAAAGAGTTTGGACATAAATAAGGAACTCAACATAAGGAGCAGGGAGGGGGTATAGGAAGACTTAAGAGGCCTAGCACAGGACATACGTGAGTTGAGAGAGGCCAAGGGAGGGTGCTGTAATGGTCAAAACTTTGGGGGCCAATCACATACCCATTTTTTCACTGGTGACTGAATGAATGGATGTTAGATGAGGACTACCTGTTCATGGAACATAATTTCCTCCCCTTTCCCTTTCACATGAAATACAGATTACAAAATAACAAGGCTCAAAAGAGATATAAATGTAAACATTTTATATTTTAATTTTATAACAAGCCTGCAAAATAGATTAGGTGATAATTGGTGACAAATCCAAAGCTTCCCAATATTCTTTATGGTTGTAGTAGGGTAACTAAAACCAGATTTATTTAGGAATTATACCCTATCAGTGTGTCAGCTACTTTGTTTTCTGAATAAACTGTACATGTTCTGATTTATCCTAGAGCTTGTTTGTGAAGCTGAACTCAAGAATCCTTCATTTAATTTCTTTACAAGGTGCCTTGGAAAGGCATGATCAGAGTATGAAGGCAAAAGTCCATGCACATCTGAAGGGCAAAGTGATGTTTGATTAAAGTTTGTAGCAAACATGCTTATGAATTAATGAAATCTTTTTTTAGGAAACAAAAATTTGAAAACCTGTTGATATAAAGATAATGTATTCATAAGTTCAACTACTGCTTTTTATAAGGTAAATGTTTAAATAAAACTTTCAAGAGTAAAAAGAGACATTGGGCAGGAAAGGTTGATAGCAAGAAGATTTGCCTCACTAAAATAAAACAACTTACAATTTGACCTCAATCTATACCTGTCCAAAGCACAAGTGGAGAGCCAGTTTGGTGCAGTCATTAAAGTACCAGACTAGAAACCAGGAGATTGGGAGTTCTAGTCCCACTTGTGGCATGAAACCAGCTAGGTGACATTGGGCTGTCACTCTCTCTCAACCCTAGGAAGGAGGCAAGGGCAAGCCACTTCCAAAAAAACTTGCTCCCAAAATTTCAGGGACTAATCAAAACAGTCCTCAAAAGGTAACACTGACTTAAAGGTGCAAAGAAAAGCACTAAGGACTACATGATGATGATAGTATATCAATACTAATACGTGAAATTGTCCTTATATGATAGAAATCATAGATTCTCTCAGTATAAAATAATTTGAATTAAACATGTGAGCCCCTCAGATTCATGGATTATGAAACAAAATGAGTGCCTAAATATTCAGGCAGCATGAAGGTGAAATGTATTATTCACTTATTAAATATAAATGGGGGTCCTTTGATTATATATTCTAAATCGAAACAAATACTCTTCAAAATAAAGAGACTGCAGATTTGAATCTCACATTTTTGTATTTTGCTTTGCAATACAGAGGATAAGAGAATGACTGAATATATTTTGAATTACATAAAAGAGCTCTAGAGATGCATTTCAGAATACAAATGTAGAGTCTTTTGCTCCCTGTGAGCCACTCAGCATATGGTTTATTCCCTCTGGTGTCAACAGGAGCTTAGTTGTGAAATTCCAGCATTTATTCCTAATTTTTCATTTCCCAAACTCTGTAGTATTTGTGACTTTTCCACAGTATTTGTGGTTTCACAATTCCTAAATATTTTCTTTGATTCTACTCCTAGATCATGTTAATTGTATTTATTATCGAGATATTTGGCAGCCGTTGCTTTAATAATTAAATTTAATAAGAGTTACACTTTATTTTTCCCCAATAAATAAAAATAAGAAAGATATGATAATCTGCAGCACATATGATATTGATCATGCATTTCCCAAACAAAATATACATCTGAATGTCTTAGATGGTTATGTATAACACAGAGCACATTCTTCTAGCATACCAATTTTTATGCAGAAGTATATCGTGTATATTAGTCACATAATTTGTGAAGTAAGTTAAAAAGTCAATATATTTTCCCAATAGGAAGCAGTATGTATTCTCCCATTTTCTCAAAAAAAGATCAAACCACCTAGTTTGAATTTTGGAAAGCCAAACTATATTTTAGATTTACTTCTGGACATGGGTATGCTTTTATACCCACAAATTAAAAATCCAACACTTTTTTTGTTGTATCACTTTCATTTACATTTTAAATATTTAATATAGAGTACAGGTATGGAATTTATCACCACAAAATGTGGTATCAGCTGCAGTGATTGTACTCAGGTTTCTTCACACAGAGGCTAGTTAAATAAGGGACTTCATTGCACGAGGTAAAATGATTATATCTTTAAAGGATCTAGATTAGTTTTAAAAGCATAATTAGATAAATTTCTAAAGTTATCATCAAGGCTGCTCTAATATCAAAGGCCTATCTGTTTTAGGGAATCACATGTAGGAGAATACAACTGCTCTCCTGTTGTCAGGTTTCTCTCTAAGCTGGAATAGAAACAGATAAACGGCCTTTCAGTGAAACAAAATTTATCATAAGTAAATGCTTTGATCAAAAGCTACAAACCCATTAAGAAGGAATTTTAGTTACTGCAGTATAACAAATGCAAACCCCATTTACAGTGAAATCAAAGTTCAAATTCTTGTCTTGTCTCTCTTTCTCCCAACCTATATGACAGTGTTATCGAACCTTTTCGGCACTAAGTGCCAAAATGGGAATGCGCGCATGCGCAGGGAGCACTAAAAAACAGAAGAGCAGCTCCCTGGCGTGCATGCATGGAAGTGCCGGAAACCGGAAGAGCAGTTCCCCGGCATGCATGTGTGCACTGGGAAGCTGAGCTTCCAGTTTCCGGCCTGCACATGCATGCCGGTCAGCTGGGCTTTTGGCTTCTGGTGCACAGGCAAGCACAAAGGCCAGCTGGTCAGGGCACATACATGCACCAGAAACCAGAAGCTCAGCTTCCCGGGATGCACATGCACGCCAGGGAGCTGCTCTTCTGGTTTCTGGTGCTCGCACGTGTGCGAAGACCAGCTGGCCTATGCACATGTGTGCACCCAGAATCCAGAAGAGCAAAGGGCAACAGCATGCCCACTTCCGGCACACATGCCATAGGTTCACTATCACGGCTATATGATACAATGTGCTATAAGTTATTCTCTTTTGGGTGGTGACAACTCTTTGAAGTAGACCAAGAAATAAGCATGACAGGGATTTCACGAATGTTTTTTACTGCAATAAGGTAGAATAATAGCATCTTGAAAGCCTATCCAAGTTTCTCACTGCCCCATCTTATTTTAAACAAAATCATGGTAAATTTATTTGAAATTTCATTCTCGTGTTCCTCTTTTTCTCCATAGGGAACACCCCTTACTAGTTTACCGATATTTTAATTCAATGTTTCTCAACTTTGGCAACTTTAAGATGTGTGATTCCCAGAATTCCCCATCCAGAGTGGAAACTTGGGCCGTAGTCCATTCTTCTCTCTTCATGCCCCGTCCCCATTAAAGCTGATCAAGCATTAATTAAATGTTTGGATAACCAGCAGGGCTAACTGCACTTCCAAATTGACCACTTAGGTCACTTTTTCTTAAGTATTTCTGAGGCCACCTTATGATAGTGTATTAATAACCTTGACTATCACAAAGTATTGTATCTTTTTATTCTTGATGAATGTATTTTATTCTCCTTATGTACACTGAGAGCATATACACCAAAGACAAATTCCTTGTGTGTCCAATCACACTTGGCCAATAAAGAATTCTGTTCTATGTTACTTATAAGAAATACTGAACCTCAGCTTGAACACATGAGACTATCTTCTGGGGAATATCAATTAGAAAAAGAAATCCCCTTTTCTAGAGCTTTTATTTTTTCTTCCTGTGTATCTAACAGTCTAGTGTATAAATATGAAACTTCCTAGGGCTAGGCAAAGAGATTAAAACTTTCCATTTTCAATTTAGTATATTTATTACAAAATTCAATTACAGGACTCAGAAATGCTCAGTTACAGTTTTAAAAAAATTATCAAACTAAACATACAGGTTAAGTTCCTAAAATTAAAAAAACCTTAATGTTTCACTGTACTTACAAAATGATTTCTTTGGACTTTCCATACTCACTGCCAGTCTCATACTCACTGTCAGTCAAAAGGCAAAGCAGATTCACCCAACAAGGAAATGAGACTAATTATCAAGGAGGACAAATGAAATGACCAGTCAGACCCTTGAATGGCTTGAGTAGTTATTCTCCCTGCAGCATTTAGTTTAAGGCTAAGTCAGAAGAAAACGGGTCTAAGCTATAGATTTACATTGGGACATACTGTTGCCTAAGAAAATAATCTAGCAAGGAGGGAGAGGAGTTTAGATTGAGTCAAATATGAATTTTTGCATTAGTGTGCTGTATTCAGATGACAAAATGATAGAAAAGGATGTAATTGGCCTCTCAGGCATTTTCGGATCAGATTATACTGTACTTTTCAAGAAGCTTATCTTGCCACATACAGTATTTTAGTATATGAGATCTAGTGACATGTCATCTAAAACTCTTCCACCCATTTGCTGATTAGAGTTGCCAAGATTTTCAAGAAACAGTAGCATACAGCACAGAAAGTGGTAATGAATCTGCTATTTCTTCCTGTATTTATAAACTGCAGTCTTGAGAGTCTTTTACAATCTTTTTAGTTTTCTTTTGAAATAAAAGGAAGTTCTGTTGACGTTTCTACTAGAGCAGTAAATTAAAACCGTTACTCTTTGCAACTTGGACTCTTTCATACTCATACTTTGTAATCTGTTGTCAATAGTATTAAAGAAAAATGCCAGCATGTTTGCAGAAGGGATACAGTTCAATGCAGATATTTTAAAATAGCTTTGCATTTTTGGGAGTTTTAGTGTGTATTGCGATATTTGTGACTTCTGTAGAAAAATAGAAATCAAACTAGAAAAAACAGAGCCTTATCCGCTGAATCAGTGTATGAAGGGAAAGTATTAATAAAATAGTCAAAGGTTTCAACAGCATAAGGGACAACAGATTTCCTGAAACCCTGCCTAGAGCTAAATATGGCTTTATTTGTTTAAGATTTCAATGTAAATAAACATTTTTTATTAAGAATTGGAAAACAGTCAAGATTTCCCCCTTTTTCTTAGAACTTTGGGCAAAACTAAATTTATTATGTGAAGGAGTCCACTGCATACTTTAAAAAATAAAATTCCATTCATCTTTGAGTATTATGTAAGACCCTCTATAAATAATGTCCCATGGCCAGTCAATATTGGCTATGGTGTTGCTCAGATCCTTTGTCTAGTGCTGTAATATTAGAATTTCCAATGTTATCAGTTTTTCATCAGAAGTTTTCCTGGGCTGATCCTTGATACAAGAGTAAAGGGTGTAAATACATAGTTCTGAGTAGACTTTATCTATAGATAATTTAGAATGCTATTATTACTTTGTAAGTGTGTATTGTTAATGATAGTTGTAATTTAAATTTTGCTATACTGAAATACAAGTAATATAGATTAGATGTGGTGACTACAGACTATAAAGTATGAATATGAAAGAGAAACCGTTTTAATTTACCGCTGAAGTAAAAATATCAATCTGTTACATTTATAGCAGATATACCTGTAAGATCATTGTCCCTGGCACTGTCATCAAGCTTAATTAATTGGATTCCACCACTGAGTGTATTTGCATATCATGCTAACATATGTTTGCTGTTAGCTAATAAGGTACACAAAATGGAAAATGTGTTTTGTTTTCATCCCGAAACTAAAACGTTTGGTAAACTCTGTAAATATTTCTATTCAGCAGGAACAAAACCCAGAACATTAAAAAATATTTTATTCTTAAATAATAGAATATAAAAGATAATAAGAAAAAATGGAACAAATGAATTATTACTAGGTTAACCTAGTTATTTTTACTAACCACAATTTACATATTTATGCTTTACATTGAGCATTAATTATTGTTGTTGGTTTCTATTTATTTATTTATTTATTTATTTATTTATTTATTTATTTTTCCACTAGTTTTTTATTAAGTTATAAGTTTATTATATAAATATATAATAAAGTTTATGCCAAGTACAAAAGCAAATAAGAGGACAGTGAGGGGGAAGGGGGGAAACTGAGGAAGAATAGGGGAAGAAAAAGAAAAAGAAACATTGACTTCCAACTCTCTCTGTTACAGAAGAATAAGGCATTAACAACAAATCACCACTTTTTGATTTACCATAATAGTATGAACCAGTCATTTCTACAAAAGTCTAATGAGTAAAACTTAAAATCAGGTGTCATTCTTTTCCACATCAAGCACAAAGTTCAGAAGCGATTCCCATGTGGAAACAAAAGTACTTATGTTCCTTTCTTTAAGCAAAATAGTCAATTTTGCCATTTCAGCCAACTCCAGAATGGTTGCAGAAGGTTTCTATTTATTTCTGATAAACCATATTTCAAATGTTTAAATCTGTCATGCTGTATAATGTGTTGTATATAAGGAAGCCATTACTGCTTCAATTAATTAAGCTTCTGTTATGGATATACAGTGGTGGTAATTTTTTCACTGCAATGTATTATCTGATTTTGATCTCTCAGTCTAATCTACTCACCAGCAAAGATTTTCTTTTCCAAGAGAAAAGATGCTGTGCCAGGTTGGTTCTTGTTGCTGTCAGTCCAGGGCATTTTTGTTATTGTTCCAGATTTTAGCTGGGGGAAAGAGAAAAACAAGCAAAAAGAAACCTTAGAATGATTTCACTGGATGAGTAGGTCACGACTGATGTGCGTTATTTTTATTTTCCTCTTCTATCTTAACAGCTCCCAGAGTGGCAGAGCCAATATTCCTAGTCCTTCCTCCCCTTGGCCACCACTGCTGGTGTCCTATCATGGCATATCACACTGACATGCTCCCTTATCTTCAAAACCTTCCTTCTCCTCAGCTTCTATCGCCAATAGTTGTGGCTTTTCCCCATTCTTTCATAAGTCCCTTTGATTTTCGAAAAACACTTCTGCTCAGAGCAATAGTATTTTATCTATATCTGGAAAAAAGACTCATTTCGTTCCATATCCAGAACAAACTTACATGTTTCAATTTGGGCATCAGCCATGTTAGATGCTTGAAATGGTTTGTGTAGTTTTGCACTTCCATAGCATTAATGAAGAGACTTAAGCCTAGTACCAGGTAAAGGTAAACCAAACCTTGTTATGGTATGCCTTGCCACATTATGTAAATAGGGTCTGTGTAAATGATTCAAAGATCAAACATCAATAGAGCCAATTTACCTAGCATAATTTAGAACAAAAGTTCCCACAGTGGGATAAGAAAGCAAATGACACAATGTATGTCAGAATGTAAACTACTCTTTGTGCTTGCATCATGATGTCTCACAAAAGTATGTAAGGGACAGAATTTGCATTGTGACATCACACTGCCTATGTCATTATTTTCATGAAATATTTGAGTGGCACGGATGCTAGGGAAATGATAAGGATGGTTAGGAGGTCTTCTTCACCCTTACTGGATTCCAGCCAATGTAGAGAATGGGCCAGGAGGAGAAGGTGAGGCAGAAAACCTATCAAACCAGCACCGTGTGATTGTTTGATCAATCATTTAATGAATAAATTTGCTGATATTCACTCTACATGGGGAGACAAAATGCCTGGTACTGTTGCTTGAGTTGTGAGCTTGTGGATAAGCTCACAACTCAATAAGACAGAATAAGAAGAACTCTGCTGCTTCTGAATTTGATCCCTGTCCTTTTTGGCTAGTAAAAACAGACAAGGAAAGAATTAAAGGCTGGATTAGAGGCATTATTTGACACCACTTTGTAGAAGAGGAAGGTTCCAGCAACTTTGAACCTTTGTCTATTCCCATTTAAAGAAGCAATCTTACATCCAACACAGTTGGACATATAGCCCTACTTTTAACCTCCCCTTCTTCCCCAAGAAGGCTGTTGATATTATGGTGGGATTGTAATGACAGAGAGCTCTGAAAGAAGTGGAACATCTAGACCACGGGTGTCAAACTTAAGGTCCACGGTCAGATCTGGCCCATGGGGCCACCCTAGGAACAGCAAAGGACTGGCCCGTGGTGCCTCTGCCTCGGCCCTCATGAGCTCCGTTTTTTGCTGTCAGAAGGTTGCAGGAGGCCATTGCAGTTGAAAACAGAGCTCAGGAACCCATTTTCACTAGCAGAGCACTCAGGCCACCACCGGTGCCCCCAACATGAGTGGCGTTGAGCTGGCTACATCCACCCTGGCTATGCTCACCCTGGCCATGGCCAGCCCAGCCCCCCCAAGGTCAAAACACAACACTGATGCGGCTCTCAATGAAATCAGGTTTGACACCCCTGATCTGACTGACTCTTGACAGTCTAAATTCAGGTGTTCAAGAAAAATTAATTAATGTAACGCTATAAATGCTTAAATGAGTACATTCAAAATTGGTCAGACTGTAGGTGCAGATGATATAACCAGAGAAGTATACAAATATGGAGGTGGTTTGCTTATGGAATAGCTACACAATTTGTTTAACCTGTGAAGACCACATCTTTGCCTGATGATTTAAGAATATTATTGTTCACTTATACAAAGAAAAAGTAGCAATGGTAAATGGAGATTAGTTTGTTAAATGTGTCTGGGAAGTGCTCAGTAGAATTCTCATCAAAAAGGTATATGGGGGGATAAAGAGCAAAATCTCAGAAGTGCAATATGACTTTTTGCTCAGCAGGGGGCATGCAGAGTAGAGTTTTGCTCTTCAACATGTTGCTGAGAAAGGTGGGGAAGTAAGTTACAATATGCTTATTGATTTAGAAAAAGCATATGATAAAACGAAGAGGGTGGAATTATGCAACAAATAGAGAATTTACGTTGGTTACTGAATGTGATAGGGCATCTATACTGCATAAGTAAATTAAGTGTGGGAATAAAAGGATGTGGAATAAGACAAAATTACTATATTGAGGTGTTTTGATTGGAGATATAAATACATGCAAACCTTTGTATGCAAAAAGTGCTTTGTTGGTTGAGGATCTGAATTATTTGCAGTGAATTGGATTTCATATTGCAATGAGTAGCATGGGTATAAAAACCAATGCATCAAACATCAAAGTAATTGTATTGACAGAGAAAATACATAATTTAAATAAACATGTAATGTGAACAATAGGAAGTTATACATATAGTACTTGGCAAAAAAGGGAAGAAATTATTAAGATGGGCATTTAGGTAGATGAAAGATGGAAAAATGCAAGGACAAATTTTAAAATAATAATTTATTAAAGTAGGTGCAAATTTGGATAGGAAGATAATGGTTAGCACATTGTTCTTTTGCGAGGAATAAATCTTTGTCAAAAGAAACAAAAATGGCTATGTATAAGGATGTTTATACACTCTTTATTGTATGAATTTGAGAGTTGGATATGTCAGAAGAAGCATAGCAGCATGTTGCATGCCGTGGGAATGGGATACTTTAGAATGCGTTAGATAAAACAAGAAGAGAGTGGGAATTAAAGGGTGTTGAGTTAATATGAATCCAGAAGTTAGCAACTAGTATGAAAGAAGTACATTGAGGTTGTTTGATCATATACATAGAATATGCAGAGAATTAATGAAGATCAAATCACACAATAATTACATTAAGAATGAAAGGGTTGAAAGAAGAGAGAAAACTGAGAAGTCATGGTTGGATGGGGCTGATAATATCTTCAAAAAGAGGGAAATAAATTTGAATAACAAATGCAGTGTGTGAATTAGTGCATGGAATTCCATGTGGTGGAAATGAGGATGTTTTGCAAGGATAGAAAGGAATGGTGTGGGTGTAAAGAGATTTAGTTAGATTTCCCTTTCTCTGATCCTCTGTCTTTAATTTCTTCTATTTATCGCTTCTTAGGGTACTTTTCTTCTGTACTTTGAGTAGTATCACTTTCCTTAAAAGAGAGTAGTCAGGCTGTATGCAGCTCATCTAAATACAATGTAAAAGAAATCTAATGCTGCTTCCTTCAAGATCATTTAAGAGATTTTATATATATATAAGATATATATATATATATATCTCTTAAATGGTCAATGTATATTGGTCAACATTTCTTGCCCAATGATATAACAATTAACATTCAGTCATGGCTGCAATTACATGCAAAATGTATCGTAAATTATATTATCATTAATCTTTATAAACCATTGACTAGCAAAATGTCTTCTGGTTGACAATAAAAAGATGATTACTAAACCTAAGAATACAGTGTTAAAAATAAATTTTAAATTATTGATTATTACAATTCTGCCTGCCCAAGAGACTGTCTCAAGAACATTAAAAAAAAAACAAAGCTAAGTTAGGCCTCTTATCAAGGAAGCAAATTTTGAAGAACTGATGCAGCTTTATATCAGGCCTTATATCTATACTGCCATTAAGACAAAATCCTTAGGCAAAGCACTTCGATAGCTTCAGTGAGCTGTGGAGGGGACAGCCATCCTGAAGAAGATATTTCAAATTAACCAGCCCACGTGGTTTACGTCTTTATTAACTTTAAAACCCTCAATAACTTAGGCCCAGTCACTTGGAAGAAGTAACTCATCTAGAAGCAGCTTGTCCATTTTTTATCTCTTCAAAAACAAACTGGCAATCAGTGTAAAGCAGAAAGGTCTTGTGGTATCCATGCTGGATTGCTCTTAGGAATTACAGTGAAATTACCTCTCTGCCAATTTTTGCCTGGCCTGTTTTAGGACAGCATATCCTGTTGGAAACAGCTGGCCCCCATACAGGCACATTCCCTTGCCTCATGACATAAGCTGAGTTGAATCCTTGTGAATGGAGTCACATTTCAAAGAAGCAAGACCAAGGTTTCCCATGGAATGGAATTAACACCAGAAGGCAAAGCCCTCCTGTGATGGGGAAGCCCTGGACAGAGCTACTAGCATGCCGATGTTAACTTGGGGGGGGGGGGTTTCTTGGGGCAGTTCTCTTTTCCCCTAGAAGATCAATGTAATTCATCTCCTTTGGGGAACACTGATATATTTCCTTTGAAGATGTTTCTTAACTCATATCTCAAGAAGCTCTGTTTTGTTCAAAGCTTTTGAGTTTTACATTTTAAGTTTTGAATAATAATTTTTAATTTTGTAAACTTTCATGTAAGAAAGTGTCTTAGAATAGCTGAGAAAATACGCAACTGAAGTGGACAGTCTAATGCATATACAAGCTGGTGAGATGACAGACTGTTTCATTAAAAAGTGGAAGGATTTGTAGCATATGGTCTACAGTTCAGTTGTTAATTTTTGTTTTATTTGGCTCATTCTGACATTACTAGTAAGTTTTAGAATATTCCACCCCCTTATAAGGCAAGCAGAAAGGTCTATTCTGTCTAATGCAATTATTTTACAGATGCTTTTCTTCATATAGCTGTAGCCGAATAAAAAAAGCTGACATTATTATTTTAAGAATATGGGCATTGATTATTTAGGTATATCATTTTTTCTTCATGAGCCACTTGAGATTTCTGAGGTGAGTTCCATCAAACTCTGATTAATATAAGGTTTTCTTCTTAAAGAAATTGCTGTGAAAGATGTCAGAAATTAGCCTTTGTCAATCTCAGGTGTGTCCGGGCGAGAATCTCCAGACAGTGTGACCTTTGACAATTTGGGATTTCTAGGAATTATAGCATCAATACATTATGGGGACTGTAGATTGAGGAAGACTCCTTCGAGGAATTGCTGGAATGGTATTGCTAGAATGTCTCAGCCCCGTATTCATTCTTTCTCTCCTTCTCTTTAAGACAGGGCAATTCTGAAAGTGAATGATTCTGGTCAACTTTCAAGGGCTGAAACGGTCACCTTTATATCTGAGTCTGTCAGTGCAGCAGCAGCAGTAGCAGCGGCTACAATAGCCACACCTTTGTGGCCAGTTTCTTCCAAGAGCACAAATGGGACTACAATTGCCATTTCTGAATCCGAAGAGGAGAAAGCCAAAAAATTACTGTATTGTTCATTATGCAAAGTGGCTGTGAATTCTTTATCTCAGTTAGAAGCACACAACACAGGTGAGCCTTTACCAGAAATAATTAAATGCGTAACTGTATGTTTTAGAAAATTTAGGCAGTGTATGTAACGTTTTTGTCGGGTCATTTTTTTTTTCTTGAAAAGGAAAGGATGTTTCATTTAAAATATATTGTGGCAATTACTGTATTAGCTTCCTGTCTCTCGACAGCCCAGGAAGCATAAATTCTGTTCTTTATTAAAGATCTTATTCATCTGGTTACACTGCTTAATAAACCTATTTTCCATGAATGCCCTTGTTGTCCAGATAAATGGTTTCTCTCAGCCTTGTATTTTACATCCTAATACGAGGAGGAGATTCTGCAGGTCACATCTCAGTACTTCAGATTTCAAGAGAACCTGTTGAGATCCATCTTATTAAAGCCCCCATTCAGTAGTTAATGAAAAGACCTTCGCTGGTATTCTACTTGCCAGCTTTGCCAGTAATCATTCTCTACTATGATCTTGCCATTCCAATCTTTTCTCACTTATTTCTTCATGACTTTGGCCAGGATGGCTACACTCACACAATCCAATAGGAGAAAATGCATTGCCAAAAGAGAGAGAGAGAGAGAGAGAGACTGTTTTGACTAAAAGTTGGGCCTGCTAATTTCAATATATAAAAGCAAGACTAGAAATAATATATGATTATAATTATGTGCCATAAGATTAGCCTCAACTCTTTTATCCAGGATTACAAATAAATAGTATAACAAAAATATTAAAAATGTAATTCTCTTTGCTATAGTGTTGGGTGTTACACAGAAATGTTGAGCGTTACACAGAAATGCATGCCTGCTCTGTTTGTTCCACTTATCTAGCATCAGGACCAAAAGTAAAGTTGATATAAGAATCAACAAAGAAAATGGTTGTCACTTAGGGACAATTCGTAATTATATATTTAGATTTTTCTTCATATAATGTTATGCAAAATAAAAAGGTAGTTCGGGAAAAGGCAGAGTTAGTTATACTATCTAATTCTATAAGTAATCAGTGTAGAGCTCTCCAAGGAGTTATTTGATCCTATCTCAGCATTCTGTTGAGTGGGGAGGTGGAAAGGAGGAGGAAGGGAGTCAATAGGGAGAAGGGGGGAGAGGAAGAGAGAAGAGGGCTGCTCCTGCCCTATGCAAACTTGTGCTCTATAGGCTACTGGCATGTAGACCTTCACAGGTGGTGTGCAGACCACCCCCTTGCCTGCCCAATTATCTGGGATTTCTTGTTGTTTTGTTTTTTATTTAAAAAATAAAAACCAAGTATGCTGGTTGTATCGAGATTCTGCTTGTGTTGTGTTAATACACAGAAGCACATACGCAAATCAATTAAGTGTTTCAATTTTAATTAATCATACTGTGCATCAGTAGATGGCAGAGAGACATAAAAATGATTGAAGGAGCTACAGACTCCAATT
Source organism: Ptyas mucosa (assembly GCA_012654045.1). Classification (NCBI taxonomy): domain Eukaryota; kingdom Metazoa; phylum Chordata; class Lepidosauria; order Squamata; family Colubridae; genus Ptyas; species Ptyas mucosa. Next base: position 34,547,976 of record WNWU01000006.1, on the reverse strand, counting down.
CTGGAATTCATTTTAGAAAATTTTAGAGTTAAAGAGAATGCTGGGACTAGAATGTTAAGCAGGATTCCTAAGCAAGCAAGCAAGGAACAGTTTTCTCCTATTCTACTTGCTTAATTCTGTTTTTATACTAGATCTGTGCTTCGTATTTTCTCTAGATACTCAAGGCAATGTACATAATACTTTTATTCTTACCGTACAACAAACCTCTGAGGTAAATTGTGTTTAGTGATTGGCTGAAGGTTACTCAGCTTCCATGGTCAGCCAAGAAGAGACTATTGAACCACTGAATCTCTCCACCCGTAGTCCTTACACCATAGCTATTTACACTGCACTGAATCTTAAAATGCTACCTCCATCACAAGGAGTAAAGCAGAAATGCTAAGCAGCATACACTAACAGGCTTACCACAAATGGCTTATTTACTGTGTTTATAGCTATATTTTCTTTGAAAGCTCAACTGCAAAGAATTGGTGAATGGAAAAAAAAACCTTTGTCCCTGAACCTTTGCGCTTCTTCATATTCAAGTTGTAAAGAAAACACAGGATATTGATCTCTATATTAGAAATTGACTTTTTGAAAACTTTCAGAAAAATGTATCTTCTGCTAGAACAGTGATTTAAAAGAGAAAAACAATTCCATCCTTGTGTATTTCAGTATATTTCATATATCTCCTAACTGGTAGAATGCAAGGAACAAAGTGTTACTTGCAGTGGAGTATTAGAACCTGGCTTGCTTAGAATAGTGCAAATATGCTTTAGGCAAAACCAGGCCTTGCTTGTGTCTGTGGCCCACTGCCTGAGATATGTCAAAACTGACTGTCATAATCAGTACATTAACAGATACAACAAAGGCTAGTAACCTTCTCTTTGGGTTATCTGCATGACTAGCTTGTCTTGCAAAGGTAAGATGACTTCAGTTTTAACTGGGTTACATATGGAAGTCAAGCAGCTTGAAGCTAAAAAGCAGAAGTGGCCCACACATCTTACTAGAAAGCATTATGTTACTACAGTGGGCCCATAGATATAGACTTCTTTGGTGTTAATTGACCAAACCCATGATGGATACCAGAAGTCTACATCTATGGACCCACTTGGTGACATATGGAAGATTGCAACTTTGAATGTTATCAGGAGTAAATTATGAGGAGTATGCATGAACCAATGAAATATAAAAAGAAAAATAATTATTTGGTATGAAACTAAAAAAAGGGGAAGGATGTAAGAACATTGGAATGGAATTGATCTGATCTTGTGGCATGGAATTGCTGAATACATGCAGAAAAATGGAAGATGTAACTTGAACTATAAATCAAAGTATTAACTATGAACTAAAAAGTATAGGAAAATATGAATTGGAATTAGTATCATTAAAGTTCTTGTCGGTGCATATGAGAAAAGGAAGCCATAGGTTAGAAATAGTTGCGGATAATGCTCCAGTGAATGGCAATAATGGAGGAACTACTGTGTTTCCCCGAAAATACGACGTATCCTGAAAATAAGGCCAAACCTGATTTTTGGGGTGGGTGTAAATATATGCCCTCCCCCAAAAATAAGCTGGGCCAGCTGCCTGCTGCCGAGTCTTCAGGACCCGGGGCAGAGAGTCCTCTGGCAGCTGGGGCAGAGAGGTGGCAAAGGGTGAAGGGAGCTGCAGCCCCACATGGGAGTTCCGCACCACCACCATCCCAGCACTGAGGCTGGTTCCTCTGCAGCTTCCAAACCCCAGCTGGAAGTGGAGAAGAGGCCGGTCGGGCCAGCCGCCTGCTGCCGAGTCTTCCGGGAGGCGGGGCAGCTGCATGGACCTGGAACCATAGAGCGTCACTCTATGGTTCCAGGTCCATGCGGCTGCCCCAGCTCCCAGAAGACTCAGCAGCAGGCCGCTGGCCCAACTGGCCTCTTCTCTGCTTCCAGAGGCTTCCAGCAGCTTCCAGCTAGGGTTTGGAAGCTGCAGAGGAAGCCATCCTCAGTGCTGGGATGGCGGCAACACGGACTTTTCAAGGACCTGGTGCTCACTGGCTTCGCTCACATTGTGATCCTGGGATACCGCTCGGTTGGTGAGTGGCACTCTGCCTGGCCGAAGAGCCGGGCACAGGGACGTGAGGACACGGGCACGGCCTCTGCCAAACAGCTGACGAGTGGCTGCAGTGCAACACAGCAGCAACCATGAGCACCGCCAAAATAATAAGACCCCCAATAATAAGACCAAGCCCTTATTTCGGGGTTCAAAAGAAAATAAACCCTATCTTATTTTTGGGGAAACACGGTAGGCATGACATTGGTGAAAGAATTGTGCAACAGCATCCTGAATAAATGTAATCTGGGAGTGAGTCTGCCAGGTGACACAGATGGATATGTATAAACAAGATGAGAGAGTACATAAAATGATCAGACTCTTTGGATGTTCAAAGATAATTGAGAATAATGACTGTCTTAAGAGCATCTCCCAGTAAAAAATCTGCTTGCTTCAAATTCATGGTTTAAAGCATAAGATTATTTCTCTGTACAAGAAGTACAAAATGCAGAGTAATTTGGATAGAATTTTTTTTTTAAACTGCTTTAAATGTGGATGAAGAGAGCTAATCAGAGTGAATGGCATTAAAAATAAAAGTGATTAAATATTTAGGAAAAAACTAATATGCAAGAATGCTGGAAGGAGAATTTTAAATATCTGTGGGAATGGTAGTAATATGTCAAAGAGTAAAATAAAAATGAATTTGTACTCATTAGTACTATTAGGGAATAGGATTCATTATTTCTCCTTTATGTATAAAAGAAGAACATGGAAATCAAAAGAATCAGTTCAAAAAGAAATTGGGCAACTCATTTTACTGCATAACTTTATCGCTTTAAAATAACTTTTTCTTTCTAGAATCCTTTTTTTAACATTCTAAAGAGATGAAAAATGGATATAGTTTTTGGGAATCACACTCTTCTTACATATGAAGTTGTGGATGATTTAATAATGAGGGTGTGATAAGTAATCCCTTTTACGACGAATACACGTGTCCCAGAATAACGTTGCAGGATCCAATCTGGGTCAGTCACCAGGACCAGAGGTTTTGTCTTCTAAGATTTTGGACTTGTGCTGAAGATGGGCTCCAGCATGTATCCAAAAGTTCGGAAGACAAAACCTCTGGTCCTAGACTGGACCCTGCAATAATCCTTTTGATCAGTGCCAGTAGAGACTGGGAGATCCTGAACAGTCTCATAGCTGGGTTTTAAAGTGTCTTGAAAACTTCCAAAATCTGAAGAACACTGTATAAAAAACGACTGAGATCAACCATAATTTTTTTTATTTATATTTACTTATTTTATAGAAAATCTAGGAAAGGATAAAAATGTTTCAATGACTAAAAATGTTTATTTCCTCATTAAACTTTTCTGATTCTTTTGTAATAATGACTTGTCAGGTTCCAAGCACAAGACAATGGTTGAAGCTAGGAATGGTGCTGGTCCAATTAAATCTTATCCTCGGCCTGGATCCAGATTGAAGACTCATGGAACTAGTATGGGATCAGGACTACAGAACAAAACTTTTCACTGTGAGATTTGCGACGTCCATGTCAATTCAGAAATTCAGCTGAAGCAGGTATGTCTTTTGTACATATTACATACTTATTCCATTAATTAACATCATTTAATTTGTTACAGGCTAAATCTCTTGATCAAAAGGGATCAAAAATATCCCAGGTCTACTCGTACAAGCTACTAGCACTAAACTCAATTCAGGGTTATGCCTTCAAATATAATATAATGTTACCTTGTCAGCATGCTGAAAATATTTAGACAATATTTGTTAATGGTCAACAGCATTGGTAAAACATTTGAAACCATGTTGTTACTGAGAAGACCAATCACTTTTACAAATAACAGCAATATGTCTCTTGTGCTGAAGATGATCCGCTTCAAGATGCTGGTACTTACCTTTAAAGCCCTACATGGCTTAGGTCCAGGGTATTTGCAGGACCATCTCCTACCCACCTCCCACCGTCCTGTCCGCTCACACAGGGCTGCCGTCCTTAGGGTACCGTCAGTCAGACAATGTCGGCTGGCAACGTCCAGGGGTAGAGCGTTCTCTGTAGGCGCTCCTGTCCTCTGGAATGAGTTACCCACCAAGCTTCAGACGGCGCCTGATCTCCGCTCCTTCCGTTGGGACCTAAAGACTTGGCTGTTTCAACAAATGGGTTGACTCTTATCCTTGGGTTTTATTATTTTATTGTCGATGTTTTAACTGGGTTTTAATTACGTTACCTTTATTATTGTATGTTTTAACCTGTGTTCGCCGCCCTGAGTCCTTAGGAAGAATGGCGGCATATAAATTTTTGGAAATAAAATAAATAAATAAATAAATGTCTCTCCATGCCAGGAGAACCAACAAATGAACAACTACTTATTGTGGGCTATGGTTGCTCTGCCTTTAATATACGGATTGGCAGCATTCCAATTTTAACCCTCTTGTGATGTTGTTCTTGTTTACTTATTTAACTTTTAAGTGGCTTTATTATAAATTTTAATTTTTGCTTTTGTTGTATACCACCTTGTGTAAGATGGATGGCCATAAATTTGATAAATTTATTTCCAGTTCTATTGGAAAGAATTGATCATTGTTACACAATGGCTGCCAGCACATCTTCCCTACTTATTTATCTTGCTACAGTATCTTATTATTGTACAATAAATCCTTTAAATTTCATCGTTATCCAGGAAAGTATTACATTAATGTAATGTAATGTTTTAATGTTTTTTTTAATGTAATGTAATGTAATTTAATGTAAGTTATGAAGCTGTACAATTCAATTGAAACACAAACTGAAATCTTTTAGGGGGGAAATAACAATAAAAACCCTACAATAACATGGTTGCATAAGTATGCATACCCTTAAACTAATACATTGTTGCAGCACTTTTTGATTTTCTGACAGCATTTAGTCTTTTCGGGTAGGAGCCCATCAGCATGGTACATTCTTGCCTTGGGAAACTTTGCCAACTCTTTCTTGCAAAAGCACTCCAAATCTGTCAGATTGAGAGGATATTTCGAGGCACGGCGCTTTTCAGATCACTCTATAGATTTTCAGATCTGGGCTTTGAATGGACCATTCCAAAAATTTGTTCTTCTGGTGAAGCTATTCTTTTGTTGATTTGGAGCAGTGGTGGGTTGCCCCTGGTTTGCACCAGTTCTATAGAACCGGTAGTAAAACCGGTGGGAGGCCCCACCCAACGACCCCAACGACACCAAAATGCTTCTGTGCATGCGCAGAAGAGCGCTTGCATGAGCAAAGCAACCACACACACACAGCCCCTCTACAAACCAGTAGTCAAGGTAAGTAGAACCCACCTCCGATTTGGAGGTACGCTTTGGGTCATTGTCGAAATTCCTTTTCATCTTCAGTATTTTACCAGAAGCCTGAAAGTTTTGTACCAAATTTGACTGATATTTGGAACTATTCATAATTCTCTCTACCTTGTCTAAAGCCTCAGTTTCAGCTTTAAAAAAAAGCAGCCCCAAAGCGTAATGTTACCACCAACATACTAAACTGTGAGTGTGATGTTCTTCTGGTGATGCTCAATGTTGTTTTTGTAAATAAATGCTTCCGTCTTGCCACTATTCCCCACAAGCCCAAACATATGAAGAATAGAGATTGTTGCATATGTAGTACATAACCAGTCCTTGCCAGAAACTCCTGCAGTTACTTTAACATTGCTGTAGGCCTCTTAGCTACCTCTCGGACCAGTTTTCTTCTTGTTTTTTCATCAATATTGAGGGGACATCCAGTTCTTGGTAATGTCACTGATGTGCCATATTTTCTCCACTTGCTGATGACTGTCTTCATTGTGTTCCATGATATATCCAATGCCTTGGATTTTTTTTTTTACCCTTCTCCCAATTGATACTGTCCAACATTTGGAGCCCTTTGATGCTTTATAAGCTCTTTGCAGACCAGATGCATACTGAGTATTGTTTAACACCAGGGTGAATGTGATTGGTTATTTATTTGTTTGTTTGTTTGTTTATTTATTTATTTATTTATTTATTTATTGGTTCGATTTATATGCCGCCCTTCTCCGGAGACTCAGAGAGGCTTACAATGTGTTAAGCAATAGCCTTCATACTTTTGTATATACCTGCTTAGCAGGGCTTTCGGCCCGCCCTAAGCGGTGTTCTTTTTTATACAAAGTCAGCTTATGGGCTGCCCCCACAATCTGGGTCCTCATTTTACCTACCTCAATTTAATTCTGAACACAGCCACATCCCTTCTTTGAAGGGGGTGTGAACACTTATGCAGCAACATTATTCTTGTTTTTTATTGTCATTTTTTCCCCCTTTAAAAAGGTTCAGTTTTTCAATTGAATTGTACAGCTTATATGTTATATTAAAGGTGGAAAAAATCCTGAAATGATTTATTTTAGTCTGATTTTATTACATCTCAAAAATCTGGTATTTTAATAGGGGTGTGTAGACTTTTTATATCCATTGTAAAATACCTAGATGAGCTTTCGTCAACTTACCTTTCCCTAAAATAAATAGAGAAGTTTACTGGGAGACTATACACTGGTTATAGTTATCAACCGATAAGTTTTACACAGAACGTTTGCATTGATTTTTCAGCACATTTCTAGCAGAAGGCACAAGGACAAAGTTGCAGGGAAACCTACAAAGCCGAAATACAGTCCTTACAACAAACTACAGCGCAATCCAAACATTCTAGCAGTAAGTATTGCCTGGTGTGCTTCTCCTATTGAAAAGCTTTGATTACCCTCCCCTACATTCGTGAGTATGTCTAAAAAAGAGATTTGTGTGCATTCCTCAAAAGTAGCCTCTCCACTAAACTCAGTGGCAATTATTTTTCAGGAAGTGTTCAAGGTACACTTATTTTCAATCTTAATGTGCAGCACATTTCAGCTGACCTTTAAAAACAAACAAAAAACTAATATGCCTTCTTCGTTATAAAAATGAAATTGAAGTACTTCATGTTTTATTAGCTTATTAGTTTCTCGGTGTAAAAGCTGAAGCCACAATAGGGGCATTCTTCAGCATAAGCCCCAGATAAGTACCAAATTTACATCTACGAGTAAACAACCAAACCACCTTCCCTTTTTTCTTCAAACACAAGATGTTATATCGTCACTATTTTGTCTGAGGAACTGATTGTGCTTTATTGGAATAGTACAGTGATGGCAAACCTATGGCACACGTTCCACATATGGCATATGTAGCCATATCAGTGGGCACACAACCTCAGCTGATTTTCAGGCCTTCTGGACCCACCAGAAGTAGGGAAACAGGCTGTTTCCTGCTTCTGGAAGGCCTGGGGGGGAGGTCCATTTTTCTCTCTCACCTGGCTCCAGAACCTTTCTAGGAGTCTGGGGAGGGTGAAAACGGCCTCCCCCCCACCCACCATAGGCCCTCCAGAGGCCAGAAACGGCCCATGGGACTGGAAGTTCGCAAACGGGCCGTTTTCAGCCTCCAGAGGACCTCCGGGAGGGTGGGGAAGGCTGTTTTTGCCCTCCCCAGACTCCTAGAAAGGCTCTGGAGCCAGGTGAGAAGAAAAACGGGCCGCCAGGCTATCACGTGCCAGGAGCGGGGGGGGCGGGGTTCCGCGCGCATGCACGGGGGGCGCATAGAATTATGGGTGTGGGCACGTGTGTGCAACCCCCCCCCCCCGCCCCCCTCCTGGCATGCAATGGTAAAAAGTTTAGCCATCCCTGGAATAGTAGAATCTTTTCCCAAGTGCTCAGGGTATACTTCTCTCTGTGGTTAACCTTGTTCTCATTGCCATTTTAACTATTATATAGCATAAGACTCCCTATCTTGCATTAATGGAATTCAGCAAAACCCAAACCTCGTCCAGGAAGCTCTGCTGATAACGCCAGCAGCTAAATGTGATACTAGAAGGGATAGGAAATGCTGCAGCTGCTTTTAGCCTCCTGTGCTGAAATTGAGAAAGGAAAGGTGCAGGGACAAGAGCAGGAAATTAAAAGCTTTGTCAGGAGACCTTTTGAACAAGTTACATACATTGGGGGGGATCAACCATTTCACAGCAGTATTTCTTTCCCCTCTTTCCATAGGCAAAGCTGGCCTTCCAAAAAGATCTTCTTAAGCCTTTGGCACCTGCCTTTCTCTCCTCTCCTCTTGCTGCCGCCGCCGCAGCAGTGTCCACAGCTCTGACTCTCCCACCACGACCCTCCGCTGCTCTCTTCCAGGCTCCTGCAATACCCACAGCTCTCCTAAGGGCAGGACATGGGCCTCTCCGAGCTACTCCGGCATCTATCCTCTTTGCTCCCTACTGAATTGGGAATAAGCAAGGCATAACTTTGGCCACGTGGAACAAGAACAAAAGAAGATGAGAGCAAGATTCCCCCCCCCCCTTTTGTTTTTTACAAGACTTGTGTTTTTAAGATCTCGTGCTTGATTCCGTCCTTAGAAAATAAGTTACAAAAACTCATTGGCAGGAATTGCAATCTAGAATCCATTTGGGGGGGAGTGTTAAATAAAGTTCAGATACCTGGTTTACAAAGACAAAAACATATTGTGCACAAAATATATCAAAGGTTCATAGATCTGTTTTTAACTGGATATTATGATTTGTAAGCAAGGAATGTGGAATATTTTCCTGTATGACTTGAAAAACCAGAATTGTATACATGGGTCTCTGGAAGCCAACTTGTTCGTATCCTGGTGAGTAGATTCTGGTGTGCCACAAAACCTAGATGAAGGAATTAGTTTGCTGAAAACATTTCCGTAGTGGATTGCAACTTATTACCTAATGTACTCCCATTCCTTTAATACGTGTCTTGTTTAGGCCTTAGTTATTATGAGTACATCTTGTGTAACGCTGAGGATTTATCTCTCACTTGATTTCAAATCATTTTGGTGGCAGTGCAAATATTTAGAAGCACAGTTCAGCCTTGAATTTTTCTGTTTGAAAATTTAATGTCTTTAATTTATCATTTTATTTAGAAAGGACTCAGAAGTAACAAAGCCATATATCCCATAAATAAGATGATGACTTGTTTACAATTTTTATTTTATTTATTTTGCATTCAGTTATTCTCCCCCTGCTCCGTTGCTAAACATCCACTTCAAAGACGTTTCATCATTTATGTGTTTACTAAAGAGATTGTGCACATTGTTCAATCAGATAATGAGCTGACATATTTATTATTCATACATATCCCTTCACACTCATGTATATACATATCTCAATTTGGTTTGCATTTCTAAATTTCTTTCCTATAGAATGATGGCTGCATACAGTTGTGGCTCCCAATGCAATAATGTACAGGAGATAAAATATTTATAAAACAAATTGTTTGTTCTGTTGATGAATATTATTATTCTAGCCTTCCAGTCTGCTTTTTCCCCCACACCATTTTATCAACATAATTTGGGCACTGAGGACATACTGTATGTCTTGCTTGGGAAAATGAGGGTATTCTCCGAAAGCATCTTTGCTTGCAATCTGTAAAGAAAATATATTTATATTTTTAAAAGTACATTTTAATAAAATACCGTGGGAAAATAATAATAATATAATTTATTAATGAGAAAAAATTCATGTGACACTCTTAAATGAGCTCTGTACTGGTAAAATGGCATTACACAGAATTTATTTTTAAAACTTTGATAACTGAATCATGGTATAGCTCACTTACATAAAACTGTACAATCACTTGATTAAACTTTCATGGGTAATGAATGACTAAAGTTATGAATACATAATAGATACTTTGCATATCACTCTGAGAAGCTTAGTATCATGGCGTACTGTTTTTTAAGAAACAGAAATCTATAGTACTGTATACATACTTTAAGGGGTTATTTTAAAAAAAGCATCTCAGAGTCCATCATTTTATCTCTTCAGTTGATTACTGAATATTTCTGGGCTAAGCGTCTTTTGCTGTTCCCCCGCTTCTGGTAATCAGAGCTCTACTGCCTCTGAACGTAATGATTAATATTAAATATTAACATGATTTCTGGCAGACCACTTTTCCAATTTCCTGTTATAGTATCAAATTGAAAGATACATAAACCTAAATCTATTTGTCTGATGTGTGACTGTGTTTGCCTTAGATTATTAAATTTTGGGGAAAAATTGTCCTATTTTCTCAAATGGGACGGAAAAAGTTTTGTCGATTTCCAATGGTAATTGAGGCATAGATTCCTAAATTTAAAATTTGGCATCAAATCCCATCTGATTGATGTGTTCCAATCAGAATTTTCTGATTGTGCAGACTCTGGAATAGCCATGACAGTTCAGATAGCTAACCATGTGAAATATGATAGCCGTTTTTCAAGATAGGAGCAATACTACTAAGCAAAAAAGGTAGCAACAGTTCTCGGAGTATATTTTTACTAAACCCAGAAACCTAACCCCACCAAAATGCAATCAAAATTTTTTTATCACTCTGTTTATAAAGGATTTGATTATATTACAAGTGGTTCTAGGTTAGGGTTATGACCACTCACTTAGCGACCATTCAAATTTATGACAATGCTGAAGTTGTGGTTTCACAGTGCCCTCATAGTCACATGATCATAATTAAGGCACTCAATACCTGGCTCACAATTATGATGTGGTAGCAAGTCATGTGATCCTGATTTCCAATGTTTTCTGCTGGCTTTCCTGAAGCAGAGTCGATGGAGAAGCCAGCAGGAAGTCAGAAGACTTAGTTACATGAGGTCCTTGCTTAATGCAGCAACTGAGACTGCCACAACTGGTATTGATAAGTTGTGCAGTCACGTGACATTGAGCTTTATGACAATGTCTTTTAGTGACAGCAATTCCAGTCTCAACTGATGTTGTAAACCGAGGAATACCAATTTGTTGCAATGTAATTCAGGTGCAACTGTCTTTTCGAGCCATGCTTCATTTCCCTGGGAAAAAGTTCCATAAATAACATCTGTATGTTGTTACTGGAATTAAATTTTGCAGTCAAATCTTCCTTTTTATCTATGTGTGTGTTTAGAAATCCCTAAATCATATTTTATACAGGGGGCTGTAGAAAAAGACGATGTCGTAATACAGAGTCTAGAAGTGTGGTGTCTGAATAAGATAAACAAAAGGGCCTTTCTAGTTTCATCATAAGTAACCTATCTAGTCCTAATAATTTGAAAGCTCTGAATGAACACTTGCCTCTAGTTTTGGAGCAAGTTAAACTGCACTGGTAAATGTCTATTTTTGTTCTCCCTTCAGTAAAATTTTCTGCTTGGGCTCTGCAGATGACCCTTATCAGACATGTAATAGGAAAAGAGAAATACATCCTCTATTAGATAATAGGCATAGCAGAACAATGCATTGATCTATACATCCAAATGCTTATGGCTCTGCTTAGGCCTTTCCATTGGTGAAGTTTGCAGGTGAAAGACCCAAAACGGGGACAAAGGATAGCATATTATCCACCTACATTACATCATAAAAATAAAGTTTTGTTCTGAGCCTTCATTCTAACTCTTAGGTTCAGGTGCTAATAATTCAGATGTCTTCATGTTTATTCCAATAGTTTTAATTATATTTAGATTCTAGAAAGTCTGAGTAGTCTTAAGGGCCGGTTCTGACATACGGTGACTTAATAATTGCCAAAACTTTAAAGCCATTCATTTCTCAGGAACAGACCTTGCTACTGGTTGCTACCCTGTTGTTTACACACAGCTCCTCATACCTTTACTATATTAGGTACCAGCAGGAATGTTACTACATTGGAAAGAGTGTAATATTATGAACACACATTTATTTTCTTTGTGGCGGCTTTAATTCCTGCACAACACAAAACCAACATTTCCGGGTACCTATCATCCCATTTGTTGTTGGGATTAAATCTCTATATGTAAATATGAGCCTGATTTGTGGTAGTTGTGACTGCATGGACAAAACCCCATCCTCTTTTTATGTATTGCACATCATCATCATATGTAAAAAGGAGCTGGGTTTTGGCTTCCATCTTGATTTTCTGGAAGCCTCTCTTCCCCATGGACACCTTCTCTCATTAGGAGATCCTAATTTTTGTCAGGACCACCAGATGCAGAGATGTTTAGTCCAAGAACCTTTTCAGGAATAGACAGACAGGAAATAAAGCTAGGCTTATTATAATCACAGGTTTATGACTCAGAACGTGTTGCAGCAATGATGGCATTGTTGATATTCTGCAGTGTTTTCTTCATCTATAGCTGTAACAGAATAATATTTGGGGTCCCACTGTAGTTGGTCTTTTAAAATAAAAAACCTTCTGAAAATGTTATCTAATGCCAGTTCAGGGAACTCTGTGGTGTTATTATGAGTTTCAATATTATTATACCGGGGTCATTGAGAACTACAGGTAGACCTTGGCTTACAAACATTTGTTTAGTGATTGTTCGAAGATACAATAGCATTGAAAAAAGTGTCTTTTGACCATTTTTCACACTGAACAATCATTGTAGCATTCCCACGGTAACATAATCAAAATGTGGATGCATGGCAACTGGCATGTTTTTATAATGTTGCAATGTCCTCAGGACATGTAATCACCTTTTGCGACCTTCTCACAAGCAAAGTCAATGGGGAAGCCAGACCCACTTAACAACAGTGTTAGTAATTTAACAACTGCAGTGATTCGCTTAGCAGCCGTGGCAAGACGAAAGGACGTAAAATGGGGCTTAACTCACTTAACAACTGTCTTGCTATAATAATGGAAATTTTGGGCTCAATTGTCATAAGTCTTTTTTTCCGCTTTTCTGTAAAATATGTGAGAGAGAGAGACTTTTTTTTTTAAGGAGGACATTTAGGAAACCTCCAAACACAGCTGAAATAGAAGGAAAGCTGTCTAAAAATGAAATTCAAATGGGATGGTGATACGTGGGTGCAGGAAAATATTACATTGCTTTGACAAAACAACAGCTTGAGTGTTTATCTCTTATTACAACAAAGCGAGATAAAAATGTTTGAAAGCTTACAACTTCGTATTTCTTATGCAAATAAATAATTAAGTTGTTATGTACTTACATATTTTCCTGATTATGCTTGCATGTTTCCAGTGTGTTTAATATTGAAATACTTTTTACCTCAAGCTTAGCTGGACGAATTTATCATTGCCTTCTACTACACATTGTGGATTGATGCCTTAGATCACTGATGCCGAACCTTTTAGACACCAAATACCCAAACTGCCCATGCGCGCATGCCCAAACTGAAAGGTGTGTGCGTCTGTGGTGGTATTCCGCTGGTTCTATCCAGATCACGTGAACTGGTAGCGGTGACTGCGGGAGGCACCACCCACCTGCCCAGACGTAAAGCCATGTGCATGTAGAAGTGGCGCACGTGAGTGAAGCGAGCACTTGCATATGCTCACATTTGTGAACCAGTAGGGAAAGTAAGTGAATCCCACCTCTGGCACACGGACTTGCGTGCATGCCCAGCAGAGACCCAAAGACCATCTGGCCGGCGGGAGGCGGGGCATCCCAACACCAGCAGCATAGCAAGAGATAAGATCTTTTTCTTTTGTGAGCTTCTGTTTTGTCGTTTTCAGGGAAACAGAAGCTCACGAAAGAAACGCCACGGAAATCTGACCTGGGGCAAAGGCACACGTGCCAGCAGAGAGGGCTCTGCGTGCCACCTCTGGTATGCGTGCCATAGGTTCGCCATCATGGTCTTAGGTGTTATTTCTGAAGTGAACATCTGCCTACAACATCTTCGTATATCACTGCAATCCTGTCTGGTGCCTGCTTGCTTCTGCTGAGCAACTGGGATGGCCTTACATCTTGGGGGACCCTGCTGGGAATATATACTCTTGATGTACATTTCTGGTGTTCTTTGTGATGACCCAGCAAGACTTTAGCTGGTCTGAAATGCATAGCCTGTTTTTAATGACCATTTCTAGTGTAGTTTACCATGTATCAAGTTATGATGATGATAAACTGAGAAGGGAAGTAGTAGTAGTAGCAGTAGTAAAAGAACTATGGAGGAAATCTGCTGTAGTTCAGTAAGGTGTTCTCTATGCTCCTTTAAACAGAATATGTTTTCTGCATAGAAAAACATGCTTCCAGTCTTTTTATTTTTTAAAAGAATAAACTGACCATTTCCAGTTTGTTAAAGTGCAGTGGTTTGTACTTGACTAAATAACTATTTTCATTAATCAGATAAAAGGAATTTAAAGCATTTGCCAAGGATTTAGGTCAAAAGCAATGCTTGCATCCTTCCAGATGTCACCAGATATAGAGGACCTGAACACTCTGTCAGAAACTGGATTTTGCCTCTCCAAAATATTTTTTGTAAGAGGGAAGAAGCCAGCATTGGTTTTCATACAATAGTGGACCTGTAACTTGACAGCATTTATTTATTGCATTTATTCATTACTTAATTTCACAGATTTGGAGGGGTTTTTAAAAGTTTGTCAAGTTTTCAAGCCGTTTGCTTTTCACAATCATCTGTTTTTCATCCTAACACATTTTAGAAGATTGTGATGAAGATAAAATGGGACAATTCATCATTTCCACATGTATGTTGGTCCACATGTATGGAGTCCAAAACAGGATAGGTAATCCACAAAGAATTAAGGGAAACCAAGATTATTCAGTTCTGATTTATAGATGTGTTGATGCTATTTTTCTTCTTATCAGATACCCTGAGAGAATTTCTGTACCTTTGTGTTGAGCTAACTATATAGTCATAATAATGATTTTTTTAAAAAATTCAAAGTCTACTATACAGGACAGTTTTAATGTACATAGGATTACTCTTTCAATGGCAATCACCAATTCTTCAGTTCTTGGGATTTGGCTGAGAGAACTGAGAACTGTGAGGCAAAAAAGAGGATGAGAAACTCCATTCCACAAGGTTCAAATGGTTGTGTGATTGTCCCAATTCCCTACTAATGGTAGGGAACTAATGGTGATTCATCAATCTTAGTCATGCTGATACCAAGGGGACTTTGGATATATTATCAATTGAGACTCAGTTGTGTGGATTAGTTTCCCGAGTTGGGGTTAGTTGGACCAACCCACTACACAAAAATAATTTCTGTATATGGATGGGCTATTGACATGAAATATTCTATGTGCTAGTAATTCCCGACTCTAGGGGGCGGTGCTCATCTCCATTTCAAAGCCGAAGAGCCAGTGCTATCTGAAGATGTCTCCGTGGTCATGTGGCTGGCATGACTAAATGCCAAAGACACACAGAACATCAAAGGTGGTCCCTATTTTTCTACTTGCTTTTTTTATGTGCTTTTGAACTGCTAGGTTGGCAGAAGCTGCAACAAGTAACGGGAGCTCACCCCGTTACGCGGCGCTAGGGATTTGAACTGCTGAACTGCTGACCTTTCGATCGACAAGCTTAGTGTCTTAGCCACTGAGTCACCGCATTCCTATTCATCAATCTCTACTTTTGATCTAAATATTTGAGGTTATCATACATTTTGTATGTCTAGGTCCCTCTCTCTGGGTCTATAATTACTTCTTTAGAAAGGTGAAACAGAATCAACACTAAGTAATATAAATGCATAATCTGGTCAGATTCAATTGAGAAACGGAATTGAGAGCCATAACTATGGTGTTACATAATATGGATATAAAAAGAATGTGAACTGGTACAGAAGTTTACTTTGCCATTAATGGATTGATTGATTGATTGATCGATTACACTGTGACACATTTTTAAAGACATTTTGAACTAATGAATGTGATAATGTTACAAACAGCCTGCAAGAAAAGCAGTCTAAACACTATGTAGTAAGTCCAAAGCAGGACTCAGGGAATCAATAACTGGATGCGCTCAAAAATATGAAGATGGAAATTTTGTGTGCCTTTCCTGTTTGTTGTGGCAGATCAGTAAAATGACTCATATTATCACTTCCAATTGGAAGCCATCTTGAGTCCCAGTTCAGATACACAGATGTATAAACTTAGAACAGCTAAAGTTGAGATTAGGAGAAGATAGTTCTAATGGATCCTGGATTTGCTTAACAAGGAGGGGTGAACTGATTCAACAGCTCATACAAATATTAAAGCATTTTTACAACAATGAAAATGTCTTACATGGAATAGAGAAAAGCAGAGAAGGTTTCAAAAAATTATCTGGAGGGGGAAAGAGAACCATCAATGTTACATATAGTTCATATTGAAGTTGCAATTGTTTTAAGATTATGTTTAGGAATTTACAGAATGAAAATGTCCATGAACTCTACCAATTTAATAGTGGTAAATGTAAATGACTATTTCTTCAGAAAAGAAAAGAAAAAAGATGGATGGATGGATGGATGGATGGAAGACTAGTTATGTGTGTGTTTGTATCCCACCTTTATTAAAAATAACTCAAGGTGGAAAACATCCTCTTATTTTCCCCTAAACAACCTTGTGAGGTGGGTTGGACTGAGAAAGACAGACTGGCTCAAAGTTACCAACCTGGTTTTCCTGACTGAGGCAGGACTTGAACTCATGGCCTCCTGCTTTCTAGTCTGGTGCCTTAACCACTAGACCAAACTGGCTCTTTAGATTTTGCTGCTGCTCAGTCACTGTTGTGTCCAGCTCTTCCCGGTCCCATAGGCCACAGCATGCCAGGCTTCCCTGTCCTCCACTGTATTCTGAAGTTTGTCCAAATTCATGTTCATTGCCTCAGTGACACTATCTAGCCATCTCATCCTCCACCATCCCCTTCTCTTTTTGCCTTCAATCTTTCCCAACATCAGGGTCTTTTCCAATGAGTCCCCTCTTCTTATTAGGTGGCCAAAGTATTTGAACTTTGAGCTTCAAAATCTGTCCTTCCAAAGAACAATCAGGATTGATTTCCCTTAGGATTGAGTGATCTGATCTCCTTGCAGTCCAAAGGACCCTCAATTGTCTTCTCCAGCACTATTTTGATACTGTCCATGAGGTTTTCTTGGCAAGAAAATTGGAGTAGGTTGCCATTTCCTTCTCCAGTGGACCATGATTTGTCTTTAAGCTTGTATTTAATCTAATTGCTTATTCCTAATGTACCCATGTAAATTCTGTTGCATTCTCAGGCCATGGAAGAAAAATAAAATAAAACGGGGGGACGGGGATGACGACAATTCAACTATATTATTTGTAATGGATCCATTCTGTATACAAAGAATCATTTGGTACTTGAAAACCTATTGCTACATTCTTACCGGATCAAGCCAGCTAAACACTCATTCATTGTGTGTCTCTGTGTCTGTATGTGTAATAAATGCTAAAGAGGAAAACAAATAGACTAATGAGATGGGGGAGAGACAGTTATATTTTCCAATTTGCTATCTATGCCTAATCATATCATGTTTTCAGTCTTGTCCTGCACTGGATTATTGCTGCGATGACAGGGTGGGGAAGGCTAGATTTCGTATTCATCCCAAAACTTCTTTCAAATACTTTTATTTCAAGTAATATAAATATGGCATTTTTAATTTGTAAGCACTTCGTCATTTCCCCTGCAACACTTAAACGACAATTGATCTGACCATTGTGTAATAATGATCTGTCCCGTGGAAGTAATGAGATACAGGAATGGGAATCACTGGGCTTCAAATATGAAATGTACATACCGAGAAACAAATATGTACAAGGCGGAAACATTAGATTGTGTGGGAAGGGTATTTATTAACTTAAAGACAAGGTGACCTCTGGTTCATGTCTGGAATCTTAAATCCTATCCAGCTGTAGACCTATTGAATAATAGATGACGCCCTCTGCTGGTTAGAGTTGGATGTGCTAATGGGATTAGACTTGATTTGAAGCCAGATTGGGGAACGGGTGATCCTTTAAGTCAGGGGTGGAGAGCAATGGCCCTTTTATGACTTGTGGGATTCAACTCCCAGAATTCCTGAGCCAGCCTGCTTGAGTTGAAGTCCACAAGTCATAAAAGGGCCATTGCGCCCCACCCCTGTTCTAAGTGTTTCTCATTGTTGAACTACATACCGTATTTTTCGGAGTATAAGACGCACCTTAGTTTTTGGGGAGGAAAATAAGAAAAAAGCTGATTGGCAGGTGGATCGGCTTCCTGGAATACCCCCAATCAGCTGTTCCCAGAGGTGAATTTTAGCACCAGGTTCCTTGGTTGTGAGCATTGTGCCTTGCTTTTTTTTGCTTTTTTTTCTGCCTCTGAAACTTCTGAAACTCCATTTCAGAAACTTTCTTTTCTGCCTCTGAAAGCCTCTGAAACACAGCTTCAGAAAAAAAAAAGTCTCTGAAGCTCTGTTTGGGGGCTTCTTTTCTGAAGCTTCTTTTCTGATGCTTTTTTCATCCTCTGAAACCTCCGTTTGAGACGTTGGGCGGGGCTACATTCGGAGTATAAGACGCACCCAGATTTTCACCCTCTTTGTGGGGGAGAAAAGGTGTGTTTTATACTCTGAAAAATACGGTAACTACTAGCAACTTTAGCCAGCATGGCCAAAGGCAAAAGCATGTTACAAGTTGAAGTTTAACAACACCTTATTCAAACTAACCACCATAAAATCTAGATGTTTTATATACCTAGATAATTAGTTGCATGCAAAATTTGTATAGATGCTGGGTCATAAGCAGAAATATCATCAAGTACTTGCTTGTGCCCTTTATTTAAAAAAAAAAAAAAGAAATTTACCATTCAAGCTCTATTCCCTGCACTAATCTCCTTTTCCTACATATCCTGTATCCTGATTCTTAACCTTTTGTCCAATTATTTTCCCCATATGCATGCTCACATGTCCCTCATATATCTCCATATGCTTACATTTGTTTTCATTGTTACATCTGTTTCATTCTTCGGCCATACAATCATTCAATTGTCAATGGTTCATAATACGCTGGGTCCTGTCTGTTCTGTCCCTGGAATCTGATGAGATGGATAGGAGTTCAAGGGAGTTGCCTAGGAAACAAGCAGCTGTCCCCTTGATTGTAGCACTCCCACCTTCCCAAACCTGCCTTTTCCAGTAGACCGGATCCTCCAGTCTTAGTTACTGATTACTGCACTGCACATTGAATATGAGACTGTTCAATCATATTAGAAGCTAAAATGATTCGTAGCCTTTGTTCTTGGCTGTCTCCTCCATTTGGGGAAATGGCCAAGCTAGTGAATGACTGCTGCAAAGAACATGACATTTGCAAATGGAAGAACTGTGTTGGCAGCGAGATTACTAAAGAAAGAACTTACATTAAAATAAAAATAAAAATCTCCCACAAATATCTGATTTTACTCAAAAGGCTGAATCAGCTACTGTATATGCAACATTAGCCATTCAGGATCAATATATATGGAGCTTATTATAGCTGAGTCTACACTTAGTGCTTACATTTTTCTTGTTCATTTAAACATATTATTGTAACAGCAGAGACGCTCTGACTCCAGTTTCTTACCACAAGAATATATCAATTGATCAACAAGTTCCCAATATTTTTTTGGCCTATTTATTTTGCATAAATTGAATGCTTTTTGAACTTAATAGCAATCGGTTCATCCTTTGGTTGTTTCTGTGTCACCGATACGTGCAGTTCCAATGAGGTATAAACTATCCCCTGTGAAAAATAGCAGAGATGTATACTATGGATCATAGAAAATCCTAGAATACTTTTATTGATTGATTAAGAAAATTTATATGGCCACCCAATTCACTTTCAGTGACTCTGGGCAGCTTACAAGGATAAAACCCCAGTACAAAATTAATAACCTCCCAAATCCTATATACATAAGCATATAGGAAGCTTTAGCCCATAGATCTAAATAGGTTTATAAGGCTGCTGTCAACTCGCGAAGCAAATTGGTTTTGCAGCAAGGAAATTGCACTTCAGTCAAAACAAAGCACATTCCAGCCCGCAACGTCAAGGCCATCTCCACGGAGACCTACAGTGGCTGGAGAGAGGGACTTCTACAACCCGCGAAATTGCTTCATTGGGGAATGTGACTGATGACATACCTTGGGGGGAGGGGGAAACAGGGTCAGAGCCAAGGCACGAACTAAGTAACGTCAGAGTTGGCTTCACTTGGTTCGTGCCAACATGACGCTCCTAATAAATAATTGGATTTCTTTTGAAGCTTGGCTTGAGGTTCATGATTTAAGTAGGGCATCGGTTGGAACCCTGACAGCTGCCATATATAATGTAGGACAAGCATGTGAATGTTTTTGGCCGTGGGATTTCATGCTTTACCCAAAGCCCTTTCTTTCACCCATGCCATTCAGTCACCTTCGTTTTCTGATGAGGATAGAGTCTCCCTGGGACTTTTTCTGCCTTTCCACTGTGGGAGAGACTGAATGAAAGACATGGCCCTTGGGATTCTGCTGCTACTTATTTGGAGTGCCTTCAAAACGCACCATCTCTCAGAAGCCACCAGATCCCATATCCTTCCAGAGCAGGGGTCTCCAACTCACAGCCTGTGAACTAGATGTATCACATGCTGGCCATGTCCACACCTGGTTTAGCAAAGCGGGAAAAAGTCATGATAAATCATGTGACGATGCTGTGACAATGCAAATTTGATACCCCTGTTCTAGAGAAAAGAACTTTCAGAGTAAGCAATCTCAGAACACTCCATGCAATGCTCGGGTTCCTGACTGGTGAGTCTGAGCCAGAGGTGGAATCTTGACTGAACGTAGATTACTTAGAACAAAAGTTGCAGGAATTCTTAGTTGCATGGAATGGCCCTCACAAGTCATGGGCTTACTCAAAAGCAAGTCCTTATTCCCAAATAATTCTTCCGATCATGATTAGCCATGATTAACAGCTGGGTGAAAGCTACAGAGATAGATGTGTAAGAACTTTCACTTAGGAAGAAACCAATGCTATTGCAATGTATGTATCAACCTTCTCAGTGAATCTTAAGAGCTGGTCTGATCTTGAATTTTGTATCTGGACCCTTTGACTATCTTTCTTGTTCACAGCAGTACTGAAAATGGAAATTCTATTTCACTTTGACACTGAAAGGTTTAAAGGAAAATTAACTGACCTGTTCATCTAGATAAAGGACAGAGAAAATCGAAGCCCAAGAAAATCAAGTGCCAAGGAGCCAATCGGGAAGGTGAATTTCTTTTCTCAGATGAGCTTTTGAAATAAGAGGTAGACAACTACTGCTTTTCCTTTGGCTTTGAGGATTGTGTTTTCTCCTCCAAGGTTGGGTGAAGACAGGTGAACCTTCCCACTCCTACCACAGGGAATAGAACTGGACCTAGTAATGTCTGCTTTGTTTTATGACTGAGATCTGAGTTGTATGAGCTTGTACTAATGTATTTGTGGTTGGGTGAAATCTTAGAGCAAAGAGCAAAGCAGGTCCTGTGCTGATTGAGATCAACCTCTACAGAAAATCAGTAGCAGAATGGATTTCTCTGAAGTAAAGATTCTGATAGCAGTTCACCTTCTTGACTTTCTCCAGTCCAAGAAAGCTGTAGAGTGCAGCAGGATTGTAGCCTGTTACTCTTGCTTAGGTGTTCAGTCTTTGGATGATCTCCTAGTGTTATATCAACTTTCATCATTTTCATTGACCTGCTATTGCATTTGCTGTGTGACCTGTATTCAGTTGTTTGACCTTGCTTCTATACTGATCGGCTTGAAGTTCTTTAGACAGACACTATCTTATGCTTATGTCTGTGGATATTCTCAGTCATCCAGGTCATGGTTATCCCAAAGGTGCTTTTTTCAAGAGGGAACTGGACTTTCTGGTATTTCTTTGAAGTTGTTTCACTTGTCATCAAAGAAGCTTCTTCAGCTCTGAGTGGATGGTGGGGAATGGAAGGATTTATACTCCTTGCAGACAGCTGATCATTTGCATTCTTTTTACAGAGTCGTTGTGGCTACCTGGAGGTTTATCTCTATCACCAGGGTCACCTGAGTGGTGCAAATTGATGTGGAGCCTTCTAAAAGAATGCAAATGACCAGCTGTCTGCAAGGAGTATAAATCCTTCCATTCCCCACCATCCAGTCAGAGCTGAAGAAGCTTTTTGGATGAGAAGCAAAACATCTTCAAAGAAAAACCAGAAAGTCCAGTTGCCTCTTGAAGAAAGCACCTTTGGGACATCTTATGCTTTTGTGACTAGAAGACCAGTGACATTGTGGGAAAGTGTTGGAGGCTTTGGATTTGAAGCTGTCCCCTGTGATATGGTCCTTTGGTGTATCCTGCTGTTTGTCTTTAACTAGGAGAGCCTGATACCAGTTCACACCATATAGATGCCAATGTTGAGAAGTTTGAATTAAACATATGATTTATTATTTTTCTGTTATCAAACAGTTTGGTTTTTTATCACTGTGAAGTGATAAGCAAAATATGCTGTAGGAATATGGAACAAACTCTGTTCCAAAGTATTAACAGCACCCCATTCTTCCTGCAGCCAATGCCAAGATGGCCCTTCCAAGCTAGGTTGGGAGCCTTGTGATTCTTTACTTAAATATACATGTGTTGGACCACATAAATTTGAGTAAACGTATACAGGTAGTCCTTGACTTATGGCCACAATTGAGCCCCACATTTCTATTGCTAAGTCTGGCTTATATTGTGAATTCTGCCACAAGGGACAGAATAAACCCAATAGGATTTAACATTAAATTTTGTATCCTTGTCCAAATTACCAAGGGACATAGTAAAGCATATAGTTGCAAAACAAATTCGTTTTTCATCTCTGATGCTAAGAAGGTCTGGGTCTATCCAACAGCCAGATGCAAAATTATGTGTCTTTGTGCTTTACAAAGTTCACAACGTGAGGCAAGAAGTTAGTAGGGAAATAAATGAGCCCCGGTGTCATTATTCAGGTGGCATCATATTTTTTAAAAAAATATGAGATACTGAACTGCGGCCCCAGGCCTAAAGCATCGTGATTCAGTGGTGAGTTATCGCGGAAGATCATTTTTTGTCTTGTGGGAAAATAACCTTTTCTTCCAATTTAGAAAACATCTGCTGATTGGCTAGCTTGGCTAGCTTACATTTTCTACTCCCATTTTGGATGACAGCATAACTCTCAGTGGAGCATAAAGGCCTTCCCGTTTTCATTTGTTTTCAATAAGTATCTGCTAACGGTGACTGATAACTTCTTCGCCTGCTAAATTTCTCCCCCTGTCCACATAATAATAACATCATCTTTATGGACTTCCTAAGAATCCTCCAGGGCAAAAGACTGAGTCACACTGACTGGACTGACTCACCTCTAAAACACTGAACAGGCTGCCCTGTCATGCACACACACACACACATGCACACACACACACACGAGACACCAGCTAGGGTGTTTGTAAGTAATGTTTCTTTGGGCAGAAATTGCCACTTATACTGAGCATCCTCATGGACTGTTAGGGGTCAGCGGTCACGTTAGAATCTAGATTCCCAGATCTTGTTCATTGTACGCATTTGGATCAGGAGAAAAACTATAAAGCAGAAAGGAGTCACGGTGGCCAGATACTGATGGAAAAGGAGATCGGTATATCTCTCCCAAATTGAAATATTGCACAATTATTAAGGTACAACATAAATCATCTTTGCATGATTCAGTTTCAAGGGCATAATAACTGAGTGTGCAGTGCTGATTTAGTTCCTCTATAGGTCTACCCAATAAACCATATGTGGAGAATATGAAAATATATTATATATTGACGGACACATAAAAGATGGGCACCTGGTTCCCAAAAAATCATACGCAATTCCCTTCTCCTTGCTTATCTACACTTCATTGTTCCATAATATAAGATTTTACGGTCACCAATTATATATTTTCATATAGCGATGAGGTTCCTAAGTCGTGACAAGACCATCGTTTTTCTAAATGAATGTTTGTTGGTCAGAATGATTGGATACATTATAACAAGAAGCTAAAATTAAACCAAATACATTTTGGGTTTAGTTGCCATGTGAAACCAGCCATTGCCAAGCTTCCACATTACTGGTTTTTGTACCACTTTTTCAATCTTTTTTTTAAAAAAAATATGCCATAGCTCATTTTAAAATTAAGAATTCATATCGATTCATTTGTGCACCCCAACTCTTGAGTGCAAGCCAAGCCTGGATTCATTCTACTGGCTATGCTGTCACATTATATTTAACACAAAGCAGCCAAACATATTTTAGATTTGTATATTGGGCAAATCCATGTCCTGTGATTAGTTTATGGTTCAATGTGCCATGTACATATCCAAAAGGAAATTAATAAGTCATGGTTGAGTTTAAACATGGATAAGAGTATTGGTGAATGTCTTCATACTGTTGGAAGAAATGTCCATCTGGATTCAGTTCCAAGTGGGGAGAAAGACACTGGAAACATGGAGGCTGCTTGGAAGGATGGTTTAATGGTTAACAGGACCACATGGGTTTGAAGTCCTGGGTAGCTAACCACATGGAGTGGAGAATGAGTGTTATTTATACCCTCTTTGGGCTTTGACCTTGAGCTTCCTGTTCCTGTGGCAAGGGCATGTATCCTATTGGTTGCAGACTCCCATGTGGAGTCATGTTTGTCTGAATCGAGTTTTGTTGAACCTTGCTGGGTGATGTAATGAAGGGGCTTGGTTGTGCCATGTGGTGAGCTAGATAATCCTATTATGTCCTGGAGGGTCATGCCTTAATCCCATCACCCTGGAGCTGAGGTCTTTTGTTTTGTAGATAGGCTGGCCCAGTCTTAATGTGCACCAAATATCTGCTGGAGGCAGGGAGCTGCACTTTGTCTTTAAAAAACCTGTTTCTCCTTTTCTCATCCAGGGAAATACAATATTCTGCCTTCTTAATATTTCCCAAAATATTACATTCTTCCAGGAGGTGTGGGTGCTAATTTTCTTTAATATTAGTGACATTTTGAAGATATATAGAAATCCTTTCCATTTTTTAAAAAAAACCTTATTTACATTTCAGTTAGTTATTGCAAGAAACTGTATAATGCCTTTAAAAAGGAGACAAGCATCAGTTATTGATCAAAAATGGAGTATGGATTTACTTGGGAATAACAAGCCAAGAGACTTGTTTTTATATTTTTCCCCTAGAACAGCATTGTAATATTCTGGAAAACTTCATTCCCCACCCCCCAACTCCACAACACCAAACAGGCTAAACCAGGCCGAGCAAACTCTTATTTTCCCAAACAGGCAGCTAGAGATCCATCCTTAACATGCCTTCTCCTCCCACCACCCTGGGAAAAGGCAACATCAGTTCCAGCTTTTTGTTTCCTTGGGACTGTAAAGATTAGCACAAGAAAGAAAATAAGGAGTTTAATTTAACATCCCTCCCCCAAATTACACCAATTACATAAACCCAATTAATTTAATTTATTGGCACCAATGTGCCTTGCATTTTATTTCTTTTGGGTCATCCCCATTCATATGTTGATGCCCAATTTGCTTAGTTACTCTTGAATGTTGGATAAGCAAATCATCTGTGCTGATTAGATAAAACTTTAGGACTAATGGGAGAATATTTTCTTAGAGGCAAAGACTGTAATTTTGTGGCAAGCTTTATGGGCTACTGCTTTGTCCAAAACCAACAAGGTTATATGAGTAGCAATTGATTTTGTTTATTCTAGAGAATCTTAGGGAAACAGCTGTTCTGATCCAAGGAACAGCAACAGAGAAAACATGGGGACAGACACCAGGAGTCATTTCTTTTCTAAATTACTTGTAAACTGTCTTCTTAAAATACAAAATAATAACATTGAAATTTAACTATTCTGTATAATTTGATATATAACATAATATACAACAGGGGTGAAATCCATCAGGTTCTTACAGGTTCTGGAGAACTGGCAGCAGAAAGTTTGAGTAGTTCAGAGAACCGGCAAATACCACTTCTGGCTGGCCCCAGAGTGGGGTGGGAATGAAGATTTTGCAATATCCTTCCCCAAGGAGTGGGGAGGGAATGGGAGTTTTGCAGTATGCTTCCCCTGCCACGCCCACTAAACCATGCCCACCAAGCCTCACCACGCCCCCCCAAGCCATGCCCACAGAACCGGTAGTAAAAAAAATTGAATTTCACCACTAATATACAATACTTGTCACATACAGTTCAGGGGTGGGTTCTAAATCTTTTTACTACCGGTTCTGTGGGTGTGGCTTATTTTGTGGGCATGGCTTGATGGTCATGTGACAATTCTTTAGGATTCAGCAGAGGTACTGGTCTACCAGGCTTTTAACTGCTTGCAGAGCTATACCGGTCTACTCATTTGTTTTTGGAGGCATTGGTCTACCCATTTATTTTTGCAGGCATTAGTCTACTCATTTGTTTCTGGAGCACCGGTCTACCAGCACAGTGCCTTTTAACACTGATCAGCTGTAGGGCGGCCCTTTGAAGCCCCGCGGCAAGAGTTTAAACAGGTTTTTTTTTCCTTCTAGCTGATCAGCTGGGACTCAGGAGGCAGCAATAGATTGGGGGTGCAACCAAATAAAAGATAAGAATAACGCGGGGGGGGGGGGGC
>WNWU01000006.1:34480927-34521374 GCA_012654045.1 Ptyas mucosa | reverse complement strand
CCCCCCCCAGTTTGCTGGTGAATGCATCAACCGAAAGGTAAATCAGATAAAAGGAGGCTCATACAAAAGGCCTACCTTTTGCCTCTAGGTCCTCAAAGATCTGCCCATGGGAAAGGAAAGCAATTGGTGCTTGCTTTCCCTGCCTGGCTGGAGAGGATGAAGAAGGGAGGAGAATCCTCCGATCAGGAGTCAGGAGTCAGTTTCAGACTGCAGTGTAGAACAGCGCAATGCATTCTGAACGAGATGCTTCTAAATGCCTCTTCAATTTATTACCCTCTGGGGAGCTTCCTCTATCTACACTGCCCAGAGCAGCAGCTGCACTTTAGATTCAGAAATGAGAAGTTGGAAGTACTCCTTGGATTTAACCAAATAGGTAATTCCCAGGGATTGCACCGACTCCTGGTAATGTGTACTTACTCAGCCAGGGGTGGGTTCTACTTATCTTTACTACCGGTTCGCAGCAGCATTCACAGCGGGGATCAGTGGGTCAGTGGGCGGAGCCTCCCACCAGTTTTACTACCGGTTCTATAGAACCAGTGCAAACTGGGGGCAACCCACCACTCTACTCAGCCCATTCTAATTCATGACTATGAATCATGAAGGATTGATTCTCTGAATAAGCTAGTTCTGCGAGATTTCGGAAAGATTCTTGCCCTCTCTGCTCTATCAGTCCTATTTGGAAATAAGCCAGCCATCAAGTATTCCGTGCAACTGCAAAGATCAGCTTGTCACCTGAAGAAATGAAATAGGGTATATATCTGAAAGGAATTTTTTTTCTCAAAATAATTTTTTACAATGGTAGCTTTACTAAGGATACGTAAATAGAGGCAAATCATCTTATTCTGACTGATCTTTGGAGTGGATAGAGACAGAGAATCATAAATTCAGGATTGCCTTCCTTTGTGGCAAATAAGTATGTCAAGATGGAAGAGCTTGAAGAAACTGTTCTAAAAAGAAGGATCCCAAATGCTGGGAACATGAAGAGGAACCCAGCAAAATCAGGGAATTGCCCTAAGCAGCCTGGAACTAACCTGCTCTCTGTTGATCCAGTAGCTGTGTCTCAAGAGGTGTGGAGTTATTCACCATGGCTGTCAACAGGGGTGGGATTCAGTCGGTTCGGACCGCTTCAGGTGAACTGGATGCTAATTTTATATCCGGTTCACCAAACCGGTAGTTGCAAGGACTGGCTAGCCCAGCCCACCCCACCCCTCCCCTCCCAAGAGTCTCCATGCAGCCCATTTTGGATGCCAGGTAAGTGTAGGGCCCGCGTAGAGGCTTTGGGAGGGTGAAAAACAGGCCTCCCAGAAGTTCTGAAAGTCTGGAAATGGGCCCGTTTCCGGCCTCTGGAGGGCCTCTGGAGCCTGCGGGAGGCTACTTTTGCCCTCCCGGAGGCTCGAGAATAGCCTTCAGAGCCTGGGGAGGGCAAACCTCCCCCCGCCCATAGTGCAGGAGGCCAAGTAGGCCACACCCACCATGGCCACGCCCACCCAACAACCGGGCAGAGAACTGGTAGCTAAAATTTTTGAATCCCACCCCTGGCTGTCAACCTTCGAAACCTCCAAGTTATTACAAGATCTCCTTGGGTGAAAGCCACAATGGGAATAACAAGGCTACTCAGCAGTGGAAGAATCTGCCTCCTGGAATCATTGCTGGTAGTTTTTAGGGCCAAACTATTTTTCTGGAATGGCATGAGGCTTTCTATCCTGAGCAAAGGTTGGACTAAAAGGCCTCCCAAGTTCATTCCAACTCTATAATACTAGGTGAGATTTCTTTGCCGTGGTTTGCTTGTTAAAATTTATGCTCGGCTGCAGATGAGGGCCAGCAAAGAGTGTCTATTTTGAACAACCACCACAGCCCGTTTTGTAGGGATCATTTTAAAGTAGCACTTTCAGAGGGTTGTGTACCAGCTTATACAAGTAATGAAATTTGGAAGTGCCAACTAGAGGTGGGCAGTTTACACTATAAAATTGATTGAGGTCCCACCGGTCTTTTTGCTCTATTGTTTTGGTTTCTGCCGCTACAAAGAATGTCCCCATCTTCCTTTGAATGTTACATGCCACTCTCTCTCTCTCTCTCTCTCTCTCTCCCCCAAACGGCTTTTTTTTTTTTTGCATAGAAAGGATTTCTATTTAAAGCCAAAAACGTGCAGAACTTGTTCAAAGCCTCTTGCCAAAGAGCTCCCCGGGACAGTAGCCAGAAAGCGTGGCCAACATTGAGAGGATGCTGGTACTTTTGCTCTTCATGCAAATGAGAGATTAGGAAACCTGCAAGGAGATCGTGTGAGAAAAATAAAAAGGTAGGAGGGGATAATGTTGGCGGGGCTTTTAGAGTAACTCTGGGAATTTCTTTTGTAATTTTTCTTTTTTTAAGCACGAATGTGTTTCTTTCTGAAGAAGCCTATTTAGGTAGGCTTAAAGTGGTTAAGGTGTCTGGCTCTTTGTGAGTTGTTGTTTTTTTTCTCCAGAGGATCAGGAAGCTGTAGGGAACCGGCTGGAGCCAACTAGGATCAAATTGCATCAGGCATCACTTTGCCAAGATTGAATCTGCCCACCTGGTTAAGAACATCCTGCTCTGAATTTTCCCCTCCCAACGAGGAAAATGTGAGGAGCCTGGATTAAATGTTTCACTTGTAGTCCTTTTTTTGCCCCAGGACTTTCCTGTGGCTAATTCCACCAGAGCATTTTGAAAGGCTGTTAAAACAATTCCACTAAGCATGTTTGTCAATCTGAGATGATTGCTTTGTGGTGCCCTCTTGGTGTTGGTGGGGTACTGTTTCCATTTATGGTTTTGGTTTTGTTGCTTGACTCCCCTCTTCTCATATTTGGATAGAGGAGAAGGAGAAGAATGTATGCTGCCCAAACTCTATAGATTTGGGCAGGTTACAAACACTGGGGATGAATAAATAAGTCTGAGATTTATGAAAGATCCCACAGCAGCTGTTCAGATCCATTTGGTCTAAAGGGAGAGAATTTGAGTCGTATTTGAAACCTGAACCACAAGTGATTTACAATGCTGAAACTAAGGAAAAAAGTTGAGTGATAATCTACTATAATCCTCCTCAAGAGCCGTGGTGGCGCAGTGGTTAGAATGCATTATTGCAGGCTCCTTCTGCTGACTGCCGGCTGCCAGCAGTTTGGCAGATTGAATCTCACCGGCTCAAGGTTGACTCAGCCTGCCATCCTTTTGAAGTTGGTAAAATGAGGACCCAGATTGTTGGGGGCAATATGTTGGCTGTGTAAAATGCTTAGAAAGGGCTGTAAAGCATTGTGAAGCGATATATATGTCTAAATCCTATTGCTGTTGCTATCCTGCCATTCTTCTGCAGTAAGAGAATGTGAGGACACAGGGAGAAGAAGGTTTTCTTTTGGCTTAGATATACATCAACATCCTGCAAGCCAGGTTCCTCACTCTGGTTACTTCTCTCCAGTTTGCTGCCCAGATTTCCAATCAATCCCATGTCCTTCTTCTCTCTGACAAGGAAGGACAAAGGGGAGGCCTGGGTGATCAGCCCAGAGGGCAGTTTGTTCTGGGAACTTCTAGCTGCTTCTATATCTCCAGGCCAGCCAAAATACAACTGAGAAGTGTGTAGTCTTCCCCCCCCCCCAAAAAAATGGGGGAATTCTTTCTATTTGGAAATTATGGCTTGGCAACTCATTGTATTTTGCTGTGAATCATATCAAGGATGAAATTATGAATCTCTTAACTGTGTTCTCCACATACATATCCTAAAAATTATTAATGGAAAGCCCCCCTGGCATTTATAGCAGAAGTCATTTCATATCGTAGTGTCACCATGTTACAATTAAGAGTTTTGAATTATTAAAGCATCTTATTACAGCAATGAGGTTGAAAGTGCCTGCTCTCTCTTCTCCTTAACCAATGTAAATGATATTAGTTCTCACTCAGCTAGTTTAAACTCAACAATTCTGCATCTCTCTAGGAAACCTGTACCACTTCCATAATTGAACCACAAAGGCCTGTTATAGGTTGGTGTTGAAGTGGCACACTTGTGTGTGTACAAGAGAGTGTGTTTCTAAGAGCAAGAATCTCAAATGAATAATGATTAGTGAAGCCGGTTTCATAGCTACAATACATAGGAGATTAATTTACAGGTCAGGAGATTATATTAGAAGGACATACAAACCTAACACCTAGTTAAGTATATCTTAACAGAAAAAATGTCAAAAGCCACATGCTCGGTCCATGTGTGATAGAAAGAAGGCAGAAGGCCGCGACCAGATTAGCAGTCTGATAAATAAAGAACAGGCAGAGCAACAGACAGAGAGCAAAAAATAAATCTTTAAATATTATCCAGTTCTTACTTCCTTCCCCCTCCTGGTCAATAGTTATGCACTGTGGCATGGTCAGTGCTATTTGATTTGGAGCTCGAAATAAACGCCTCATTACAAAGGGACTACATTTAAGTAGGTACCAATAAATAGCAAAGTCTGCAGTCTAAATGACACAGTTAATCGAAATGAATGACCATGACTTTAAACACTAGAAACTCATAGTTATCTTAGAGCTCATCAGTAAGTAATAAGCTGAATGTGGAATTAATCTGGTCATTTAATTGTGCAGTTCTTAGTTTAAGGCACAGGCTGACTGAAGATTACTGTTTCCATAATACCACACTGTTGTAACAGGAACTGAGAGAGATGAGTTTGCATTCACTATCACTGAAGCGCACTTAGCTGCGAAAAGGCAGGAGTGGCTCCTCAGGAGAAGGTCTCCTCAAGAGTAAGGCTTGGGGCTAATTGGCCACTCCCCTAGCCTATTTAAGGAAGGACGACGACTGATGCAATTTGCAGGAAACAACTTTGTTCATATTCCTTCGAGTCTTGATTACAGAAACTTTTGATTTCGGCTCTTGTTTTTCTCTTATCAGTTTTCCTGCAAATTGCTTCTGGGCATTCTGCCAACCACAGTAAGATTATGGTTATCTGAAATACTGTGCCTCAGAAGTGAGTTATTATTCTTTGAATTCTTGTCAGCTGTTAATGAAGTTAAATTAACAGCCCTTGTTCAGAAAAGACTGATTTAAACTGTACTTGTGTTCAAACAACTACTAAGAAAGCTCATTAGTAGTCCTTAATTAGTAAACTAAGGTTTGTACAGACTTTGTGTGTGCTGCGTTCTTTGGGGTCCGTAACTAGGGCAGAGCACATTTATCCCTCAAATTGTTTAAAATTTGTACATCCCATCGTTGGATACTCAACCTTAGTGTCATAAAATGGAAGTAATACAAAAAGACTGAAATCACATAGTTACACAAGACAAAGGCTGGGGAAAAATTATGATGATGATGATGATGATGATGATGATGATGATGATGATGATGCAATCATAGGGCCTCCTGGAACACCTGGACCTAAATTAGCCTGTTCATCTGCTTCCCATGAACATTGTTGCAAACGACACACATGCAAATGCACGCATACTAATTTAATTTGGCCATGGTAGTAAGCCTGAATGCCAGAGCTAAATCCACAGATTAATTGCTGAGTGCACCACAGTAATTCTCAAGGATTAGTCTCCTCATGCTTCAGTTCAGATGATTTATATAATCCGTTCGGTTTTCACTTAGAGGACTCACATCTTTATCTCCTATCGCTCACTTCTTCTCGTTTCTTCCACCATATATATAAAAACATCAGGATGTCAGCCACAATTGTGTAATTGTAGCCCCGCCTGTTTATACATGTACTGCATGCTCCTGGATGTGTATTTGTGTGTACTTGCAGGCCTGAGTCTAGAAATTACCATTACATTTTTTTTAACTTCCTGAGATTCCAAGGGAACGTCATATTATTTCTACTACTCTTCATTTTTACGATGTCCCGTAGTCTCTCAAGAAAGATCAGATTTAGGGGATATAACCATATTAAACATGAACAAATAAGGAATTTCAGCCTTCCAAATATAAAAACACCAAAGGAGAAGAAAGCAGACCTAGCAAACAGAAGCTTGCCTAGAGATGGAATATAGGGATGATTAACTTTGGAAAATTGGCATAGCGATATTATGATAATGGGTTAAAGCACCAGAAAAGCTGACATGACTGCCAAGCTATCAGCATTTTATTGAGTTAAAGAAAGGTATGTGTCTGTGTGTGTTTGTGTGTGTGCATTTCATACAAAGAAATTTCTCTCTCCTTTCTGTTTCTGCTTTACGTAACAACAATAATTTGCCACTCACACTTTTCTCCTCCTACTTTTACGTTTTATTGCTTACTTGTATTGTTCTCTGATAGGGTACTTTTATACATTTTACAGAGTTTACACTACTTTGCTTTCAAGGATTTCTCGTACCCATGAGAAAATGAGTGCTTAACTTGACAATTAGAAATGAAGAACTTTCTTTCTAGTTTCTTGTTTGACCTCAGCTTTGTTGCTCAGCTTTGAACTTTGAAGCTTTCCAAATGAACCATGGCTTCATGAGAGCAGGAGTATCTTTAAATCCTAAAGAGACAAGGAACGGCAGTCTTTGGCCATTCACAATCGGTCAAGGACAGAGAAGGGCCAAGGAGGGCAGGAAATGCAAACAGCTGCATTTCCAGTGTTGGGGCCAGAGGAGAGAGGAGACCAAAGCACAGTGTGGCACAGTGCCAAGGAGTTCAGCCGTTGTGGTAGATGATGAGGTCATTGGTAATAAATACTAGGAGCATCTGTTGCTGTCTTCTGTTCCTTCTCCCTCAGTATCAAATAGAGTGGACCAGCAGTCAATGCAAACAAGACAAAGCTAGCTTATAATGGTAGGACTCGGCTTAAGGGAGGTGCTCAGCTGGCTCTAAGACCTACAATGTGCATCATCTTTTGCTAGATTCCGTGTGGCACTTGCAAATGGGGGACACATTTGTGATCCCCAGGGCAAGACCTTTATATTTATTTATCAATCAATCACATTTTGAAACCACCTATCTCCCCCACAGAGGGACTCTGGGTAGTGGCATGAATGAAATACATGATACCATATTGGCTCCAAGTATATGTCTCACAGTGTTACTTGGGAGACTACCCATGTTCTGCTGGATCTGGTAGACAGAAATCCAGTCTTTTTCCTTCCTACGCAGAGTTGACAATTTGCTGGTTAGAGAATTCTGCAATGATCACAACAAGGAGCTGGTGCAATGGAACCAAACAGAACAGAACAGAACAGAATAGAATTCTTTATTGGCCAAGTGTGATTGGACACACAAGGAATTTGTCTCTGGTGCATAAGCTCTCAGTGTACATACAAACAACAAAGTGATAAATCATAAGTTGCAATCATAAAGTATAAGTTACAATCAATGCAGTGATAGTCATAAGATACCAATAGGAGCGGGTAATAGGAAAGATGAAAAGGATAATAGTAATAATCCCTTACTACATGGGTGAATATCTTTAAGCATAAGACGGTGCTGTGGGAATTAGGTATTTAGCCAAGTGATGGCACAAGGGAAAAAACTGTCCCTATGTCTAGTTGTTTTGACATGCAATGCCCTATAGTGGTGTCCTGAGGAGAGGAGTTGAAACAGTTTTATGTCCAGGATGTGAGGAGTCTGTAGATACCGGTATTTTCTCAGCCCTCTTTCTGGCTCGAGCAGTACTGTATACAGGTCCTCAATGGAAGGCAGGCTGGTTGCAGGCTGTTTTTTTCTGCAATCCTAACTATCTGTTGAAATCTGTGCATGTCCTGTTTATTTGTTGTACCAAATCAGACCATTATAAAAGTACAAATTACAGAATCAATAATTCCTCTGTACTGTAGAATTTTATCAGCAGCAATTTGGGCAGTCTGGGTTTCTGAATTGACCCAGGGAGAGCATTCTTTGTTTTGCCTTTTTAATGATGGTTCTAGTTAAACGGTTAAGTGTCCGTTTCATGTCCTGGAAGATTATAGAACCGAGAAATGATTGGTTTGAACTATTGAACAAAATATTGGTTCAAAGTTGCCCTCTTGTTGCTTTTATGATTGTCTTATTGTTATTCCTGTTCATGGAAATCGTAGCTTTAATAAGGGATCTCATATGTAGGCCAAACATTCCTAGAATTTACCATTTTAGGATGTAGTGGGTTTGCATTTGATTTTGAAAATAAATATGAGTCCTCAGTCATTCCTAAGGAATTGTAACAACAGAGGAACACAGGGTCAGTCAGCTGCCAAGTTTATCTGAGGAACCAAAAATAGTATTCCTCAACACATATCTTTTCTTAAGGCTCTTTCCCAAGTTTGTGGGTTTCTCTTGATTTTATCTTTTAATTTATATAGCCTTTAAGGTTTTTCCTTGGATGTCTATGATTCCTTTGCTTTTTTCTACGAGGGCTTATGAAGAGATCCATGCCGCTCTTCTGCAAGGACTGCAAATGGAAGCATCTGAAAGAAACAAAAAATAAATTATGTTTCTTTTGGTCTTATATTATCTAGATAGACTGGGCTCCCATCAAGTGAGCAAGCTTTGTTCATACTGTCCTACTCCTTTGATTACTTATTGCCACCACTAAAAGTTATTCACAATTACTTACCAATACTACTGTCAGCCTTGGAAGCCATATTAGGCCGGAAGCTTCAATGCTGCTACCTCCTCATGTGTGGGAAAGTAGGAGGGCGGATTTAAGAGAGGGGAATTTGTAGACATAATAGCATTCTTCCTATCAGTCAAGGTCAGGGTGATCCAGCATCTGGAGGAGGAGTGGTCAGGGGCTGGGTCGAGGTGGAACGGACGTTGATTGGCGCATGTGATCGATTGAGGAGAAAGGAGGTGGTTTTGGGAGCTTTGAATTACTGAAGGAAAGCCTGGGCTTTACAGATTCGGGATTTCCCAGATGTGCCAGTTTACCTATTCTAGTAAAAAGAACTTTGGAAAATCCCTGCTTCCGCGTCTTTACTGGGAGTTGAGGGTTTTCTGGAACGCTGACATCTACTCTAGTTCACACCTATCAGGAGAGGAAAATCAGGTAGTTGTTTTTTTTCTGAAAGATTGATATTTTTGACCTAATATTCAGCCCAATATGGTAGCTGTTTCTTTGTTTTTCTCTAAAAACATACCCAGTTGCTAAGTAACTGTAACAGGCCTACTGAAATTATGCGTATAAATTCAATGTTATTGTTGCCCTCACTTTATTTTTAAATAAAGGTACATGTATGTTGAAAGTAATTTCAGAGTGAAACCACCGGGTGTTCTCATGCCATTGTTTGCTCTGACAACATTATCCGGCTTAGACTTTGGAACTGTTTTCATTGCATCGTTGCACACAACCACCCCCACCTGT
Organism: Ptyas mucosa; assembly: GCA_012654045.1. Taxonomy (NCBI): domain Eukaryota; kingdom Metazoa; phylum Chordata; class Lepidosauria; order Squamata; family Colubridae; genus Ptyas; species Ptyas mucosa. Next base: position 34,512,120 of record WNWU01000006.1, on the reverse strand, counting down.
CTTTTCATGGTGTATCTCTCAATTAAAACACGACACCCTATTGATATGCTTGTTAGATTCACCATTTCTCCCTGTGAAAATTCTCCTGTGCCCTTGAGAGCTGCACGGTAGATAGACATGTGAAGACCTCTTTATCTCTAGCATGGGAAATCTACCGCACCTGTTAACATTTTCCTTGCAGTGGAAGTTGGTTAAAATTAGGAATCCTGCTAGAAAAAGATGACTTGGGAGATTTTTAAAAAGCATTAGCTCTTCAACTGGGCAGGTTTTGGCACTGCCTAAAATGGCAGAGGCTGGAAACTACAGAGAAGACAAGAGTTAGAGTGATATAACATGCCCTAGGCTCCTCATATATGGGGAAAGTGAGTTCTTCATTGCAAGTCTTGAAAACTGAGCTATTGACCTGTCCATCCTTCATATGAGGAAAGAAAAGAGCTATCGCCTTGGCCTCTGCCTCTGGAAACAAAATCCTATGGATTGTCCTGTTTCCCTTCGGCTTTGAGACTGAGTTTTGATCAACTATATCCCTGAATGCAGATGACAACCATTGTTGCCAGAGGTGGTATTCAGCCGGTTTGGATCGCTTCGGGTGAACCAGTAGTAGCGATCTGTGGGTGGACCTGCCCATCCACCCCAGTGCTATGCCGTCCTATTTAGCCACGTTTTCTATCTGTGTGCATGCATGGAAGCAACGTGTGCGAGCAAAGTGCATGTGCATGGCCTTCCGCACATGCGCTCACACTCACATTTCCGGTGCTGGGCGAACCGGTAGGTAAATTATGTGAATCCCACCCCTGTATGTTGCCCGCTAATGGTCCTGACATTCCTGGCCTTCCAGAAGGCTGTGGAGTCCTGGTTTCCTACCAGGTGTTGGACCAAGACACTAAATGAGGCCAATACATGTGTGTCTTTGCTGTGAGTTGATATACAGTAACTGTTGTGGTCCACCAGCAGCCTGAGGAGCTGGCAGTGGAGTCGGACAGTGAGGAGGCTGAGGAAGAACATGGGCCAGTCCTGGAGGCTGGGGAAGGCCCGGAGGAGGGCTCTGCATCAGAGGCAGAGATGGAGCCAGGGCCATCTGGGAGTGATGTGCGAACTCCGGAGCTTCCAGAGGCTGACAGTAGAGAGGCAGAGGAACAGGAGGAGCCTGTTCCTAGTGCACGTATGAGAAGAGTTGCCAGAAGGCAAGAACAGCTAAAGCAAAAAGGATGACTCAGGAGTAAGGCCAAGAGATGATTGGCCCCTTCCATAAGTCTTAAAAGACCAGCAATGGCTCTTGGGCTCTTTGTCGGAAAACAACATTGATAGATTTGTTTCTTTTTTTTTTTTACATGTTTATTTCCATTTTTTAAAAACCAATTCTTTACATATATACATACAAAGTTATTGCAACGAACAGACACAAATATGCGCCTATACAATTTAGATCACTAATAAGATCCATTTCATTTCCCTCTCTTTTCTTTCACCCAAATATACCATAGGTTCCAACATTCGTAATAATCAGAATCTTTTTGGTTCCTAAGTAATTTCGTTAAGCCTCTGCGCATTCTGAAATTTTCCAAATCAGTTTATTCTCTGTGGGTATTAATTCATTTTTCCACTCTTGCGCGTATAATATCCTAGCTGCAGTAGTGATGTGGAAGATCGAGTACCATTTTATCTGATTTCATTCCCAATAAGAAAACATCTGGTTTCAGCTCTATATTATAACTTGTAATTTCCACTATACAGATTTGTTTCTTGTCTTGCTGCATTTATTTCTTGTCGGCATCTTCTTCTTCTGAACTTTTGCCAAGAAAAGCCTTTGGCAGGTTGCCTAATTAGACCAAGGTTGGTGATAAGGCTGAAGAATTGTGTTATGAAGAATTTGTTTTGAATTAGTTTGGACTACGCTGAGAATGAGTTAATTCTCAGCTGTTCTAATAAAGTCTGCTTGTTTTGAACTGATTGCATCTGATAATACCTATTTATTTATTTAATTATTTTATTTATTTATTTATTTATTTATTTATTTATTTATTTATTTATTTCATGTATTTATATGCCGCCCTTCTCCTGAAGGACTCAGGGCGGCGAACACAAGTTAAAAACATGTACAACAAAATCCCATTTTAAACCAAATTAATTAATAAATAATAAATAATAAAACCTAGAATAAGAATCAGCCTATTTGCTTGAACAGCCAAGTCTTCAGGTCCCTACAGAAGGAGCGGAGATCAGGAGCCACCCAGAGCCTGGTAGGCAACTTATTCCAGAGGGTGGGAGCACCCACAGAGAACATCCTGCCCCTGGGTGCCACCAGACAACATTGGCTTGCCATCGGAACCCTGAGGAGAGCAGCCCTATGTGAGCGAACAGGACGGTGGGAGGCAGGCAGGAGAAGGTCCCGCAAATATCCCGGACCTAAGTCATGTAGGGCCTTATAGGTGAGAACCAGCACCTTGAAGCGGACCCAATGAACCACTGGTAACCAGTGCAGCTCACGCAGGAGAGGTGTTATATGGGAGTAACGAGGGACTCCCATAACAACCCGTGCGGCTGCATTCTGGATCAGCTGGAGTCTCTGGGTGCATCTCAGGGAAAGGTCATGTAGGGGGAATTGCAGTAATCCAAGTGGGAAGTGACTAGGGCATGAGTGACAGTGCGAAGGTCATCTCGGTCCAGGAAAGGGCGCAACTGGCGCACCAGGTGAACCTGCACGAAGGCCCCCCTGGTCACGGCTGTCAGGTGGTCTTCTAGGGACAACCGAGCATCCAGGAGGACACCTAAGTTGCGAGCCCTATCAACGGGGGCAAGTTTTTCCCCACCCATCAAAAGTGATGGGGCCTCTGAAATCCGAGATGCTGGCATCCACAGCCGCTCAGTCTTGGAGGGATTGAGTCTGAGTCTGTTTCTACCCATCCAGGCCCGCACCGCCTCCAGGCAACGGGACATCACAGAAAGGGCATCTCTGGGGTGGTCTGGGGTGGAGATGGATAACTGGGTATCATCAGCATATTGATGATATCTCACCCCAAAGCCACGAATTTATTTATTTATTTATTTATTTATTTATTTATTTATTTATTTATTCCCAATTTCTATACCGCCCTTCTCCCTGAGGACTCAGGGCGGTGTACAGCCAGACATAAAAAACATGAAATATAAATATTAAGACATTTAAAATATATATAATTTGGCTACAAAATTTAAAACTCACAGACCAATTAAAATATTAAAAATATTTAAAATTTCTTCTTAAGCCAGCCCGGCTTGTTGGAAAAAATGTGTTTTTAGGGCACGGCGGAAGGCACTGAGGTCATGAATTCTCCTAATCTCCGGGGGCAACTGGTTCCAGAGGGTGGGTGCCCTCACAGAGAAGGCTCTCCCCCTGGGGGTCACCAGCCTACATTGTTTGGCTGATGGCACCCTGAGGAGGCCCTCTCTGTGGGAGCGCACGGGTCGATGGGAGGTCATTGGTGACAGCAGGCGGTCTCGGAGATAACTCGGCCCTATGCCATGGAGCGCTTTAAAGGTGATCACCAACACCTTGAAGCGCACCCGGAAGACCACTGGAAGCCAGTGCAGCTCGCGCAGGAGCAGTGTTATGTGGGAGCGCCACGCTGCTCCCGTCACTACCCGCGCGGCTGCATTCTGGACCAGTTGGAGCCTCCGGGTGCTCTTCAAGGGGAGCCCCATGTAGAGAGCATTACAGTAGTCTAGGCGAGAGGTGACAAGGGCGTGAGTGACTGTGCACAGGGAATCCCGATCAAGAAAGGGCCGCAACTGGCGAATCAGGCGAACCTGACAAAAGGTCCCCCTGGCTACAGCCGTCAGATGTTCCTCCAAAGACAGCTGCCTATCCAGGAGGACTCCCAGATTGCGGGGGCCAAAGACTCGCCCCCGATAGTCAGTGATGGAGTCAACTGACTATATCGGGATGCCGGGAACCACAGCCACTCCGTCTTGGACGGGTTGAGCTTGAGTTTGTTTCTCCCCATCCAGATCCGCACGGCTTCCAGGCACTGGGACATCACTTCGAGGGCATCATTGGGGTGGCCTGGGGTGGAGATGTACAGCTGGGTGTCATCAGCGTACTGATGGTATCTCACCCCAAAGCCACGGATGATCTCACCCAGCGGCTTCACATAAATGTTGAACAAAAGGGGCGAGAGGACCGACCCCTGCGGCACTCCACAAACGAGAGGCCTCAAGGTCAACCTCTGCCCCCCTGTCAACACAAACTGCGACCCAGCAGCTTCATATAGATGTTAAAGAGCAGGGGGGAGAGAACTGACCCCTGAGGCACCCCATAATTTAGGGGCCTCGGGGTGGACCTCTTCCCCCCCTCCCATCGCCCATACAAACTGCAAGCGACCTGAGAGGTAGAAGGAGAACCACTGTAAAACAGTGCCTCCCACCCGCAACCCCACAAGTTGCTGCAGTAGGATACATGGTCGATGGTATCAAAAGCCGCTGAGAGGTCAAGTAGGACTGGGATGGAGGAACAACCACCATCCTGAGCCCGCCAGAGATCATTCACCAGAGCAACCAATGCCGTTTCCGTGCTGTGCCCGCGAAATATTCCGTTTCCTCCAGGAACTGTGGGAGCTGTTGCGCCACCACAGTCTCAACAACCTTCACAATGAAGTGAAGGTTGGAGACGGGACGGTAGTTATTAAGTGAGTCTGGATCCAGGGAAGGCTTTTTGAGGAGAGGTCGAACCACTGCCTCCTTAAGAGAGTGCTCCTTAAGTGCTCCTTAAGATAATACCTACTTAGGCCTGGGTCACAACAGTACCTTGGTTAGTCCCCGAGTAAAGAATGAGTTCTGTTCTCTAACTCTCTCTTTAACCAAAATTTGTATGTCAGTTGGAACTTGCTTTAGTTCCAGACTGCCTCTTACTAAAATGGTGGATGGTGTGAACCTTTCTCAAGCTGATAAAAGTACTGAAGCTGCGCAATGCTTTTGGGAACCGCTGAAAACTGCAGAAAGCAGGTTGTATATTACAAACATTTAGTGGTTCTTGAAACATTGTGCTGCTTCAGCACTTCATCAGCTCAAGGAAGAATGCCTTCCACCATTTTTAGTAATAGGCAGCCTGGTTCATAACCAGGGGTTGGCGTTAAGTTGCATATTCTTAACTTGGGGACTGCCTGCATTGTGTCATGGTTACTTTAATTGTTTCCTTGCTGCATGTTGATAGAGGATTTATTATATTGGAGGCTTATTAGCCACACAGATTTGTGTAAAGTGAGGGAGTCATATACATTTTCTAAATAAATAAATGTATTCATTCTACCCACAAGGAGTATCCGACTATGTTGTGGATTGTCAGATTTAATGCTGGAATAAAATCCTGCACTGCTGCTCAGATAGTATATTTAATTTGGCACAGGCAAAATAATGCTAACATTGGAATTATGTTCCAACCAGTCTTTTCTATAGTAAATACTATCTTAAAGAGCTCCGTTTTTATGCTTAGTTCATATTTAATTTGCTGTTATTTGCTTCTTCCCGGACAGAGGAAATTATACTTTTAAAAATAAGGGTTTCGTTGAATTAGAGGAGATGAACCTTGCAACAATATCAGTTCGTGGTGAATTTTGTATTTGAGTGCTCACAATGTAATACTTTGCCTGCATAAGCTGGAAAAGGTCAAAATTTGATTTAACAAATTAATCTTTCAAGAATATAAGATCTGTTCTTTAAAGTTTAACATTAGCACTTTCTGGGAAAATGGATGCGTAGGGCATTGATAATGAGCTCTTTAACATGCAGGTCATAAATCTGAGCACATGCTGTGCAGCCATCCAAGAAGTCCTCTCTAATGGCCTTTGTGTTATCTCTTTGGACGCATCAGAAGATCCTGATCAGCAGGATATCATGGTAGAGAAGGCCAGAACCGCAGCCTCTGGGTTAGAAAAGAAACAGGGTGACATTAGCACTATCAAGACCTCTCATGATTTTAAACCCTATTGCACATCTGTGGTTCTGAATTTGATAAAATTGGATTTGCTATTAAGGCATCAAGCTAGCAACTGGGTCCATCAGTTCTAGTCCTGACTTGGGCACAAATCCAGATGGGTAACCTTGGGCCAGTCCCCCTCTCTCTTGCCCTGGGATGCAGGCAATGGCAAACCACTTCTGAAAAATGTTGCCTTAGAAAACTCTAGGAACATTTCCAGGCAGTTGCCGAGAGTCAACACTGACTCAAAGGCACCTCCACCCTCCCATGCTAAAATCAAACTTTGCTCTCTCTCCACAAGAGATGTCTGTTTTTTCAATCTTATACTTCCTGCCTTTTGTATCTTATACTGTGGGGGTAAGCACGTCTCTGGCTGATGCGAGGGAGCTTGCTTTCTTGTTAGAAACAGCAGAGAGGTTTCGAGGCTGAAGTTTGTGTGTCCCAGCTGACATCTTCCAATCCCCTGGAGACCTCACCCAAAGGAAAGAGTTCCCTCTTCATGCCCTCCCTTGGGATTTAACAGTAAGGTAGCAAGCCAGGGAGAGTACAGAGTGCTGGAGAGGTGCATGTAGAATAAAAGGCAAGATGTTCACACACACACACACACACACACACACACACACACACACACAAAACTTGGCTACCTTGAAAGTGCGAGAACATCACCTTCCAACCAACAGAATTTCTCCCTTAATGTTTTTCTCCCTTGAAAGGATTTCTCAAGCAATTCTCTTTCATCAAAGAAAAAAAAGTATGCAAGAAAATATCAAAGAATTGGACATTCTGCTGAGAACACAAGATCTCTCAGCTTTGGTGTACCGTGAACTACCCATCCCACCTCCACCTCCCTTTCTCTTATGATCAGAACCAGCCCCACTCTCTCCTGAAGAAGAATCCGATTCACTTTTTAGTCTCTTCAATAACAGTAGCAATCTTATTATGGATAGCAGCCAACACTGATGTAGCAGACACTGAAGTGCGAAGCTGTCTGTTTCAAGATCAGTAGCTTGGAGCGGATGCTCTCAAATGATTTTTCTGAAAGAAGGGATGTCTGCCGTGATTGGCGTGTTAAATATAAAAGATAGTCATTATCTTCTTCGGAGTTGTCATTTCCCAGAATAAGAATCAATCTTTTATGACAAATTATGTCAGGCCAGTAGAAATATTGTTAATTGTCAACCCATTGTTACAGATGGGGTCTGGTCTGCTCCACTTGTGTCAGCTGGTTTATTTGTTTGACTTGACCTAAATGGCCACTCATCTCAAGCAGCTGATTCTTATATTGCTTTTGTTTTTAATTTATGGAATACCGTCTCTCCCAAAATACCTTATCATGTCTATACTATATCGATCAATCAGAATGGAACTGGGTGGGACCTTGGAGGTCTTCTAGCCCAACCCCATGATCAAACAGGAAACCCTATACCAGTGATGGCTAACTTTTTTGCTGTCGCGTGCCAAAAGCAAGGGGAGTGAGGGGGGAGGAGTCACACGCACACATGCCCACACCCATAATTCAATGTGCCCCGCCCTGCACATTCATGCGCGATCCCCTGTGCTCCCCCCGCTTTTGGCATGGAATGGCACAGTGGGCCCAGTAGGCCCGTTTTTTGCCCTCCCTAGGCTCCAGAGGCTTTCTTGGAGCCTGGGGAGGGTTAAAATGGCCTTCCTCACACACACACAGACCGGAGGCCCTCCGGAGGCTGGAAACAGCCCATTTCCCGATTTCCGGTGGGCCCGGAAGGCTCGACAATCAGCTGGCTGGTGCGTGCATGTGCACTGGAGCTGAGCTAGGGCAATGCTCGCGTGCCCACAGATATGGCTCCACGTGCGACCTGTGGCATGCGTGCCATAGGTTCACTATCATGGCCCTATACCATTTCAGACAAAAGACTATTCAATCTCTTCTTAAAAATCTCCAGTGATGGAGCAACCACAACTTCTGAAGGCAAACTGTTCCACTGGTTAATTGTTCTCCCTATTAAGAAGTTTCTTCTTAAATCCAGGTTGCTTCTCTCCTTGATTAGTTTCCATCCATTGTTTCTTGTCTTACTTTGGAAAATAAGTTGACCCCCTCTGCGTTGTGGCAGCCCCTCAAATACTGGAACACTTCTATCATGTATCCTAGGCCTACTCACCAGCCTTGCAACCCAAATTCAGGCTTGGTTTTAATTCTGGGGAGGATGACTCTGCTTCCTGCGCTGAAATGGCTTTTAATGCACTTCAGGAAAGCTAATGCTAGGATAAATGTATTTGTCTTTCAAGTGTTCACACACACACACACACACACACACACACACACACACAAAACTTGGCCACCTTGAAAGTGCGAGAATGTGTGTGCGGGCTGCAGTAGATTAACACACTTATTTTGCTGGAGCCTACCTGGAACTGGAGTGGAGCCTGTTATTTATGTATGTGTGTATCAGTGGTAGGTTGCTCCTGGTTCTGTCCGGTTCTATAGAATCGGTAGTAAAACTGGCGGGAGGCTCTGTCCACCCGTCCTAACATCATCAAGGGGCTTCTGCGCAAGCGCAGAAGCGTGCGTGCTCCTGCTGCAAAGCGGTAGTAAAGATAAGTAGAACCCACCCCTGGTGTATATGTATGTCTGTATGTCTCTCTGTCTCTCTGTCTGTCTGTCTGTCTGTCTGTCTGTATTGTAACTATAATAGTACTGTGCACAGTTCAACATTGATTAGAAGAAGAGTGCTTCAGATCCTGTGTGAGCGCAACACCTCTCTGCTGCTCATTAAAGTGATTATTGTTTTCCCCAAGCGTCTGTGCTGTAGCTGCTTTAAGTGTCAATCACATTCACAGGAGGTCTGAAGCACATTTTCTCAAACAAATTCAAACTGTGTAAAGCCCTGAAATATTTATTTTTTCTTTTCTTTTTAAGGCTCTTTATTCCCTGCCCTATGTGAAAGCCAGTTTTCAGATGGTCACAAGCAAAGAAATTGATCAAAGATTTGTGAATTATCGAAATGAGACATGGGGGAACAGTCCCTCCTGCCCCGAAAAGAGGGATTTCTAGCCGGTCCCATCATGTGGGCAGGAGAAAGAGACGCTGTTCTTGCTCATGGTATCCAGAGGTAAGAAAAGGGACGGTTTGAAGGAAGTTCTCAGATGCTCATGCAAATAGAGACATTTCTTAAAAGAACAAGCGACAAGGAAAAATCATCCCTCCCACTAAAATTTTAGTTTATAACATGACATGGGCAGTGGTGGGATTCAAAAATTTTTACTACTGGTTCTGTGGGCGTGGCTTGGTGGGCGTGGCAGGGGAAGGATACTGTAAAATCTCCATTCCCACCCCACTCCAGGGGAAGGATACTGCAAAATCCCCATTTCCTCTCCATCAGCTGGGCCTTGGGAGGCAGAGAATAGATGGGGGAGGGGCCAGTCAGAGGTGGTATTTACCGGTTCTCCAAACTACTAAAACTTTCCGCTACTGGTTCTCCAGAACTGGTCAGAACCTGCTGAATACCACTTCTGGACATGGGTGTGAGAAAGAAATGCCAGAATTTGAATCTTGATTTAATTATCAATAGGTCTTGCACTTTGTACACATAGTTGGTGAAATTCTTACATTGCTATGGAATGCAAAAACAATTCTATCAGATGGGGAAAAAATTAATCAGTGACTCAGCAGTTTCATAACTCTAATTGTTGGCAATGTATAGCATCTGGCTGTAGCAAACAGCAAAGTTGTTTGGCAGAACAATAAGTCAGCTGCAGGCAGGGCCGGACTGCAAAGGAACCATTTATTCTTGGACTAGTAAACGGTGTGCAAAACAGGGACATTTCTTTGCAATCATCAATGTGCTGTTTCCAGTAATTCCTTCAATTTTCTCTTCATGTGGTTGGGCCAGATGAGGTACAAAGTGGTCAAGCACAAAATAGGGCAGGGTTTCTGCATTTTGAATAGTTGCATGGAAAAAGCATATGCAGCAGAGGTAGCTTGTTAGACCAAATGTGTATGACTTGGGATTCACTCTTCCATCCTAACCCTTTAAGAAGCAGCCCCAGCATCTTAAATCTTTAAGATGGAGCAGGGGTGAAATGCTCCCGGTTCGGACTGGATCACCCCATCTGGTAGTGATGGCGGTGGGTGTTTTGGAGAACCAGTAGCAAAAATCCCTGCCCCCCCCCCATGCCCAGTTGAGCCACGCAATCATCAGAGGCTGACGATCCCAGCTGAGTTGCCTGATCGTCAGAGGCTTTTTTTTCTTTTAAAAACATTTTTTCTACAACCCCTTCAGCATTTGTTTGCTTTTAAAAGAAAAAAAAAGCCTCTGACGATCAGGCAACTCAGCTGGGATCGTCAGAGGCTTTTAAAACAATTTTTTAAACAACTTCTTCGGTGGAAGAGGTTGTAGAAAAAATGGTTTTAAAAGTAAAAAAAAAAAAAGTTGGCTACGCCCACCCAGTCACTTTACCCCCCACCAAGCCATGCCCACAGAACCGGTAGTAACAAATTTTACATTTCACCACTGAGATGGAGCCCCAGCAATGGAAATGGCCAAACAGATTGCCAACAGCCAGATACAGCCCTGTGATCACCTTGGGTGCTGCCAGGAGACTATGTACGGTGAAGCCACTCCGCCTCACACCGTATTTTGCTGGAGTCAAGATGCTGCAAACTTCCATTGAAAGCCTTTCTATTTTTCCCCTCACTGCTTCTTTCTTCAAGTTTAAATCTGAGGAAAAATCCTTTCAGAAGCCAATGATGTAATCACTTTCTTTGGACTGACGGCTGCAGGAATATAATGTAGTATTCTAGGTTTGCACATCATGGTCATTGTCTATTTATTATGGAGGAAGCTACAATTATTCAGTAAATGCTTTTACATGCTGTGTTAATCTATCAACCACATTTTACCAGGGACAGGTTCCAAACAGCCTGCTATGCCCAATGGAACTGAGCTGCACCTGTGTGATATAGAAACTCAGACTTTGCCTCCAGAGATGCCTCCTTAAAGAGAGCATCATCTCTTTAAAAATAAATAGGACCAGCAATGTGTACTTTGATGACAGTGATTTGGTTCAAAGATTTGGTTCAAAGATGCCAGTCTGGAACTACTTGGCCAAACAGATAGCAGTATGCCAAGGAAAAGCAGAATAGGGAAAACATTGTCCTCACACGTGTTTGTGCCAAATCCTTCAGCTGTTTCTCTTCCTGTATGGTTTTCTAAATAGAGTTCATCTCCAGATATTTACAAAGTAAGTGAAGCAATAGCAGGGGAAGCTTGGAACAGCTGGCCTTATTTAGAAACGTTGAAAGTTAGTTTTTCCACAACAGCCTTGTCCCTGACTCATTTATCATTCCATTTTTACACACATGCACAGCAAAAAGGCTATTCAGTTATTTACTCAGTTTTGTTTCCTTCTAAGATAGACATACACGGGCCTGGTTCTTAGGTTGACCCAAATCATAATGTAGTTAGCCTGGGGCATTGTGCAATGCATAAATCCACTTACTTGCAGCTTCTTCAACAGAGCACCATTAAAATGAATCAGGACTTACTAAGATCATTTCAGAGGATCCCTTAACCTTTCAGAGGGACCTTTGGAGAAGATGGTACTGTAGGTCTTTGCATGGGAAATACAAGGAAGGAAACTTTCCTTGAAGATCCAGATCGCAGTGCTTGGTCTTGGTCACCAAGATGTTGGGGGCAATGGCAGGACAGCTGGAGGGTTGTGTTTGTTAGTGAGAAGACTAAAACACAAAGAGCCTGAATGTCCTTTTTTAGGGATTTAGGGATCCTTAATAGCTTTCCTGATGTACATTAAATTAAGATTTGTTTGATCACAATTCATTGAAAGTACAACTGACTGATGTCTATGGAGATTCTCAGTATTCCAGCTCATAGTTGTCTCAAAGATTTTTCAAGAGGCAACTGGACTTGTTTTGTTTTTCCTTGAAAATGTTTCTCTTCTCATCCAAAAAGCTTCTTCACTGAAGAAGCTTCTTGGATGAGAAACGAAACATCTTCAAGGAAAAACAAAACAAGTCCAGTTGCCTCCTGAAAAAGCACCTGTGGTACTATTGGCTGGCTTTACTTAATATGCCAAATAATAAACCGGCATTTTCAAATCCCTGTGACTGGATTTGTACAGCACACACACAAATCAATCAAAGCCCCTTATAACTGAATTCGTGAGCCCGGCTTCATTCTGTTTCATCATGGAAAGAACACAATGAAATGAAGAGCTGATTTCCAGGACACCCCTGTTTTTTCTGCTGAAACCGATGACTGCCCTGCATGCACTGTGATTATGGCACAAATTTTCTAAAGCACGGTTCCATTTTGGAGAACTGTAAATTGAATTACTTCGCAGATGGTACTTGAGATTTTTGTGTGTGGGAGATATTTTGGTCCCCAAAAAAATAAAAAGGAAGAACAAAAGACTATATTAAAATGGCTGCTTATCTTGTCCTCAGCCACAACTGAAATCATTACTCTTTCTTGCCATAAAAAGCAAGGTGGGGGGGGGGGAGAACCCACGTTTTGTATAACTCATTGTTTAGACAGGCTCATTATTTTGGCACACAAGGCCAAACTTACTTTATCAGGACAAGACCTGTCATATAGACAATTTGTATATGTGGGGGGTGACTCTGTGAGAAAGAGAGAAACGGGGAGAGAACAACTGAGATGACAAACAGAATGTACTTTTTATCTAAGAATTTATAGATTAACAGTTACAAATTTATTCGCAGTGATTCTGAGTCTTTTTGAGAACCTAGCTGAATTGATACTGTGCAAGTTCAATAAATAAATAGTTTCTTGCCTTTCAAAAAGTGGCCGTGTTGACATATGGGAGTTTAATAGAGATGCAAAATGCAGTAAACCTGTAGCATTCCAAACTATAACAGCATGAGATAGAATTAACTTTAATACCTGAACGCAGGTGTCAGTGTTTGAAAACTATGGCTTATGTTCTGCCTATCTTATTTATCAATCATACAGTGTTTAAATCTTCTGAGGCCAGAGTAATTTTGTTCAAAGAAATACAAACTTGTTTAGGAAAATGTCTCGCACAGATTCGAGCCTTGAAGGGAATGTTACACTTCATTTAGTCCTGTCTTCTCCAACATGGTGCCTTCCAGAAATATTCAGATTGGAGGCTAATCCTCAGGCAGTGCCTTAAAAAACACAACAGGTTTTTCTGTCCTGATGTTTTTTTAAAAAGGTAATAACTACAGAGGCAGAAAATCCTAACAGACTATTTTCTGGCCTTGAGATAAAGCATTCTGACAAATATCCCAAATATTTTAAAAATAGCACACATCATGGATGCTTGTTATCAAGCATCCAGTTGCAAATTATTTTAAAGCTCTCCTTCCTCATGTGACTGGTTCAGTGATCATCCTTACCATTTCATCAAGATAATTGGGGAAAAAATAACAATAGAATAATTACAAGTGTGATGCATAAGACTGATTTACATTGAAGTGCAAGATACACTTGACTGAGAAGCAAGCTGTTTCTCTTGGATTACGACCACAAAGTAAATGGGTTGCACTCAAAACTACCTGGGTGTATTTTTGCTACACTAGGTTTATTCGAACTTCCTATTTATTTTTTTAAACTGTTCATTGGTTAAGGTCAGCGTTTTCTCAAACTTGGCAACTTTAATACCTGTGGACTTCAACTCCCAGAATTCCCCAGGCAGCAGGAAAATTGTAGGTGCCAAGTTTGAAAAACACTGATCTATGTTATCAAGAAAAACTTTGACCACAATTCTAGCTCTGACAGTCCTCCAGTTCAATGTTTTGAACAGTGCAGCTCCAGAGATTCTAGCAGTAGCCAGGGGAAAAAAAAATTGATAGATGACACTGTCTCCTTCCCGAAGTAACACTTTGTTTCGCCATATTTATACATTCTTGATGTATAAATCTTTATACATATTTATACACTCAAGCTGATGAACGGAGGAGAACTTGTGGCTCAGAGGTTAGTACAACTGCCTAACATGTAGGCAGCCCATGTTCGAATCCAAATAGCTTGAAATAGATCTACAGTATACTAGTCTCCCTTTATTTCTTTATCAGCGAAATATAATATAATATACATACATACATACATACATACATACATACATACATACATATATACATATATATATATATATATATATATATATATATATATATATATACACCAGTATTTATAGAGAGACGGCAGCTCCAATCACGCTTTCCTCACACAAGCACGAAGCTGAAGACACCAGTCTGAAGATGACAAGTGGGACCTTGTCGAAACGTCGCCAAGATACTCTCAATCTTACATGGGAAAAGACCCAAATACACCAAAACTTACATACCTCTACCCATGAAAATCTATGAAAACATATATGTATATGTATATGTATATGTATATGTATATATGTAGGTCTTTGGTTATTCGGGTTTTCTCCCGCATAAAATTGGAAGTGTCTTGGCGACATTTCAACGAAGTCTCATTCGTCATCTTCAGTCTGGTGTTTTCGGCTTCGTGCTTCTAGGAGCAATATGTGATTGCAGCTGTTTCTTCCTTTTAACTGCTAGTGGGGGGGTGAACTGATTGGGTGGGAGCTTTGCTGTGTTCTGATTGGGTGGAGGTGTGTTCTGATTGGTTGGGGACTTGGCTGTGCTCTGATTGGATGAGGGTTGGCTGTGCTCTGATTGGATGGGGGTGTGTCCTGTTTGGGTGTGGGCTTGGTTGTATATTATTATATAATATATAATATATAAAAAAACAAGAAAATAAACTCCTTGCTCAGTGAAAAAGAGTAAAATATGTTTCATAAAGTAAAATGTTTTGTTATAATTCACTGTCATTGCTGTTGACATCTTATAACATTTAGTCTTCAGGGAAAATCTGAAGTGACAATTCTTTTTCCTAAGAAGGTACTCAAAATTAACAATGAACAAGTGCATCCAATTTCATTTCTTTCGGTCAAACTCAAGGCCCGGGGGCCAGATCCGGCCCGTGGGGTGCTTAGATCTGGCCTGCAGGGCCACCCTGGAAACAGTGAAGGACTAGCCCATGGTGCCTCTCCCAGTGAAAATGGAGCTTGGGACAGCCTCCTGAGCTCTGTTTCTGCTGGCAGAGGGTTCCAAGAGGCCATCACAGGTGAAAACAGAGCTTGGGAGCCTGTTTTTGCTGGTAGAGTGCTCGGATCACCACAGGCACCCCAACATGAGTGACACTGAGCTGGCCATGCCCACCCTGGTCACGCCCACCTCAGCCCCCCAAGGTCAAACACAACCCTGATAAGGCCCTCAATGAAATCGAGTTTTACACCCCCGGTCTAGATGCATACATACAAATCTAAGTAATACAAATCTTAATAATTTTTTTCCATTCCCTACCTAAAGTCTAGCCCAACTTGCTCCTCAGATGCCAATTTTTCAAATTCCTTTCACTGAGGAACCCAAAGCAGCTGATAACTGGGTTGGGGGTTGCCCACTTGTGTCATCACCTACTGGGCTGAGCTATGGTTTGTTCAATTCAGATTGAATTAATATTGCCTGGATTAGCACACCATGATTTACAACCACGGTGGCTGCGTCTATAAGCAAAGTCCAAACTAAACCCATGGCTTATACCAGTGATGGTTAACCTTTTTGATGCCAAGTGCCCAAAGCACGTGTGAATGCACACATGTGTGGCCAAACCCCCAAAATGCAATGCAAGCGCCCATCCCATTCCCCATTTTATCTTCCAGGTTGGTACAGGAGGCTTTCCAGGCCCAAAATGGGGCGCAAGGGGGCTATGCGAGGTACCCCTGCGATCCGTTCTGGGCCTGGAAAGCCACCTGCACCAACCTGCACCCCTCTATGCATGTGCCATGCCCCTCCTGTGCATGTGTGCATCCCCCACATGCATCCTGCGCATGTGTGGCAGAGGCCTGAAGACCAGCTGGCTGGTGGGAGGTGTGTGCACTTGTGTGGTAGAATTGGGCTGGCGCGATGACTGGTGTGCCTGAAGAGAGGGCTCTGTGTGCCACCTGTGGCACGCATGCCATAGGTTCCCCATCACGGGCTTATACTGTACATAGTGTAGCATGAAGAAGGGAATGGTGGATATTATTTCTTCAAATTTTAGACTAGGGAAATGGTGCTCTTTTTGTTGCAGAGATCCTAATGTCTGGTGCTGCAGATTGCTAATGTCTTTCTTTTTGCCATATGTGCAAACAGCTTTTTCACATTATTGGTTATTTAAACAACTGAAAGTCATTAATGTGAGTTAATGTTTTTGGAAGAGCTAATTAACAGGATCGCTGTGATTCAATAAAGCCAAACCTCCCTATGTATGAAAAAAAGTGTTAGGCAATCATTTTTTTCCTCAGCATTGCAGATGGAAACTTTCCTGGCAAGCACCGACATGCAATTTTTATTATCTTTGAAAAGTTATTAATAGAACCTTTAAAATGTCATTCATAAATAAACAACTGCTAGGAAAAATAATTGCATACAGTCCCATTCCGCTACCGATAAGCAGAATTTGTTTACTTGGTAATAATGCATTATTAGTTTTCCCTTTCCAGATTTTCTAACTTCATAATTTTCAAATGCACAATCCAATATGGATAATATATTATTTTTCCCCAAAGGAAGTTAAGAGGGGTTTTTCCCCCTCCAAATAATGACCTTTAAACTGAAGGGGGTCATCTTTCTTCAAAATATCAAAGAACAGGCAGGGTATCTGTAGGATATGGTCCAAAAAGTCAAGATGGCAGCCATGACCATGTGATCAAAGTTTCAATTTTCTGTGTGCATCTCACATGCACTGCCAATCAAAAATGGATGGAGGTTGGATTGCACTCCTGTGGCCAGAACCTTGACTTTTTTTTACCACATCTTCTGGACACTCCTGAAGCAAAGATAAGATGGAGCAAATGGATAGGTAGGAGGTACAAATACAACAATAAAAGGAAATGAGCGAGAGGGATGAGAGAAGCAATTTAGTCCTCATCCCTTTATAGAGTTAGTCTGCTGTAGTGAATAAGACCTTCATCTAAAAATGGGAATTCAGGAGTTCTAGTTCTGCCTTAGGCACAAAGCCAGCTGGGTGAACTTGGTCCAGTCATTTTCTCTCAGCCCTAAGAAGTAGGTAATGGCAATCCACTTGTGAAAAAGCTTGCCAAGAAAACTGCAGGTATTTTTCCAGGGACTTACCTGGAATCAACACTGACTTGAAGACACCCACACATATCCTGGTCATGGAGGTCACCGTTGCAGTGGAAATCCTCCCCTATGACAAAAGGAGGCCAACAGAAAGCTCCCCGTCCCACTAGGGTGGGTTCTCCCGTTGCCACCCCACAGTGTAAGGGGAAAACCAAGGGCCACTCAGTACACCAGCTGTTCAATTGAGCCTAGATCTCCAGACTCTCTTTCTCCGTGCATGACAGTAGTTTGTCTGAAATATAATGGCTCTTGTTTAGATGTGTAGATAAGAGATCAATTAATTTCACAGAGTCCCTTATTTTACAGGTCATTAATTTTAATTGGTGGCCATTATTTCAATTAATATTTGATTTGTTTTTGTTCTGACTCTCCCCCTCCCTTTTTTTTAATAAGTTAGACAGTGGTTAATGTGGGGTGACATTTATAGATATATGCACATACCTGTGTGTGTCTATAGGCAACATATATGGATACATCTCTACAGGTGTATCCCATACACACATTTATTCGGAGAAGAACATCTCCAGAATGGTTTTTAGTGGGAGTTAACAATTACAGTTGAAAAAAAACCCCGCGGCTGGGGCACACACATCATTTCTCCATGATTAGCTGGCTGGCTGGCTGACTGGCTGACTGAGTGATTTGTTTATTTATTTATTTATATTTTAGAAAATCTATATTGCCGCCTACTTGCACATGGCGAGTCAAGGCGCCTTACACAGACATGGTTGGTGGTTGGTTAGCTTTTTCTTATCTAATCGCTTTTGTTTGTGAGCGGAGAAGCAATCACATTTTTTTGGGATACATAGCACATTTGTTTTAGAAATCTGTCTTTTGAAGGAAACCTTTACAAAATGTTTTGGCTGAAATTGTTATTTTTAAAGGAAAAAACTAACTTCGTTGCTCAATATAAGTGGTGATACCGAATCTTGGCATTGGAGCCCTTTTTTCCTTATGCTCCTATGAATCTGTATTACCCCAGGCTCTGATCTGAAGGAAAAATCTTCCAACATAAACTGTGCTGTCGTGCTAGCCAACCCCTCTTCTGGCCTTCGTGACAAGGCAAACAATTGGTGCTGCTTTTACAGTTTTAACAGAAGAAAATTAAGGGTAGCATTTCCTCCATTTGCATTCCCTTCTACCCCTTGTCAGAACCTCCCATCAATGCCTTTAATGTGTAGTAGAGTAGTTTGGGGGTAATACCTGGAACAGAAACTTTCCTCACCTTCCAAATTGTCTGAGTGACAGACTACCATGAAGAGGTTCTTTGAGTTTTGGTGGCTCGTCACTCAAGCTGTTTCAAAACATGAGTCTACTACCATTCTGAAAAAGAACTAAACCTGCCTCTGAAACAGCCCAGTTGACAAGTCAGTGGAGTGGAGAAGAGTACAGAATAAAGTAAGAGGGTGTTCTCTTGGCACATCAGAAGATCCCTCCTGCTTCACCCCGTGCCTTACTTCCTGCCTTATTGTTCTATCGGGGTTAGTGTTCTTCCAAAAAAACAGAGCTGTAGACCATTGTTCAAAAATAGCTGTTACAAAAAAAAAACCTATTTACAAAAATAGTAATATAGCTGGCAAAACCTGTCTCTCTTTTTCCCAAGATAAGTCAATCTCCTGGGCCATCACATATTAAAGGAAGGAAAAATGAATTTGATGTCAGCCCTGCCTCCGCTTGCACTCCTAAGTAAAAACGATCCTTGGCTCCTTTGGTTGCAAAAGGTTCAGTTTGATTAGAAGTCAAGTGAATTGCAGTAAAGCAAAGCCAGAACTGAAATTCACGCACCAAAATACCCAAGTGTAACTTTCCCCCTCATAGGTACTTCCCATTACTGGCCCCCATCGCCCAATCAGTTTCAAATGTTTTCGAAATGGTCATTTTGAGTTTGAATTTGAGTTGGTAGGCAGCTGCATTCCATTCTTTGCTGTCCAAACTTGAAACAGTGTCTCAGGAGATACAGTGAATAGTGAAGCCTTCCCTCTGCTCACCTAGCTCTCCTCCCCTCCAGAGTTCATGGCAGACTGGTACTGAGAGATTGCAGAGAGCAGGCATGAGGTAGCAGTTCTGACATTCTGCCCCCCCCTCCTCAATTTGGAAAGAAAGGGCTAGACCTGGAGAATAGAGAAAGAGAAATAGAGAGCGGTTATTAATGAGAGCTATTCAGTGGGGTTTGTCAGAGTAGTGGTCTTTATGTAATAGCTTCGGTGTTCACATGTGCTGGGCAACCACCCATTCAGCCTCAGCAGAAGGGAAATGTTTCCTGAGGACTGAAAATTGGAGTTTGCCCCTATGGAGGTGTGAGCCTAGGATTTCCTTTACTTCAAAGAATTATTCGCCCTCTGTCCTGGCCCCACCAGAGCTGAGTCCACAGAGGAGGATGAGCTGGAGTTGGGGCCGACAGAGGTTGAGGAGGCAAGCTCGGGTCCCTCGGGCTTGGGACGGCTTGGCAGCAGAGTGAAACAGGGGTAGGACAACTGAGAGAGGAGGGAAGAGAGGGCAGGCAGTGGAGATGAGGAGCAACGGAGCTCAGGCAACAAGCAAGGACTGCCCTCTCCTGATCCCCGAGCACGGAGAATGGAGAGGAGGCAAGAACAGCGCAAGCCAACCCAATGACTTGGGAGGAGAGCGTCCTGCCCTTTTCACAAGTCACACCTGGGGACTGAGACTTGAGACAGTGTGGGGAGGGGTGCTTGTCGGGAACAAGCACTGAATTCGTGGAGTTTTGTGTGCCGTTGCCGACGTCTGAAGTTCACTGGACTTCTTGCTTTCTCATTGCCTTGCTCCTTTGCTTTGTGGACTCATTGCCTTGTTCTTTGCTTCATGGAACTCATCGCCTTGTTCTCTTGCCTCATTACACTTCTTTCCTTGAAGCCGTTGTGCTAACAGCATTTTGCTGGAATAATTGCAGCCACGGGCTGCTGGAGGTGTGTGTGTGAGCTTTTTGCTCCGGGATTTGCCATAAACGTGGGAGCATTTGGGGGAAAGTTGGAGTAATAAAGGGGAGTTTGAAGTATCAGCTGACTGTGTTGCCTCCATGCCTTGCGCCGGATCATCACACCCTCAATGAGAATGGCGGAAGAACAGGGTTCTGCTGCTGTCTGTAATGATGAGGTTTTGGCAGGTTTAAGGAACTTTTTTAAACACAGGTCTAACAACTATTCAAAACAGCACCTAACGTTTATAGGTACCCGCATTAAATAAAATTCCTTTCATTATGGCTATTGACTTATGATTTGACCTAATAAATCCCCAAACATTTTAAAACCTACATCAGTTTTCATATATTAGCAAAATTACTGATTTTATATATTTATAAAAATTGAAGAGCCACTCATCTTACCTCAAGGTCATTCTGTCCCATGATAGTGACCTTCTCATTGCATAACCTTGTCACTAAGTAGCAAAACTTTCCTGCAGAATAGATGATTTTAGGATTTTAAACAGCTGTATAACATTTGTCAGGGAAACCAGGAAAATTCTTTAATAATGGGTAGAAGAGCTATCCTCTCAAATCAGACTAAAAGAGACAAAAACAAAAAAAGCCATGCTCCAGGATTCAATCATGCCTGATCTACATATATGTGGCAATACTGTCCCCGCCCCCCACCTCTGAAATCTGCCCTTCTAGTTGGTTGACAGAAGAGTTCGAAAGCCGGGCTTGGAAAAGATCCATCTATAATTGGAGGCAGTCACAAAAAATAAATAATCTGCAGGTGCGATCCTCTGTATTTCCCTCATATTTTCTAATATGATTCAGCTCTATATTTTATTGCTCTATATTTCCAATCTGTTGCCTAATTAATTCCTTGGCCTTCTCCAAACCCTAATTTAACGAGAGCTCAAGGCCACACTTGCTACAATCCCAGTCAGTCATTATGCAGGCAGATGTCTCTGTGGAAACCATGTGTCCCGTCTGCCCTGTAGACAAAAGCAAAATGTACATGGACAACATTGCCTAGGAATCAGAAAGAAGACAATCTCAAGTGGACAATAGTTGCTAGAAAAAAACCCAACCCCTGATTGTGTTATCATTCATATTATCAGGGATGTGTACACACTTGGGAGAAGAAAGAAAACTCTGGTTTAAAGCAGGATCAGTGAAAGAAGAACAGAAAGGGTGGACTGGCAATGGGATGAAATTTGCTGCAGCTTGAAATGCTGAGTCCCGAAATCCTATAATCTAAAATAAAATCTTAAACAATAGAAAAATCACAGGAGAAAAAATAATCCCCCACAGGAAGAGGCAAATAAGGAAAATTCCTGCATCCTTACTTCTCCTCCTGCAACTTTAGAGGCCAGCCACATTTTAGAGATAACAGAAAACGTCCTTACAAATCTTTAAACAAAAGTCAAGGTCTAATTCCTGTGCTAGTTATTTCTACTTCTGTTTTTTATTTCTTAAAATACTTTAAAATTGCCATCCAGCTTAGTAAATGGTATGGTAGTGTCAAAGCCAAGTTCTTACATCATGCCAAGCGCTGAGGCTGGGTGTTAATTTAGACTTGTATGAGCCAATTCTGACATTCAGCCATAATTAAGTAAATTTGACGTAGCGCTGCAGTTAACCAGAGCAATGAGTATAATACATGTTCTCTTATCAGTTGATTTTAATTCATTTAACAAGAAAAGGTAACATGGGCATGGCACATCTTATATGCCCTGGAAATATGTCTCTTTGAAACCATTAGGCAATTTTATAATTGTGCTAAACTTGGTTTATTTTAATCAGTGTGAAGTTATATGCCATAAACCATGACATAGAAATAAAATTATGTTCCTGCACTTCATTAGTTCCTTCAAAGCTTAAAGAATGAGTTGTATTTAGCCCAATGTATATACCCTGAGTAGATGTATCCAGTTCGGGATTAAAGTGTAAAAAATATTCTAACTACATCTGAGATTTCTGTGAAAAAGCTATTAATAACAAAGCTATTTCATTGCATTTCATTTCATTTCATTTCTGTTTCACTTTCTACTCTAAATCTACTTATTGCATTATTCCCATTGCAAAGTGTTCCACTCTCCCTGAAGCCACTAATCTCTTCAAATAACCACAGTTTCCCATCTGTTAGCTATTTCAGTTCTAGCCATTCTAAACTTAGAATGAATTTTCAGTTTATTCATGGCATCTTTAATGTAACATAACAAAACTTGCTGAAAAGTTAGCAAGTAAATATGTTCAATAGCTCTTATTTGTTCTTGTTATTTATATTTTCCCCAGATTTGTCTATCATATTTCTATTATATATAAAGCAATCATTTTTTCTCACATGTATTACATCCTATCTATAAATAACCTTGTGGGTTTTTTTCTCTGTCTTTCCAAATCTTATGTATGTAGTTTGGTGAAGACAGTTGTCCCAGTTTAGCTTTATATTTGCTGGTGTATAGTAATAATTCAGTTAAGTCTAATTGGTTCTGTTGGATCTACAAGGAAAGTGAAGTTTGGATTTGTTTAGTTATAGATTATTCAATGGGGCATGGGTAGCAGGTACATCAAGCCATGGTTTATAGACCCCAATCACTAAGTTCATGCAATATGCTAAATAACTTCCCCCAACATTATGGTTTACTATAAATTTGATACGATCAGGCAAAAGGCTGAATATGACCAATCATTCTGGAAGTTCACTACTAGTAGGAAGGAAGGAAGGAAGGAAGGAAGGAAGGAAGGAAGGAAGGAAAAGAAAGAAAGAAAGAAAGAAAGAGAAAGAGAAATTTTATTCACTCATTCATTCAATTTGTTTAGCTGCCAACTCAGCTCAGTGAAACTGGGCAGTTCACAACAATTAAAACAATAGTACCCAAACCAGATTTTTTTTTCAAACCTACAAACTTGATGGCTAATATAAAACTCGTTTAAGCTATTTTACAATTCTTCTTATCCTTCTTCTTCTTCCTAGTAAATTAATTAAAAACATAGTTCTTGGAACCTTAACAATCCTAATCTCCTAAACACAAATCTGATGTCCTCAGACTTTTTGGATTCTAGTTCCATCTAGGATAGCTAGTATCATGGGACTATATAGTTCGAAATATCTGAAGTGTAATCAAAAGCAGCTGTAGGGGACACCACATCTGAAGAATGAGCACCACTCAATAATAATAATTGCTTAAATAACGGTGAATTATTAATTAAAATACCATGCCTAATACAAGATTTAAATTATCTCCAGCTTTATTAATATAAAGACAACCTAGCTCTAATGCTTTCCACCCATCACAAAATATCTGCATCACACAGCAGGTTGGATTTTAATAGCTCAGTCTTAAGATTCCCCAAAAAACAAGAAACAGTTTTCTGCTTGTTTCTTCTTCACAGCAAGCTTCGAAAGAGTCCTTGGTGCAATTTAACAGCACATCTGTACAGTTCTTCTTTTTTGAAAAAATCTTAATTTTCATGCTGTTTGACACTCTATGTTTCATCTAAAATAGTGGCTTGATGCAGAAAAGTTTTCAACATAGAGATCTACACTTCCCTCCTTCCTCTTTTTTTAAACTGTCTTGCCTAACAAAGAATTCCTTAGCACTTTTCGATTATCTATTTTTGAAAACCTTCAGCTGGTTTAATTATGGATTTGGAGTTTCTTAAAAAGTTTCCAAACTTTGTTATTCTTGTGCTTCAGAAAAATGAAATAAAATTTAAACTGAGGAACTAGACAGCTACGATCCATGCACATTCAATCCATAGAATGCCAAACCTTCATTGGATTATTTTGTTCTTTCTTTAAAAAATTTTTAAAAAAGTTTTTCTCAGCAAGTGATGAGTTTTATCACAATACCACCAAAAGCAATTCAGATTTTTCATCATCTTTACAATCAGTGTGTAGTGATAGGCAAGCATGCTGATTGATATATAGAAAAATGTGTTCGAAGTTCATGAAGGAAGGAAATTAAGGTCATAGATAGCATTCATCTGAGTTTCATTGAATTTAATGAAAAACTCATGCAACAGAGAAGAAACATCAGCAATATTGATAGTGGTAATGGGTGGGGTGGAGGGAGAGATTCCATCCAAACATGTAGCAATACGTAGAGTCAGTTTCTGGAGTGAAGTGAGAATGGTAATGAATTTTCTCTAGAAGGACTAACCCTTCAGGATATGAGGATTCATGTGAAACACTGCAATATTTTGCAGTTACAACTAACCCAGAATGCTTGAATGGCACCAGCAAGAAGAGGAAAAAATGAAAACATAGAAACATGGAAACATCTCTTTCCATGTTTATTTCAGAGGCCTACTTTGAAATGGGTGTGGGAAGTTGAATTTGAAGAATGCTATATCTGATCAGCTCAAGGTTGACTCAGTCTTTCATCCTTAAATTGTCGGTAAAATGAAGACCCAGATTGTGGGGGACAATATGCTGACATTTGTAAATCCCTTAGAAAGGGTTGTAATGCACTATGAAGTGGTATATAAGTCTAAGTGCTATTGCTATCTCTTTTTAGGAGGAGTGACCACACTACAGTAATCGGAAGCTGAGGCTATCTCTGTGGTGAATCTGATTTTGTTAATCTGGAAATTTACTTGAGATTTGTTTCACACGGGCGACAATCAACATCATATACAGTAGATGTAGTTTGCTTTCCTTCAGAACATATTTGGAGTACAGATTCGGTACTTTCAGAAAGGAAGGAGAATTTGATCCAGTGGCTGAATCTGGTCTTCTGGTGGATCAATGTAATTAAATAAAACCCATTTTAAAATATATGCTATTGAATTAAATAATAATAATAATAATACTTTATTTACGGTCACAGACCAAAATGCAAGCATAACTACAGAAAAAAAAAACATAGGAAAAGCATCACCACGAACAGCTGGCCGCCAGAAGCCCCTTGCCGAGAGGAACCATAGCACTGTCCTCCAATGGTTATGGCTCTTAAAAAGAATTTTGAGACCTGAGAGGTAGTGTATGAGGAGACATCCCCTAAACAGTACAAGGCCAAATCACTGGCATTGGGCCCACAAAGGTCTGTCTCTAAGAGAGACATCAAATTGGTCCTGTCTACATTGTACACGGGGCAGTGTAACAGGACGTGCTCCGCAGTCTCTACCTCCGCTCTACCACAGGGACATAGCCGCTCGCCCATCGGGAGCCTCTTGAATCGTCCGTCCAGCAATGCTGAAGGCAAGATGTTAAAACGAGCAAGGGAGAAGACTCTTCTATACTTGGGGATGGTTAGAGTATAGAAACATGAGGCCATCCTCAGTCCGTAATTATTAAATTGGCTGAAGACCAGAGGGGAGCAGGTCTTATTGGCTTATATATGCTATTGAATTATCTATTCTACTAAAATACTTTGAGCATTTTTTGCAATAAAGGGGGAGCTGAATATACTTTACCATAATCCTTTTATATTTTGGGAGAGGGGAATTCGTGCTATTGAAACAATGCTATGTCATTTGTATCCATTATAAAGTCTTACTGAGGTATCAGGATATCAATTAAGAGTGAGTTAACTTTTCTAGCAATACTTTGGTGCATCTTCTCTGTCCTCTCAAATTGCAGTGGAGTGTTTCCTCCCAACCCTTCCCAAAAGTACATGTAAGACTCACAAGGAAAGATGTTCCATTCCTATTACATTAATAAAATTTGCTTCCATTGTTGTTTTAAGTTTTACATCATATCAAAACCATTTAAAAATACTTTTCCTTGTTATAAAAACACTTAAGATGTTACCGAAATATACAGTACTTCCTATTCTTCCCAATCAGGTATGTTGTAGTACATCAGCACCTGGAATGGTACAAGTAATCTACTCCTGCAATTATCCATATATATATATATATCTCCACATATATACTCTGGCCACCTAATGAGAAGGAAGGACTCACTGGAGAAGAGCCTAATGCTTAGAAAGATTGAGAGCAAAAAAAGAATGGGACGACAGAGAATGAGGTGGCTGGATGGAGTCACTGAAGCAGTAGGTGTGAGCTTAAATGGACTCCAGAGGATGGTAGAGGACAGGAAGGCCTGGAGGAACGCTGTCCATGGGGTCGCGATGGGTCAGACACGACTTCGCAACTAACAACAACAACAAATACATATAAAGGTACTGTATATACATAGCATATCTATATGTTTATTATGTAGGTGTACACTTTTGAGAGCAGGCAACAGAATTTCAGTTTTTAATGTGTGCCAGAGTGCCCACAGAAAAAAAATGACAATAAAGGCATGACAAAATGACAACTTTACTTATAAGTAACAGCTGTGGTAAGCTCTTCTTTGAGTAGTTTGACTCCTGGAGGCTTCATGGACACATTCATGTAGGCTTCTTGGAAACTACCAAAAAACAATTCCAGTTGCATTCACTTTGGGTGCTTTTGCTTTTATTTTCCAGTAAAATCTAAAGCCTTAGGATTTTCTGGAAATCTTCCCTCTAAATACTAACCAGAGCTAATCCATCTGAACTTCCTTCCCTAGGCAAGGGCAATCAGCCACTTCCAGAGTCTACCATTTACATGTATATTATGTATTCTGCATTCCAGCTCTGGGTATATGATTGGCTTGGCCACGAATTTTCAGTTTGTTTGATTTAGTATTTGTTTTCTTTCCATGGTCTGTTAGTCTTGGCCTTTCGTGAATAAATGCCTCAGTGGTAGCATATAATACAGTGCGCTGCTTTCTTTGAGCTAATGTATTTTGTGGTAACTTGTGTAATCATCTCTTGTGATCCAAGAAGACCGTTTGTTAGATTTACTCATCAAACTAAATTGGAGCTCATAGGTCATACTCAGTCCTCCAATTTTATCCTGATACTAGTTTGATCAGGTAGTTTGGGTTAAAAGTGAAAATACAATAGCAAAATACCCCACAGAGAGCTTCCATATTTAACAGCAGTCTTGAATCTGGTCTCCCTAGGCTGAAAGCTACTTCTCTTATTAATAAATGAGATAACTGTAGATAAGATAACTCTCTCAGCCTAAATACTGTTGGAGTCAAGGATACTGTAATGTGTTAGTTTGAAAAGGTACTGCCAGAGTCTGTAGAGACTCTGGCAGTACCTTTTCAAACTAACACATTTTACTAAAATGTGTGAGCTTCTTCTGTTCTGCCTGGTATTATGAAGTCATTTTATTCCCAGACATTGCTGTGTATAAAGGAAAGATGAATTGAACCAGAGATGAAATCTGAATGGGGTGCATATTTCTGACCCTTAGAATGATTTCGATATTACTGATAAAGGAGAATATTTGTTGAAATGTTGAGTTGAAATGTGGGAAACTTCGTGCTCTCCGAGCTTGGTTGTTTTCTTGCAGATGTTTCATTACCCAAACTAGGTAACATCATCAGTGCCATTATTAGCACTGATGATGTTATCTAATTTTGGTAATTTCAACTCTGAGCTACAAATATTGATATTACCTAATATCTTGCTATTTCATCATCATATGAACTTGTTCTATGATATTATCCTAATAGTATCTGCTCAAATGTATATCCATTTTGTTGATTTACATCATTGCCACTATGCTCACTACTGAAGCCTTGTGGACAATTCTCCCATACTTTCTCTGCCCCGAATCAAAGCTATTTAAAATGCTGATAATGTAACACTACAACTTGCAGCCTTATAGGCAAAGTGCTGAGAAGAGGAAATGTACCCCATGATAAATATGAAAAATAAGTATCGGCAATTAAGGTCAAATTGAAATAGGAAAAAAAGGGTTTGTTGTGAATAATCTGCCGTAGGTCTAATAAAAGAAACAACCTGTATATTCCACAATGTACTCCTCCCTGAAGGATAATGAATCAAATCATTCTCTGAAGTGTTTCTCAATTCTTTTGTTTGACAGCAGAAAATGCTAAAATGGAATGTATAACGCTACCTTTACACAGAGATTGGACAGGATTCCATAGCTGATGTGGCAAATTTCATCCATCAATGGAAGAAATGGAACATTTGCCAAAGAAATGGGATTTTTTAAATATTAATACAGTAATGAGGATTCCTCCTCAATCTTTTTTCTTTACCCAATAGTCCAATCTGAACTTACAGGAGAATATTTCAGACATTTTTAATGGAATGCCTGTGCCCTTCTCTACAAATGTAGTGGCTGTGCATTATTTTTTAAAGCGTTTTGAATATATTGGTGACCAAGAATTCTGTTTACTATTTAGTTCTATTACTTAAGAGAGTCTATACAGAAATGCAAAAATAAAAAGACATTTTAAAAACACATTAAGACCTTTTTAAAAAAACAGCAACGAATTGCCTGATGAAAGATATGCATAGTGATTATTCTTCTAAAGGCTAATAGTGCATTACAGTTTTCTCCGGGCCAGATAAATGAGCTTCTGACACCGGGAATATCTTCAGAAGCCCCTCTCCTGCAGATCTTAATGCTCACATACTTTGTAAGAGGAAAGCTGTTCCCCTGATAGTCAGGTCCTTTAAGCTGCTTAAATGTTTAAAATTAACATCTTAATTTATGCTTGGATAGCAAATAGCGCCAAATGCAGCTCTGACAGTGCAGACATCCTATGATCCTTGCATCTTACAATAGTCAACAACCCTGAAGCCAAATTTTGCACCAATTTCAGTTTCCAGATAGCTTTTCACTGTGAGATCCCATATAGATTGTGCTGCAATAGAACACAGAACATAGTGTTCTATCTATCTATAGAATTGGAAAGGACCTTGGAAGTCTTTTAGTCCAACCCCCTGCTCAAGGAGGAGACATTCTACCATTTCAGGCAAATGGTTTTCCAGTCTCTTTTTGAAAGCCTCCAGTGATGAATCACCCACAACTTCTGAAGGCAAGCTATTCCATTGGTGGATTGCTCTCACCATTAGGAATTTTTTTCTCAGTTCTAGGTTGCTTCTCTCCTTGGTTAGTTTCTAATCATTGCTTCTTGTCTTGCCTTTTGGTGCTTTGAAAAATAGTTCGACCCTCTCGTCTTTGTAGGAGCCCTTCAAATGTTGGGACAGTGCTATCATGTCACCCCCTAGTCCAGTGATGGCTAACCTTTCTGCCATCGTGTGCCAGAAGAGGGGGGCTGGGGGGGGTCGTGTGCCCATGTGCCCACACCCATAATTCTACGACCCCACACATGCATGCGCGACCCGCCCCCCGCTCCCCCCTGCTCCTGGCATATGATGGCCCGGTAGGCTCGTTTTTCTCTTTCACTTGGCTCCAGAGCCTTTCTAGGAGTCTGGGGAGGGCGAAAACAGCCTTCCCCACCCCCCTCAGAGGCCCTCTGGAGGCCAGAAATGTCCCATTTGCCAACTTCCGGTGGGACCGGAAGGCCCATTTTTTGCTGTCCCCAGCCTCCAGAGCCTCTCTAGGAGTCGGGGGGGCAAAAACAGCCTTCCCCAGCCCCCCGGAGGCTGAAAACGGCCCATTTGCCAACTTCCTAGAGAGGCTCTGGAGCCAAGTGAAAGAGAAAAACAGGCCTTCCCCACCATCCCCCGAGGCCCTCCGGAGGCAGGAAACAGCCTGTTTCGCGCCAGAGCTGAGCTCACGTGCCCACTGATATGGCTAAGTGTGCCATCTGTGGCACCCGTGCCATTGGTTCGCCATCACGGCCCTAGTCCTTCTTTTCATTAAACTACAATAGACATACCCAATTCCTGTAACTGTTCTTAATTAATTTTCATTCATTTAACCTCTAATGCCCTAATTATTTTTGTTGTTCTTCTCTGCACTCTTTCCAGAGCCTCAACATCTTTTTTATATTGTGGTGATCAGAACTAAATGCAGAATTGCACGTGTGGTCTTACTAAGGCCTTAGTAAGACTGATAATAAAGACAGGATTTGACCAAGGCATGGATTGTATAGAGCCTTGGATAGTACAGTGGTCTTATGCACCCTGTTATTAACACCAGCTGCCTGCAATTATTGCAGGTTCGAATCTCACTAAGGCTCAAGGTTGACTCAGCCTTCCATCTTTCTAAGGTAAATTGAGGACCCAGTTTGTGGGGGCAATAAGCTGACTTTGCATAAATATACAAAAGTATGAAGGCTATTGCTTAGTGCATTGTAAGCCGCCCTGAGTCTCCGGAGAAGGGCGGCATATAAATCAAATTTAAAAAAAAATTGTTGTCAGATCTGACAATCTCATTATAAATAGTATATTAACCATAATTGTGTAAATATATTCCTTACTACAGTCCGCATTATGAATCTAGAAACAACTGGGGATCTGCCATTAAACCTATAGCTAACCTCATAAGCTATAGGTTTAAAGAAGTGCAAGCTATCAAGAACAAGTGAACCTTATTCTTAATCGGGACTCCAGTTCCAGATCACCTCTTTTTATCCAGAATGAATTTTAACTAACTAATTCTCTTTTATACAGCCCATTACTGAACTTACACAGTGATTAATGGTGCTGATTGCTTCCTTGAAGTTGGCTGCAAAAGTGGCAGAGCTGGTTTTTGTCAGCATACTGGTAGCAATCCACACCAAAGCTCTGAAAAATCCTTGCCTTCATATAGCTATTGAACAAGAGAGACAAGATCAAATAAAGTGGGACAAAAATAGGTTAATGGCCTCAATGCTGAATGGTAATCACAGAGCACATTATTTATGGGATTGATGGGAAAGATCAGAACCACTGTACTTCAACAAAACTCAGCCCTACAGATGATCCAGAAGGATACCACCATTATCAAAAGTTACTAACAGATCTGAAAGAATTAGTAGGATGGCACTCTTTCCATCAGGAACCAAGGTGATCACATTAAACTCAGTACCATATCCATTTGAAATTCTGTTTCAGTGAGTTCAAATAATCAGCACTATATCATCAAAATGGAAGGCCATCATAAATTTTAACTCATTAACATGCTAATCATATGCTTCTCATCATATACTTTGCAGGCTTGGAGCCTTAGGTTGCATTCTTCAGCACTAACCTACAACTTAGTTTAATCATTTAATAGCTCATTGAATAACCCATAATGAGTAGGTCCTCAGCATATTTAGTCATAAATTATGGTCTACAAACTGTAGTAGCTGACTTCAAGCTCAGATATACTGCACTATGGCCCCAGTTTGCAATGATTGATAGATAGATAGATAGATAGATAGATAGATAGATAGATAGATAGAT
>WNWU01000006.1:34459148-34480917 GCA_012654045.1 Ptyas mucosa | reverse complement strand
GATAGATAGATAGATAGATAGATAGATAGATAGATAGATAGATAGATAGAATCATCTTTCTATCTGTCTGCATACACATACTCAAAATTAATTTACTGGAGGATTCTTTTTTGAATCTGCAAAATCCTATGTATTTTAAAATCTCGTTACTCTATTATTTCCTGGATGTAGGTCCCCTTGAAAGCAACAAAATATTTCTGATTAAATTGTGATTGTATTATTATTTTAGGCCACAGTTCTGTGAAAGCTACTGAGCAAAAGCATAAGTAATATTTCTCATGCTTGCAGGAAGTTCAGAAATTGCCATTTCAAAATATGCCATTATCTCAATGTTGCAGTCTCAATATAGAAGAACAGTCTAGATTTTTTTTGCGCGCGTGTGTGTGTGTGTGTAATATGATTGCACAATTTAATTCATGTTTACTCATTAAAATAATTCCTGAATTATATGGGTACCTTCCTGGGAGGACAAATGTCTAAACATGTAAACTAAACAAGTATTATGTGATATTTAATTCAGATTCTACAAGGGTAAAACATAATTCAAAGCCTAGCCTTTTAATATAAAGAATAAAGTTTACTAATTACATCCTACATCATCACCTTCACAATAATTATTTAAATTTGAAAATTTACCCTCTCCCCTCCCCTAAGGAGGCAGAGATGAATACCAGTACTTGTTTTTCTATTAATGAAAATATCTGAGGATGGCTTTGATTTTATTGCACTGATATTACTGTAAACCTCAATCTAACTTCTGGAAAATCTTTAAAACAGAAGATGGTCTTATTGAATATCCTTAAAGTGATTAAATGATGGCTTAATATAATCACCCTTAGAAGTTAATCCACAGAGCAATTCTCCACGGCAGAGATGATTTACCCATTATTCTCATAAGCCTCATTCTCATTACTGTCCTGAATGTATGTGGTTTTCTCAAGACATCAGCAATATAAAGAGCTTGCACTGCTGGTTGCTGCAGAAAGAGAAAAAATAGTATCCCACAGGTTTTTCTGAACTCCAAGTCTGACAATTGGCTAGACACTTAGGGCTACTGGGGTTTTTAATTCATAACATCTGGAAAACATCAGGCTGCTTTCTTTTTATATTACAATAGTGCCTCTGAGGTAGGGATGAACAATTGTCAATTTGGTTTTTACCATATTTCTCACTTTTATCATTCTGTTCAGTTCTGTTGCCACACCGGTTTACATCTTTTGACACCTCGTCCCCTGACAAAAAAGACCAATGCTCAGATATTTGTGCGTATTTTTATACGCACACTTCCTAATCTTCCAATTATTGCTAGATATGTTTCCATTGCAGCATGTCTTTGGCAGGATCCAGGAATTTTACCTTGCTCAGAAATTAGTATGGACACCTGAACATTTTTCTGCTGAAGTATTTGGAAGAAAACGTTTCTTCCTAACTGCCTCTGGAGGTTCTTCACCCAATATAAAGAAACACTGAAAGAGGAAAAACAAAGGACCCTTTGCCCAGGCCACACCTCAACAGAATTACATTCTTTAATAAAGTTCTAGCTGGAGCAGCCTCAGGATAAGAAATCTAGCAACTATTTAAATAAATAACAGCTGCAATCATGAATGATATTCTAATATGTAAAAACATAACCCGGAGCCTTTTTCATTAGGGTTAGCACAGAGCTATTGTTGTCAAAGGGGGGGAAGGATCATAAACAGTTTAAAGGAGGTCTTTATCTGCCTTTCTCATCACACACTTCTAGGATCTTCCAGGATGACTTAGAGAGAAATACCTAGATTCCAAATAGTTTTGACTTTTAAAAGTGATCTCCAGTATATTGAAAGGTTCATTATCTATATTTTTCTCCATGAAGCTGAGATTAGGCCAACATTGTTCTTAAACTCCTATCCACTGTGTCTCATGTGTGTATCTTAAATGAATTTGAGTTTACCCAATCTTTGTAAGAGTACCTAGTCTTTTCTCCTCAGAATAATGTTATATGTATCTTCTCCAACTCCATATTATCCTGTGACAAATGAAGTAAACATTGGAGCCTAAATCAGTTAGCTTGAAATATATGCTTTCTATTTAGCTTCAAGTCATTTTTGAATGGGTATTTCAGTAATAATCTCTTTAGAGATTGCCTTATTTATCATAAAGGTAAATACTTTCTTTGTCTCTTCATTACAAAAACCAAACAGCCCACAATCTGGAAAAGATTACATAGCTTCTTTGTCCATATTTGTGCATTTCACCAAGATGAGCTGACATGTAGCATCCTTAACATAATTAATTTCATCAAATTATTTTTTTTTCTGCTGTAAATTAATTTTTTCTCCAATAAATGAGAACAGTCTTCTATAATAAGAACCTGAAAAAAAGGAAACACTGTGGTATAGTTTCTGGCAGTGAAGCTTGTCATTGATTGGCTAAATTGTTGTGGTTTCAAGCATTTTAGCTGCTCAGGTAAGAAAACTGCCAGAACCTTTGCAACCCCAATGCTGTGGAAAGTGGAGCAGGGGACAACAATTGTCCCTTGCCCCAGTCAGTGAATAAAATGACACATTCTCTAAGGACACCAGCGAAATCCGAACATGAATAGATAGGGATTAGTATTAGCAGGTAATCTTGTTCTAGAAATGTCGATTTGGCAACAGGGCAACATAAAATGCAGTGATTTTTATTGTAACGTCCCCCCCTTTTTTTTCTGATTTAGGAATCAGAAAGAAAAAAGACAATTCAGAAATCCATGTTAATGCAGGGTCTTCATTAGCATGACACAAGGTCACAAGCAGCAGGCAGAATTCTTGATCAGGCAGGGAAGAAAAGAAAGGGGAAAAGAGAATAGGGGAAAAAGTCAGCAGTCCTACGCTAAACAAGGGAGACGTGCTTTGGAAAAAGCCTAATTCATAAGAATCCACCTTTTCTTATTTCCCAACCCACTTCAGACCAGGATGCTACGGTAGACCGGGAGTGGGGGGAAGGAGGGGGGACGGGAAGAGACCGCGGTGGGCGATCTAGCCTTAGATGGAATTGGTAAAGGGAGGAAGGGCGACAATGAATGGAGAGGGGAGGGGGAGGACAGCATCTGAACCGCTGTAGCAGAGAACTGATGCGCTTAAGTCAAATGAGAGATGCGCGGTAAAAACGATTTCGGGGCGCCCAAATCGTTTCAAAATGCACGTTCTTGAGCTCGGCCTCTGTCGTCTTGGGAGCCTTCGGGGCTAATTCGCTTAATCTCCCTGCCGTGGCGAAACTAAAAGTCAAGGAAAAGCATTTCGCCCCTTTCGGCCGAACCAGAACCAGGGCAAGCCCCGCGACCGTTGCACACGTGCGCGATCCTATTTTCCCCCCAGGGGACGGGCCTGAGGAAGAGGGAGCCGCGCAAGGCGGGTGGCTCGGCTGGTGCATTGTTCCAACTTCAGGGTGGGGCTTGTCATTGCAGGCTCTGGGCTGACCCTGCCTGAGAGCAGCTGCAGCTGCAAGCCAAGAGAGAGAGGAGAGAGAGGGAATGTGCACGTTGCGCGTGTTAGTGTCAGGGAGGGATGCATGTCATCGCCTTCTCTGACCCAGGGTGGGCTTCCTTCCGCAAAAGCGCCGCGTTCTCCAGAGGGGCTAGGAGCGGGTCCGGCGGCTAAGCAAAGCGGCCTTCGCCGGGACTGACAGCCGCGGTGAAAGGAAGCCCCCGCTGGCCGGCCCTCGCTTTTGTCTGCTGGGTAGCGAAGGCGGCAGCAGCGGCGGCGGCGGCGGAGGAGGAGGAAGAAGCCCGGCGACGCTCCTCGCCGCGCGCTCCCTCGCTCGCGGCCGGGCTTTGGTCCCGCCTTTCCCGCTCCAGCAAAACGGCGCCGCGGGCCGGCCCCCTCGCTGGGCTGGCAAGCGCAAAACGGCCGCGCTCGGCCCAGGTGAGTTGTGCTTTGCTCGGCCAGGCGCTTCCCGGGAACTGCAGCAGACGGAGAGAGAGAGAGAAAGAGGCAAGAGCAGAGCAGAGCAGGCCCGGCCTTGCGGCCTGAGCAGGCTTTGTTTCCCGCCGCTTGGGTGGCTTCGCCGGGGCTGGCGGCTGCTGCTCCCTCCTGAGGCTGCGGAGGTAAAACCGTGCTGGGTGGGAGTCTCCTGGGAATGAGGGGAACAGGCTGCCGCCGCATCTTTACCTAAATCAGGGTATGGGTGTGTGTGATTGTGTGTGTGAGAGAGAATTCATTAAAAAAAAACCCCTCCCCCTTCCAGCCATTCTTTCCCTTTCCTACAACCTGGCATTTCTGCCACTGCATGGTTTTTTGTTTTTTTTTTTATTGTGGCGGAGGCTCTTTTCTTCAACGTGGCTTGCCCCCGTCTTTTAGGGGGAGGGCTCTTCCTTAAGCAAGAATTGCATTAAAAGACCAGAGCAACAGGTATTTCCTTATTTGCCTATTGGATGGCGCTGGGTAGGGAAGAGTCAGTGCTGCCGCTTTCTTCTGTTCCTTCTCCTTTTCCCTTTGTGTTGTTGACATTTTGCAACCCCAGCCCTGAGCAAAGAGAGTGAGTGGTTGAAAGCACCAATCTCTCTCTCTCTCTCTCTTTCTCCCCGGACATCTTTCTATTCCAAAGCAATATCATTTCCCTAGTTTTGACCACTTTCTGTGTTATTTCCACAATAAGGTTTCCTAGACTTTAAGCATTTTTTTAAAAAAAAACCGGAATCAAAAGGGCTTATGATTCTGAGAAGGAAGAAAACTGTTGATTTTTCCCCCTCTGAGCGATTAAAAAAACCCTGCATCTTTGAGATGACTGCACACGGCTTCACTTGAACATTTTGCCCTGACTTTTTAGTATTACTGACTAGTAAAATTGTCATCTTGCTATTTCAAATGTATGGTAGCTAAGCTATGGCCAAAGTGATGGGTTCCACAGTCTTGGGTTGGTCCATTGTTTGATACAGTGTTGCCTCTACCTACAGAAAGGTGGCCAGCTGACAGAATCTGCATAATCTAAAGATTTTCTTAAAAGCATTTCCAAACCATTGTTTGGGAAATAGAAAGGAGGAGGAGTTACTTAAAAAAAAAAGGTCTGGAACCTTTCCATAGCAAATAGCAAAAACCAGGTAATGTATTTTTTCTGTGTCTATTGCAAAGCACTGTAATTGATTGCAGTTATTTGCACATAAAGAAATTGTGACAGTGTAGATACTCTTTTGTGTAAGTATTGTTTGTAGATACTCTCTGGTGCCAGTGTTACAACTGTGCACTGATTTTTTTCTCCCTTTCCTGCCCTTTGATAAAAAAAATGGCTATAGATAACAATTTTTAGGGATACTTGCCATGTTCTTTCATCACCATGGTGATGTTTTTATTTTTATTTTTTTGAGCTAAATGTACTTTTCCAGTTTGAATTGGGCATAATCTTTTTTTATTGATCCACTGTCAGAGGAAGAGGGATTATAATTTAAAATGGATGATTTCAGTGGCGGCATTTTTTTTAATTAAATTGAATTTTCTTTCCATTCTCCATACCCATCTTCCTGTATCAAATAATATGTGTAGATTCATTGGTATTAAATGTATATGTTTGAAACAATGCAGGAAATCTTGAAAACTTACGAATTTCTCTCCCCTCTGTGGCATTAGGCCTCGGTACCTGATTTGCGCCATAACATTTGGTTACAATCTGATGAAAATTTTCTGTAGATTGTGACCTTCTGATGTGTAGAAGCAGTGCTTCATGGAGAAAATTGCTTAATAAAAATATTTCTGTCAAAAAGCAGAATAACATCAAAGTCTGTTACTCTGTTGAAGATCATTCCTCTTTTTTAATTTTACAGACTGATATTTGAGGTTGAAGTTGTTGAGTTTTTAAAAACAAAATGGGTAGAAAGGCTTTTCTCAAGTAATAAAAATCAAATATTATATATCTCTATTTCTTCTTTACCGATTTATAGAAAGGGGGAGGAAAATGAACAAGAACACATTTGCAACTGGCAGAAGAATGTAGTAGTAGTTGCCCAAGTATAGAAATAGGAGAATTTGGAATTTTATTACAGCACAGTTTTTTTTTTAAAACAGTACTTCTGGGCAAGTTATAGAATTATTCAACAATTTGCATTCTTCCAATTTTTCTAGAATCTTAGCAGTATTTTTATTTTTTCCGCTGATGCAATTTAGCTTCAGTAGACTGGCATATCTCTTGGAACTACAAGATTAAGGGTGGAATAAAGAATGAAGTTATCAAATTTAATTTTGAGGGTTTTAAAAAAAAATAAATTACTATAACCTGCATTTTAGTGGACAATTTAGGCCTTGGGTACGGAATAGAATATTTATAAAATGTAGAAAGATCTATAATCTAGGTTGATGACACTTACTCCATTGCTAGTTGATTTATCCTTGACTTCTGATTTCTGTATTTGGCATTATTCACTTCTATGAAAATACTATAATGAGATCATTAATTTTACATAAAATATTTATATTAATACTTTCTGTACCTAAAGAATAAGAGCCTGAATTGGCTGATGCTATGGTCTATACATTTTTATCAAATCAGTCTTGGGGTACAGGGGGAGTCATATAGGAATTTGGTGTGTTTAAGAGACAGACTCAGAGGTGGCTTTCAGCAGGTTCTGACGAGTTCTGGAGAACCGGTAGCGGAGATTTTGAGTAGTTCGGAGAACTGGTAGTAAAAATTCTGACTGGCCCCACCCCCATCCATTCTCTGCTCCCGAGTCTCAGCTGATCGGGAAGAAATGAGGATTTTGCAGTAACCTTCCCCTGGATTGGGGAGGGAATGGAGATTTTACAGTATCCTTCCCCTGGAGTGGGGTGGGAATGGAGATTTTACAGTATCCTTCCCCTACCACGCCCAGCAAGCTATGTCACGCCCACCAAGCCACGCCCACAGAACCAGTAGTAAAAAAAATTGAAACCCACTATTGGACAGACTCTACCATTGTGTTTAATATCTGTTGAGGTCCTCAGCTCGACAACGTTTGGAGTTGATACTTTATCAAAAAAAGAAGTTTCCTGCATAATGAAGTCTTCCTGGCACAGTATAATATATTTCAAAAGCCACCACTGGTGTTAATGCTCCCTTTTCCTTCCTTTAGACGCTTATAGTCTGAAAACAATTCAGTTACATACTGAGTCCCTTAGGACTGGCTACTGTATATTGTTCCTGATTAAAACATCCATGTTCTATTTTGAGATTGTTCTATTTGCAACACTGCAACAGATGCAGGCTTAGCTATTAACCAGTACAAATGCTACCTCTGTAAAACACACTGAGTTATCCTCAATCAAAGTTGAGGGTACAAGACCACATTAAAATCCATGTTCTGCATGTAGCATTGAAACACCACCAGGTGAACATCATTACTCGAAAGTCATTTTTTATTGTGTCTGAACATGACTTGAAGAAGTAGTTGTTTGGATGTGGTGACAGAATAATCGAAACCTATAAGAGCTATGCTTTAATTAAGAGCAAAAGTTCACATCTAGTGAAGTTTAGGACCGATTAGGACAATTATTTTTGCTCGAAATAGGTTAGAGAAGTCTAACCTAGAGATGTGAAAAGAAATGAGAATTTTTAGAAAAAAATAATGATGGAATCCAGTAAAGTTGATATAAAAAGAAATATTGCACCTATTTCCATTTTCAACAGCACCACACCACTAAGTGGGGGAGGAATTTTAAAAACTATTTCAGCACTCATACAGTCTTGCATTGGAATGGGGGTGGGGGATGGAGAGATACTGGATTCAAGTGTTTTTTGAATTTCCAGTCAGAATCTTGACCACATCAAAATAGGCCATAGCCATACTGGTTTGGGGGCAAGTCTGGTTATATCTAGGGATCCAGTCTTGAAATGTGTTGGCCATTCTCTGAGAAGCCCCAGAAGTAATGACATATTACAGGGACTTGTTTTAAAGCTCAAATCTGTTAAATGACTCCTGTGGATGGCAGTATTCCATATGAAAAAAAAATTGGTTCTATTTTTTCTTTTACATATTCTTTTATTTTCAAAAAGGAAAGCCAATGTATGCTGTAGAAAAAGATTCTTCAAGTAAACCTTATGAATTTTATTTGGAATTATGAGCCGTTGTGGCGCAGTGGTTAGAAAGTAGTATTGCAGCCTAATTCTGCTGACCGCCAGCAGTTCGATTCTCACCTGCTCAAAATTGACTCAGCCTTCCATCCTTCTGAGGATGTAAAATGAGGACCCAGATTGTTAGGGGCAATATGCTGACTCTTTAAACCATTAGAGAGGGTTGTAAAGCACTATGAAGCAGTATATAATTCTTAAGTGCTACTGCTATTATATCTAATTGCCCAGAAAAAAAAATGCAGTAATGAAAGTCAGGAGGGGACCATTTCTAGTTGGAGAAAATGGTGGGATTCAACCCAAATGAGTGGGGTTTTTTTTTTATCAAACTTTGCCATAATAGCAACCATTTGTTATGAATGCCTTAGTATGTTTTCAGTTTTCTTTTTGTACACTAGCCCCAAAAGGTAGAGGAATCCTGCTTTAAATATCCATTTTTAAGACCATTTTCCATTGTCTTATGACCTAAGGTAAATGAACAACATATTGAATAAATATAGTCTTAAAAGAAATTGTCGGATTTCTCTACTGATTTTCATTCCTCCTCCTCTAGTTCAAAGTTTTGTACTTCCAGCAAAATAAATTCAGTTTGTGATATCTGGTTCTCTTTGCTTTTCCACTATTAAATGTAATGGTATACAGGTAATAACTTACAACCACAATGAAGCAAAGTCATTGTGGTTGTAAGTTGAGGCACCACGTGACTGGATGTGATTTTACAACCATTTTTTTTAATGGTAATCATAAACTGAGTCACTGCACTGAAAGTGAATCACTTGGTCATTGAGCAAATGCAGCATATCCAGTGGTCTTTTTCTGCTGGAAAACAGCAAAACAAATCACAAATCGTGGTTATGTGACCACGGGTTATATACAGCTGGTTGCAAATGCAAGCTGGTTGCCAAGTGCCTGTAATACAATAATGTGACTGGATTGTGACTTTGCTGTAACTTTGAGAATGGGTTGTAAGTAGTTTTTTTTTTGAACAGTTT
The DNA here is from genome assembly GCA_012654045.1 of Ptyas mucosa. Lineage (NCBI taxonomy): Eukaryota > Metazoa > Chordata > Lepidosauria > Squamata > Colubridae > Ptyas > Ptyas mucosa. Next base: position 34,471,873 of record WNWU01000006.1, on the reverse strand, counting down.
TTTTGAACAGTTATTAAACAACCAGTCACAAATCAAGGGCTAATTGTACTAATGTGCCAGTCATTGTATGTGTGGAACATATTCCTATTTTGATTATTTTATTTTCAATTGTATGGTCTGAAAGTAGTAAATGTCTTTCTAAAGAATCTGTGATAAACTGTCAATAGAAAATTTCAAGTTCTAATTTATATTCACAGGACTTGAAAAGTTGAGTCAGACTTCAAGCCTGTTTTGTTACCGGATTCCTGATGTCTCTAGAAATTGCCACAAACACAGTAAGTAGGCTCATTCAGTTTCTAAATACTTAGCAGGCATAGATATATAATTTATTTTTGCCGGTTGTCAACATGTTTTTATATAGACAAGTCTGTTGACGTGTTACTTACAAACCATATAATAAATAGCAAAAATGTACCATGTTTCCCCCCAAATAAGACCCTGTCTTATATTTTTTTGAACCCTGAAATAAGCACTTGGCCTTATTGCCATGCACTCAAAAGCCCAATTGGGCTTTTTATTAGGGGATGTCTTATTTTGGGGGAAACCAGGTCAGTTCCTCTACGTTCACTATAATCCTGGAAAACTGAATCTGATATTGTGCTTTTATAACTAATAATGTAAACAATATAATTAATACAATAGCACTAGTATTGTATGTTACATGCAGTGGGATAAGTACAGTGAAGGCAGGAGTGTGTTCACGTTGGGGCCTGCAGGAACAGAGCCATTAGCCAGATCTTTAGTCTTTTTAAAGACTTAGGGCTATGGTCTGCCTGGAGTCCAGTGGGAGAAGGGCGGTATAAAAATCTAATAAAATAAATTAAAAAAAATAATAAACTAGGAAATTAGTTCCTGAGTATAGAATTTAGAATCATATAAATTGTGTTTGTGTTATTTTGTGTTATTTTCAGTTTACTTAGAAAACTGATCAATATGAAAAGTATTCTTAAGACAAGAAACTACTAAAATCAAATGAATGAAACTCAGTTAAATGATTTAATAATAACAGGCTTTGAAAAATTGGGCTGAAGTTTTTTTGAAATCTTATGAAGATAGTATTGAGATTTTTTTGGGTTGAAGTCCTATAGGCATAAAATAAATATGGGATGTTGTCTTCTGCTTTTAGGTGAGAAGATGAGCAGCTACGATTCAGAAAAACTGAAGTTTGAAAAATTTTCTGACAAAACTAGAGAGGGAGAAATTGCATTGATTAAGATAAAAAGACATGAAGGTATGATGCAGTTAAACAGATGAGTAATTGCTCAGAGTAATTGGGTGGGGAGAGATGATATCTGAATTTGAAAATGTTTTGGATATGGATAGATAGTGATACTATATAAAACTTGTTACTGGCAGTGAAATCTGACAAAGTGGTTTCTGGTCAAGTTATGACTAACTATTTTCTTTGCTCAAGAATGATGCAGTATTATTTCAGAGCTACTTTAAAATGTGGCTGCCACTACCATGATAATTTCATATTTTTATATTGAGATTGTTTCATATTCTTTTTCTAGTATAATATCTTGGATTGTCATATTGTGTCATTTACTGGGGATTAATGGATTATGAACATTTAAAATTTAAATTGACAATTCTATTATATAAAGAAGTATTATAAGAAATAGGTGTTTCTGTTTAAATAAATCAATGAAATTTCTCTTGAACACTTCAGCTATAAAATAATTCAGGCTCTTTTGTTTGCTTACCGTATCTCCCTTTCCTTCAGCTGTATCACTTAAATATGATTAAATATAATACAATCACTTAATATGAGCCAGCAGTGTGCGGCAGCAGCAGCCAAAAAAGCTAATACAATCCTTGGTTATATAAACAGAGGCATAGAATCAAAATCACATGAAGTATTAGTACCGGTTTATAAAACCTTAGTAAGAGTACACCTGGAATACTGCATCCTGGTTTGGTCACCACATTACAAAAAAATGATGAGACTTTGGAAAAAGTGCAGAGAAGACTAGGATTATTAAAGGTTTATTGAAGACTAAAACATATGAAGAACAGTTGCAGGATTAGGGTTTGGTTAGTCTAGAGAAAAGAAGGACTAGGGGGTGACATGGTAGCAGTATTTCAGTATTTGAAGGGCTGCCACAAAGAAGAGAGGGTCAACTTATTTTCCAAAGCACCAGAAAGCAAAACAAGAAATAATGGATGGAAAATAATCAAGGAGAAAAGCAACCTGGAATTAAGGAGAAACTTCCTAACAGTGAGGACAATTAACCAATGGTATGCCATGCCTTCAGAAGTTGTAGGTGCTTCATCACTGGAGGTTTTTAAGAAGAGACTGGATATTTGTCTGAAATTGTATAGGGTCTCCTGCTTGAGCAGAGGATTGGATTAGAAGATCTCCAAGATCCCTTCTAGTTCTATTCTGATTGTTTGTTTATTTGTTTGTTTGATTGATTGATTGCTTGATTGATTGTATTTTTCTTCTCTGATCCCTCCCCACCTAGCATTTCCCACCTAGAAACCCAGATATTTATCTTTAAATCCTCTTAAAGGGTGATTCACACATAGGTGTAATTAACTTTGTTTTATTTGTCTACGACATCTATATGCCGCTAAATCTTTACCATAAGCTTACAAAATAAAAACATTCAGAATATAATAAAATATTAAAAAATAATACATTAATAGTGATAATGGTAATAGTGATAATACCTCATCACAGAAAGTAGTAATCACCACAATCATTCCACAAAGGTTGCTGGAACATCCCAGTCTTTAAAAGCTTATCTGACGCCATCAGTGAGGGTGATCTCTACTGGGAATCTGTCCCATAATGTAGGTGCCAGGATGGAAAAGCAGTCCTCTGTGATCAGCCTTGTTGCCTCATATGGTCTTTTTAAAACATCTGAATCTCAAGCTATGTAGGACTTCATTCCTCAAAACTAATAGTTTGAATTGCACCCAGAAACCTACTGACAACAATGCAAAGATAGATGTTGAACAAACTGTTTTTTCCAAGTGGTTTTCAAAGGGAGCAGTCTGAATGGTGATGAAAGTATGGTTTACTGTATCAAGATCCTCTTACTCCAGAAAGGACCACTACTTGTGTCCTAGAAAAGCTAGGCAAAGCCCGTTCTGGTCATGGTCTCTACCTCCCCATCTAGCTGGATTTCTTTGCTTCCCTCAGAAGACAACACAAATTGGTAGAAAACTGCAATGAACAAACCATCTTGCTTGGGTTCAGTTTTAGCCTGGTTAACCAGACTTCAGCAACCTTGGGACCAGAACAGGCACGGAGCTTGAAATAACTGAAATTGCTGTAAAGCCTGGGGGATTTATCAACTTGACAGCCAGATTAAGCAGTGTGAAGAGCAATCAAATTGGGCTGCAGGGTGACTGGTACTCCAGAAGAATACTCAGCCCATCTTGACAGTCCAATTCAACATCCAGGCCACTTACACCTTGTCACAAAAACAAAACCCTGGTTGTACAGGTAATGTTGTGTACAGTTACACAACAACTGATCTGTTTAGCAGACATTCAGAGTTACAGCAGTAACTCGGCTGTAAAAGTAAAACTATCTTTACAACTGGTTCTTGCATTTTTAGCCATCACAGCATACCTACAATCACATGATTGGAATTTGTATGCCTTACATCAAGCAGGAACTTATGATTTACAGCATCTCTCAGCCACATAGTCACCTTTTGCGTGCTTCACAGCCAGATTCTAGAAAGCAAAGACAGTGAAGAAGCTGGCAGTAAAATCATATCACAGTCATGTGATGGCTTGCTTTATGACTGCGTGACTTGATTCACACTGCAGCAGAAGTGAGGTAATAAGTCCATTCCAGTCATGTGATATCTTGTTTAACAACTGTGTTGCTTAGTGATGAAATTGCAGGTCCAAATTGTGATAGTTGAACAAGGGTTACCTATATATAATCTGTCTCATAAGATCAATGCTATTCATTCCTCTGGCCAGTCTTGTGCTAAACAATAAGCCATGATTTGCATTTTCTACTGGTTGGATTTAGAGATTGAATCCAGTGAACTAATTGTATGCTTTAGTTTGATATATGAATACTGTCATTATGCAAGCCTAAATCAATTCATTGACTTGTAGTAAGATTAAGATATTGCTCTTCATTCCTTGGAAAGAAGTTAATAATAGGTTGTAGATAAAGAGTATCCTAAAGTTGGAAAATAACTTGAAAATCCATGTTCATGAATTAGTGGTGAAGAGAAATGTCGAACAACTGGTTTGTGCCAGGAGCTGACTCATAAAATTCAGTTACATGTAGTGTACTTAAACTTATAAAACTAAGTATATTTAGTACATTTACTTCAGAGAGGCTTCTGACACAATTGTTCTTCCACCCACTTAAATTATAGTATTAACTAATAATTTCATAAATAATATAAAACTTTGAGAATTTTTGAGCTACTGTGCTCTTCTCACTTACTCCAGAATTTTCTTTTGTATTATCAAGTGTTTATATGAATAAGTGTACAAAGAAACGGCTTATAGCAAAAAGGTCTGAGGGAAGATGTGGGTGGAAATAATACACCTGGCTAGAAGCCAGAAAGATAGGTTGTAACATCGACCTTTTTAATGCTATGTCTTTGTCTTTAAAATTGTACAACTGAGTTATAATTTGAATCAATCCTTTAAGTAGATTGATACACATAACTTTCATGAGAGGATTATTACACTGAAATTATGGTTGTAGGAAATTATATGTGGTACTCATCTGTTTCACAACAGACTGCCTGCTGAAATGCCCTTGTCTCAAATTACCATTTTATATGACTTAGGTGGCATTCCTTTACTGTCCTGTTTCCTTTTCTTTTGCCCTTGTGTAAACTTTTTTTATGATGAATATATTTATCTTGCTATAGGACTACAAATTAAACTGTTCAGTATAAAGCTAAATCAATATGCATTTCAAGATTTTTTTCAGGACTTTATTTTGAAAATGGTGCACTGATGGAAGTAATGTTTAGTTTGGGGTTTCATATTTCTGGAGTAAAAAGAGCATTAGGAAGGAGTCTTAGAGAATTCTTTATTTCTTTGTCTATGTTTGGCAACATTTACTACAACACAAATATCTGTGGTTTTTAAAAGCATAGGGCTTAAAATTATTGTTGTTAGTTGCAAAGTCGTGACCGACCCATCTCAACTCCATGGACAACTTTCCTCCAGGCCTTCCTATCCTCTACCATCCCCCGGAGACCATTTAAGCTCACTCCGACTGCTTCAGTGACTCCATCCAGCCACCTCATTCTCTGCCATCCCCTTCTTCTTTTGCCCTCAATCGTTCCTAGCATTATACACTTCATTAAGAATGCTAGATGAAAAACATATAAATGATAAATATATAAATTCATTTTCGTAGATGATAAATGAATATATTTTAAAATCAGCAAACGAAGTGGATGCAGTACAACTACATCCAGCCTTTAAATATTTTTTTTAAATAATGAACTTTGGAAATGCATATACTGTGTTTCCCCGAAAATAAGACCCTGTCTTATATTTTTTTGAACCCTGAAATAAGCGCTTGGCCTTATTGCCATGCGCTCAAAAGCCCATATATCAACACATTTACATTACATTTGTCTCAACCTACAAAAGTAGCTATGAATTCAGAGGCATTTGTTTCTTAGGAGACACGCATATAATTGTTGTTTTTGCAATACTCATTTCCACCTAAGTAATTATTTCAAATCTAATGGAAAAAGTTTTTTAAAAAATAGTTCTGGGGTGTAACATCTGATATTTATAAGCATAATATATTAATGATACAGTTCTGCAGTTTTGCTAATTAAGTCATACAATAATTATAACTTGCCAGTTTCACCTGGAAAAAGAGCATGGCCTGTTTTCTTAGGAAAAGAAAAGTCTAATTAATTCATTTTTAAAATAGATTTAGGCATACTTTCTCCACTTTTTATATATCTCTTAATGCTTTCAAGGAAAAATAGGACTAATGCTCTATTTGAATTGAGATTCTAGTGTCCAGTTATCTTAAAATAAAATAAAAATAAAAGTACATTTATTTGATTTTTTTAAAAAAAGGTGGAAAAGATGCAGACTGCAATGCTCTATTTATGATGTACCTTTAAAACTACCGCATTAAAAAAGTCACTCAACATTTTTGATTCAGAACTTGGGAAGATTTTATCATGTTAATGGTGAAGTTGTAACATGAATTTTGATTAGAAAAGTGTGTGTGTGTATAAAAACAAGTTCTGGTTTTTGTACAAATAATAAATAAGCTGCCGTTGAAAACAGTAGGTGGATTTGTAAAATTAAAATGGCCTGAGGAATCTCAGTTTTTGAATATAGGAAATGTATTTCTGAAAAGCTTCTGGCAATCAAAATAATTGAATGTATTTTCTAGAATAGTTTATATTGTAAAGATAAAATTGATGGTGATTCAATAATGCATTTCCTTTACATGGGGTAGATTAAGGAAATGTGCCAGTGTTTGATAAAATTGCTTTTCTAATAAAGAAAAAAAGATAATGCTCAAACAGATGTTACTCAGCCAGGCATGGTATCCAGGCGTCTTTAACTTAAATTCTTCAGTTGTTACTTTTATAATTATATGGGAGGCATTCTCTATTGAATTTCAATATTTGTTTCATGGATATGAATAGTTTTCAAGAATGTTGAAAGTTTGTTCTAGTAGTCATAGCACCTTTTAGCCTTCATTTTATCAGTGTATTTATTCCTTAATGAAAAGTGCATTGTATCCTAATGAAAAACTTATAATTCTCTTTCGAAGGCCTTAGTACCCATTCTGCTAAGCACACATAATCAGCCGTTCAAAGAAAAAATGTAATTGCTTATGAACTGGAGGAAGGATATTTTTTAATTCTGTGGGCAGAAATACCTGCTTTTCTTATCTTAATTTTCTAAAAGAGAAATGGATTCTAAAGTCCTAAGCAATGAAAAATGGATGAGGAAAATATTTTAGGTCTGTTGTGGTTGAACATGTTATTTGTGCCTTATATGCTTCACTGTTCTTGTTTGAAGTTACATTTTACTGCTCTAAAATATATTTAACATAAAATAGAATAAAACGCAAATATAAAATAGAATAAAAAATAAAAGCTGAGAAGTTTCCAGTTCTCTTAATTAAGATTTATTAGGCTGGATCAGGATTAGTCTGAATCAAATCAGACTTTGCATGAAAATTCTACATATCTAAAAGTTTTGAAGTTGATTAATAAGTAAAATGCAAACCAAATAAGGTGATTATTTGAACCCTAATATGAAAAAATAACAGTTAACATTACAAACATTGCAGTTTTGACATTTGTTATATATGTACAAATTAAATAATGGAAATGATTTTGTGGATTGATGGATCTGTGTCTTAGGAACGAAGAAAAAATGCTATATTTGCAGACTTTTCCCTTTTTCTATCTATCAAAACTACAAGAACAAAATTATATGTACTTAAATATTGGTGTTTGAAAGTCTTTTTGCTTCCATGTGTATCAATCAGTGAGGACTACAGGATGCAATTTACATGCTAATATAAGAGAAATAAATAAAAATGATAAGGAATGGGGGGTGCTCTCTGAGCTTGCTTGTTTTCTTGCAGACGTTTCATTACCCTAACAAGGTACCATCATCAATACTCCTCATTTCAACTCTGAGCTAGAAATATTCCCCTTTATGGTTAGGAATGTTTGTGAATCAGAAAATGAGTAGGTGTGGATTTTCATAATCTCAAGCGACCACATTGTGCCTCATTGGTGGAACCATTCCAGATAGGTCTTGATTTGGCCTGATCTGGAACATCTTGGTGGTTCTAAATTTCAGCCATAAGAAATTACAGAGGGATCTTAGAGGATGAGTAGGCCTGGCTTGTGTACCTTATCCCTCTCCCATCTTCCTATACATAAAGACTGAATCAGTAAAGAAAGCCAGTTTGGTCTAATGGTTAAGGAACCAGGCTAGAAACCAAGAGATTGTGACCTCTAGTCCCACTTTAGGTATGAAAGCCAGCTAGGTGATTTCGGGCCAGTCTCAGTCCAACTCCTCTCACAGGATTGTTGTTGGGAAAATAGGTTGAAGAAGGAATATAAGCTATATTCATTCCCTTGAATTTTTTTATACAAGAGTTTATATAAAAATAATAAAGGGATATAAAATAATAAATGTGCTGATTTTTCCATCATCCTCATTTTCCTGTTTTCCCTCAGCCCTGTTTACCTGCCATCTCAGCCCCTGAATTCAAGTGCAACATAACCAATCCACCTACCCTGGCCTAAACTTCTTAGCACCTTTCTTTTCTCTCCACTTTCTCTTAACTGCAGTTGTATGTCATCATTAGTGATGGCCTTTTCTCCAGACCTTACTTTACAGTACTTCAGCCTGTATCACATTTGTTTCATGTCTGTGTCTGGATCAACTATGCAGATTTTGGACTGGGTATAGTTCACATGAATGCACAGAGTGTTCTGCAGATCCTGGAAAGATTCTGATTTTTTAAAAAAATTAAAATTCTGAGCCAAGTAGTGTTTAAGAACGAGATTGAAAAGATGTCTGATAATGTTGACAATTTTTTTATTGTGCTTGTGGATTGTTCGTAAAAATTCAGTAATTGAAATTTTTATTGTAAAAAAATTAAAACTGGCAATCCAGGAAAAAGTAGAAAGGATGACATGTACAGTTGAATAAAAAAAGACAAGTATTAAAATGAATTAAAATGTAAAAAGATCTTTTACAGTTTACCAGGGACTTTAGGAAAGAAAAGTAGAATGTGACCACTATTAATGGGTTTAATACCATGAAACATTCTTCATTTGTAACAAGAGCACATGGGTATAAGCTGCCTACGTGGACAAATTTAGCATAATTACATATAACAATTTATTTTCCTTGGCTGTGGTTTCCAATATTATGTTGTTTCATTTTCAGATCTCTGAAAGTTAAGAGAAGATAGGATGGATGCTACCGTAATACTGTCTATTCTGAAGAAAAAATTAGCTTTCCTCTCAGGTACAGTTTTGTCCTTTTCATTTTTACGTATTATAAGAAAAACAGTGTTTTAAAATACTTTTTTGTTTTCACTGTTTTCTAATATGTGGCCTCAATATTTTAGTAGAAATTTTTCTAATGTTGTGTACTTTATATTACCTTCAATCTCTATCTTGTTCATGTGGAAATAATGATTATTAGTTTTCTGTAGATAATAGATGAAATTATATTTCTATTTTGATGTATTAAATTTCTCTCTATATTCTATGTTTATTTTTAATTTTAAAATGTTATATTAATAGGAGTTCAAATAACTGACATGCATAGTTATGTTTAAAATATACCGTATATACTCGCGTATAAGCCGAGTTTTTCAGCCCGTTTTTCAGGGCTGAAAAACGCCCCCTAGGCTTATACGTGGGTCACGAAAAAAATGACTTTTTCCCTGCAAGCTAGGAAACAGCGGGAGAACGGGGTTTGCTTACCCCGCCCACTCCCAATCTATTGGGACTGCCTCCTGAGTTCCAGCTGATGGCTAGAGGAAAAAAAAAACTTTAAATTCTTGCCACAGGGCTTCAAAGGCCCCCCCTACAGCTGATCAGGGTTAAAAGAAAACAATTGAGAAGATCCGTGCCGGCTGCAAAAAGGTGCCTGCTGCAAAGAGCACTTTTTTTTTTCTCCTTGTGCTGAAACCAAAAGCGAAACTAAAACAGCTTGTTGGCTTTGCTGTTTGCTAAGGCAGATTTCTTTTCTTTTTCCTCATCAAAAAAGGTTGGTGCAAACAATGGGAAATTTATGGCAAATGGCAAAAGAGGAGAGGTCAAGATTTTAAAATACAAAAGAAAAAAAAGCTCTATTTAAATAGGGAATTGTAATAATTGAGATATTATTAATTGTATATTGTGTTGAAAGCAGAAATGGTTAAGTTGTGGTTTGGAAGAATATTGGGGGAAATTATTTGGTTTATTATTATTGGTAAATATAATTAATTGATTTGTAAGAAATTGGATTGCATGGAAATAATTGGAATATTCATGTTCATATTGATTAATATACAAAAAAGATAGTTATATAACTAATTGATTTATATTAAAATGTTGAATTTGTATTAAACAACTGTAATATTACATAATTAAGCAATGTGAGGATTGATATAAAAATAGATGACAATGGGAAGGGGTATAATATAGAATAGAAGTGAAAAATTGAATTTGATTAAGATTAGAGATGAGGATGAAGGGTAATATTGATTTTTTAAAAAATAGATGAGGAATAAATATGGCAAAAAGGAAATACAGAAATTGTAAATTTAAGTGAAATGACTAAACACTGTTTAAATTTGTGAACCGGCCAAATATTCTGTTCAAAGAAAATAGATTGTATGTTTGTATGTGTGTTTCTAATTATTGCTATTTATTCATATTTGTTCTCTTTTATTCTTTAAAGTTTAACAATTCATTCTTTATCTTAATATCTTTATATGTGTTTGGGGTTGGTTTTCTTCCCTTTCATCTTTTTTATTGTACAGCAATCTTTCTCCTCAAACCTACCACCTCTTTTCTTTCCTTCTTACTTTCTCTTCCCCCCCCTTCTCCTCCTCCCTACTTCCTCTTCCTTTCTTCTTCTCCTCCTCTCTTCCTCCTTCTCCCTTTATGCACATGGACTCCTTTTATGCACATGGACTACTCAGAGGGCTGAAAAAGTTATTTTTGACTGGTCCTCACACTTGTGACCAGTCCTTGAACTTACGACTGTCCTCACATTTTACATTTTGGCCCTATCTTGTCACCATGGTGAAGAGAAGCAGTTGTGAAATGAGTGACACTGTTTTTAAGAATGCTACAATGGGCATAAATGATGACCAGTCATAAGTGCGAAGACCGGTCAAAAGTGCGAGGACCTGTCAGAAATCACTTTTTTCAGCCCTTTGAGTCGTCCTTTTGTGCACATGGACTACTCAGAGGGCTGAAAAAGTTATTTTTGACTGGTCCTCACACTTGTGACCAGTCCTCGCACTTCTGACTGGTCCTCACACTTATGACCATCCTCACATTTATGCCCGTGCAGCATTCTTAAAACCATGTCGCTCATTTCACAACTGCTTCTCTTCACCATGGTGACAAGATAGGGCAAAAATGTAAAATGTGAGGACAGTCGTAAGTTCGAGGACAGGTCACAAGTGCGAGGACCAGTCAAAAATTACTTTTTCAGCCCTCTGAGTAGTCCATGTGCACAAAAGGACTACCCAGAGGGCTGAAAAAAGTGATTTCTGACAGGTCCTCGCACTTTTGACCAGTCTTTTTTTATTTTGAAATTTACCAGTAGCTGCTGCATTTTCCACCCCCGGCTTATACGCGAGTCAACAAGTTTTCCCAGTTTTGGGGGGTAAAATTGGGGGGGGGGGTCGGCTTATATTCGGGTCGGCTTATACACGAGTATATACGGTAGGTAATTCAAAACAGTGTTGATTGAGATGTTGATCAGGTTGAGAGCTCTTTCAGATTAAGCTACTAAGATATTTTCTCTTAGGATGTATTTGGATGTTTTAATTTTAAATGCTACAAGTAGTGCTAAATATTAGATTAGCTTTATATTTTTTAAAATTGATGTTGGAGTGTTGGCTGGATGCCTAGATCACCCTCTGACATATTGTAGAAAAAAAGTATTCCTGTTAAGCAGGTTTTATTTGGTAATAGAGGTATTGTTTACTCCTATAATTTCAACTGAGAGCCCACATTTTTCCCTTCCTTAGAACTCTATAAAATGAGAACCATAATTACTATTTATTATATTGTAATAATGCCAATCCTTGAGGTTTAACTTTATATAATATAAGGTAATAACTTGATTAGTTCATGACTAAATCAGCATTGCTTAAAAATGGTTTCTTAAGTAATAACAACTCTTTATATTTGTGTTGCCTCATTTATTGCTGCTTATAGATGCCTCAATGGAAAAGTTACAAACTTTAGGACATTAAGGTTTATTTTTTATTTTTTACTTAAAAGCCTACTTGTACTAATATAAATACAGGTAGTCCTTGACTTACGACCATAATTGAGCCCAAAATTTACATTGCTAAGTGACAAATTTGTTAAGTGAATTTTGCCCCATTTTACGATCTTTCTTGCCACAGCTGTTAAGTGAATCACTGCAGTTGTTAAGTTAGTAACATGGTTGTTAAGTGAAATCTGGCTTCCCCAATGACTTTGCTTGTCAGAAGGTCATAAAAGGGGATCACATGATCCCAGGACACTGCAAAGGTCATAAATATCAGTCAGTTGCCAAGTGTTTGAATTTTGATCACATGACCATGTGGATGCTGCAACGGTCATAAGTGTGAAGAATGGTTGTAAGTCACTTTTTTCAGTGCTGTTGTATCTTTGAACAGTCACTAAACAAACTGTTGTAAATTGAGGACTACCTGTAGTTCTTTTTAGCAATATAATTGGTAGATAAGAATATATTTGAGAGATGCCAAAAGTTTGAGAGATTCTTGAGTTACAAGTTGCTAGCATAAATCTCAAATAACAAAAAATGGTCTTGAATTTATAGATGCATAATGGATCATAAATACCGTATTTATCGGCGTATAACACGCACAGGCGTATAACACGCACCTTCATTTTAAGAGGGAAATTTCAGGAAAAAAACTTAAATTTCAAATAAAACTCATGGAGGCCTACCGGTGGGGAAAGCAAAGTCTCAGGCTGCTCCTGGAGCAGCCAGGAGAAGGAGAAGCTGCCAGCGGGGAGGCGAGG
>WNWU01000006.1:34414485-34458748 GCA_012654045.1 Ptyas mucosa | reverse complement strand
GAGGGTTGCACAAACCTTTGCTGGAGTGAACGTGCAACCCTCTCCTGCCAGGGAGCATGACCGCTTCCCGGCCAGCGCACCTCTTACCGCGCCCACTTCCCCACCGGTAGGCCTCCATGAGTGAGAAGCTGTGCTCTCCTCCGGTCCTCCTGAGGCGCCTCGCCTCCCCGCTGGCAGCTTCTCCTTCTCCTGGCTGCTCCAGGAGCAGCCTGAGACTTTGCTTTCCTTGGCAAAGCGCTTCATCATTGCAGCGCACGGGACACACATGGCACCGGAGGATCCGTGCAGCTATTATCCCACCCCGCCTCGGCCACGCCGCGAGGCTCGAACTCAAGGAGGAGGAAGGGGGGGAGTCTAAATGACAGTTACCACGAGCAAGCCGCAGCGCTATTATGCAGGGCTCCGAGTGGTTGGAGAAGCGGCAGCTGCGCTTTCAGCAGGCAAGCAACGCTGCCTCTGCCGTGAGGAACTTTGGAGAGAGAGGGCGGGGGCGGGGGCAGCTGTGGGAGCAGCCTGTCTCTTAGCTGGCGAGAACGGCCACAGCCAGTCCCTCCCTCTCTCTCCAAAGTTCCTCGTGGCAGAGGCAGCTTTGTTTGCCCGCTGAAAGCGCAGTCCAGGCTGCTATTGCTCCCGCTTCTCCAACAACTCGGAGCCCTGTGGCTTGCTCGAGGTAGCTGCTGTTTGCACTCCCCCCCTTCTTAACATTATATCGGCGTATAAGACGCACACATCATTTGCCCCCTATTTTCAGGGGGGGAAAGTGCGTGTTATACGCCGATAAATACGGTAGTTGTGATATCCTTGCTTGCTTAATGATTATTAAAATATCAGATGCACATTACATGTTTTACCCCTCCTATTTCTCTCAACTGTGCGTGAATTCCATCCAGCCACCTCAAACACAGAAGATGGTGTAATTCAGGGGTGAAATCCAGCAGGTTCTGACAGGTTCTGGAGAACCGGTAGCGGAAATTTTGAGTAGTTCAGAGAACTGGCAAATACCACCTCTGGCTGGCCCCAGAGTGGGATGGGAATGGAGATTTTGCAATATCCTTCCCCCAGGAGTGGGGAGGGAATGGGGATTTTGCAGTATCCTTCCCCTGCCACATCCACCAAGCCACACCACGCCCACCAAGCCATGCCCACAGAACCGGTAGTAAAAAATTTGGATTTCACCACTGGTGTAATTGTTGGCTTCCAATCTTTCATTTAGGGCATTGATGGTATTAAAGTAGAGTAATGTTCATCCTAAGTGAAAAGACAAACAAAAATAGCCTTGCTAAGTAACTGCTTAAAATTTTAAGCATCATCTCTAACCGAATATATTTAAGAGATAAATGTTACTTATTGCAAAGGAACTTGGAACCAAAGGAAATGTTTAGAATTGGTATAGAAGTTATTAATTATTTTATTTTTAGAGACAAAAAACATATTGCTTTGGTCTCTGAAAATTATTTTGAAGATGTATTAAGTCGGAATTTTGTCTCTGTGTGTATGTTTGTCTTTCTTTAATTTTCCCCAGTTCTTTTTACTGGAAGACTAGTTTTTATATTACATGGAAAAACTATAATTAGAATGGTCAAATGGAAACAAATTATGACACTTCCCATAATATCAGCAGTGAATGGCCAGGAACTATTCAAGAAAATAATTTTACATACATATCTTCATTTCACACGTTCTTCTGTTTTTTTGGCCAAGATGTGCCTTTGTAAACCAAAGCCTTTGTAAACATATATAATGCAAACAGTCTCTGACTTGGGTAAACAAGCTACATAGCTCTGTATAACATGATGGTGGGCTGTTTGCACATATGTGAAAAGGTGGCTACCATTCTGTGCATTCTCTAAAATCGGCCTGCCTCATTCATGTATGCGGGGAAAGATTATTAGTTTTTGTGCATGTGCAAAGCCAGTTACCATGCAAAAATTGATGATTTGAGTACCAATGCATTGGTTGTTTGCCAATGGATTGTCTTTATATTCCCCCCTCCATCCAACATCTCTTAGCAGCTTATATGAAATACAATAAAGCAAAAAAAGGGGATGGTTAAAATATTAATAAAATAACAGCCATAAAAATCAAAACTAGGAAAAACCAAGGAGGGATTGGAATAAGAATTCAGGATGAATTAGTTTGTGAATCAGTAACAGAATTAATGTTTGAGTGTGGGTGACTGGATGGATTTCTTAGGTGACATCTTTTAAGGATTTTGAGAATGGGATTTTTCTCATTATTGAAACAATCTGTGCCTGTTAGTGACAAGTTCATATCTCAAAAGAAAGCAGAACTTTGAGGATTCTTACGTTTTTTTTTCTGTTCCTGCAACAAAGTATAGTAATAGCCTGTTAGATTTGCAATTAGAGCCTTGGCAAAAGTTGTATATCAAAGCTACTATATTGTCTTTCAAGGAACGTATCTGATGTTTTTATGCTAATAAGGATATTCTGTCCCCTTCTTTGTTACTTTACATCTTTATCAGCTATAAAGTAATTATTTCCCAGTTGAGGTCTTGCACTAATGTATATGCATGTTCCAACTATCTTTGAACAAGATTCTCTATATAATTAATGCAACATTGTAAGCTTTACTCTTAGATCTCCTCGGTGCAAGAAATTAGGAATTTGTTGTAACTTACACGTATAACATCTTCCTGAAAACTAATAAGCTGTGGACTAGCTTGATTTCTAAGAGACTTATTCCAGAGCACAGAAAAAGCAACAGTGTTTGGCTTCAATTCTCTTCCATCCTCTTTATTTATTTTATTTTTTATTTTATAATTGAATTTATATACCGCCTTACTCCCAAAGGACTCAGGGTGGTGAACAGCCAAAAGATAAAATACACATAATACAAACTTTAAAAACCATTTAAAAATACATTAAATAATTTGGCCCAAAACAACTTTAAAACACCCCTATTTTAAAACAAATTTAAAATGTGGGATAATGAGTTTCTCCCCAAATGATAGGTTGAGTTGATTCTGGTTAATTCATCACCTTCATCTTCTTCATTCCTACTATGAGCAGTCATCTTCATTGATGGAAGATGATTGCCCACCATATTTTCCTACTACGAAACCTTTTCACTTTTAAATTATGCCTTCAGATTCTATCATTTTGATGAATTTATCATTGTTCCCATATAACATATGTACTACACATATTTTGAAGTACAGTTCAAAACACAAATCAATGTTGTGAATAGAAAATAGAGAGCAATGCTGTCGATTTGGTGATTATGAGAGTTTAACTCACACATGAGGGTGGCATTTATTTGGAATATATAATATGTTGTTTGGTTTTCTCTGTACCTTAACTGATACTCCTTTTCTTTATGCATGCCATGGTGTGCAATCTTTGTAAGCCCTCTTTATCTGCTGCAGTCTTCTGCAGCATATCCATATGTTCCAGCCCCCGAGAAACAGCTTTTTAGATGTTTACATGGACTGCATTGGGAACGGGGATTTAGAAAGGCATCAAATGCCCATCAATTAGCTATTGCCATATGCACAGAAAAGCTTGCTTGAGAAGTATAACATCTTCACTGAAATGAAAGGAAGGGTAATCAATAATTTTCCTTCACCAGGTGAAGATAATCTTATTACCCAAGCGAGAAAGGAATAAACATTTCTTCTTTTGTATTATATTAATTGCCCCAAAACTTC
Source organism: Ptyas mucosa (assembly GCA_012654045.1). Lineage (NCBI taxonomy): Eukaryota > Metazoa > Chordata > Lepidosauria > Squamata > Colubridae > Ptyas > Ptyas mucosa. Next base: position 34,455,081 of record WNWU01000006.1, on the reverse strand, counting down.
AATAAAGCATACCTAGTTAATCTAAATTCTCCTGCATAAGTTTCTACATCTTTATATCTGAAACTGCAAAGAACTTGCAGGCCTCACCATCCTCAAAACCCGCATCAAGGAGAGAACCAACCTAGAACTAGGGAGAAATTTCCTGACAGAACAATTACTCAGTGGAACAACTTGCCTCTAGAAGTTGTGATTGCTCCATCACTGAAGGCTTTTAAGACGGGACTGGACAACTACTTGTCTGAAATGGTATAGGGTTCCCTGCTTGAGCAGAGGGTTGGATTAGAAGACCTTCAAGGTCCCTTCCAACTTTCTTATTTTGCTTTACCTCTTCTTCTCTCATGAAATAGGAATTCAGCCAATTCTAAACTGCAGGTGGAGGAAGATGAAATGACTCAGCTTTGCTCAAAAGAATATTTATCCTGTAATTTGAAATCACTAAGCACATTTAAGGAAATGGTACTTTCCTTCCTTTTATTGTATTCCTTTCAAATAGGGCTGGTTTCCATGTGTTCAATAATGGAACATTTCACTGTCACTTTAAGGTTTTCTTGCTATTGTTGTTTACACAAGAGTTTAAAAATTAAAAAGGATTGAAAAAGAAAAAAAGTACCCGATTCTGTTGAAGGGGAGACAGCACTTTTTAGAACTAATTATCCTATAAGCAAGATGACCCAAAAAAATGTGAAAAAAGGTAAAACATGGTCCTGAAAAGGAAGGGAAAAAAGAGGATCTTGAATAATGAATGCTTGATGCAAGTAACAAATTATAGAGAAATCAATATAGGTAGTCCTCAACTTATGACCACAATTGGGACCAGAATTTCCATTGTGGAAAAAGGAAGTTATTTAGTGAGTTATGCCCAATTTTACAAACTTTTTGCCACAATTGTTTAAGCAAATCAATTGAGTTAAATGAATCCAGCTGCCCCCAATGATTTTGCTTGTTGGAAGCTGGCTGGGAAGGTCACATATGGTGATTACATGATTCTGGGATGCTACAACTGTCATAAATACATGCTGTTTGCCAAGTGCCCAAATTCTGATCACATGACTATAGGGATGTTGTGACAGTTGTAAGTGCGAAGACTGGTTGCAAGTCTCCTTTTTCAGTGCCATCATAACCTTGAATGGTCACTAAATGAATGTTATCTTTTACCCGTGGGATGCCTGAATGCCGGTAGGCAATTGAGGGAGGCTCCTTTCTGGTCCCTACGTGGTTTATTCGCATGGGAATTGAGCCGTTGACCTCCGCTGTGTGCAGGCCCAGCGTCTTACCGCGTGAGACACTGCGGCTCCCTACCACAGCAATATTTTACAGTCAAGGATTTTGTCAAGGAAAGTCAGGGTATTGAATACCACAAAGATATCTAGACTGGACCATAGGAAGCACTCTAAGAAGAACAATTCAGTGGCAGCAGCCTTACAACTCATCCCAGCCTGACCTAATAGATTTTCCAACAGCTGTAAGATTTGGTTGGCTGGGCTGAATTTAGTCTGTTACTCTAAGCAGCATCACTTTCCTGGAACCCTTATTTGCTCTTGAATTTCAGAGTGGGTGAGTGGTACTTTTGAAGCAATCCTGGTCCCTTCTACAGGGAGATGAGGTTGGCTTCCCTAATGGATAGGAGAAGACCTCATCTGAGGCCCAGTTTTGGTTGTCCAAGTGCAAATCGTTTTTCCAGACAAGGAAAGAGAAGAAAAAGGAAAAATACAAGGAAATAAAGATCTGCTCCTTAAGTAGACAGAAGGGGGGGGGGGGGGGGGGCGGTTTTGAAGAGTTCTTGGTTCAAGGATGGGATTCTTTTTTTTTTAATTTTATTTTGACTTATACATCCAACAAATGTTAGCTGTATCGCGGTCTACATCATAACGCGAGAAGGAAATAAGCTTGTCTCATTACATATATAAAGTAACCAGCAAAAGTCTCTTACATAATACTAAATAACATGTCTATCTAATATCTCTATTTACAACTCTATTTGAAATCCAATTGTACCATTGGCTCCAGAATATATAATAGTCTGTGTCCCCTCGTCCTTTCAGAATCATAGTAAGTTGATCCGATTCCGCACAGTTCCTTATTTTCTGGATTATTACTTGTTCGGGTGGGCTAACATCCATCTTCCAATATTGGGCCCATGCCAGTCTTGCAGCTATTGTTATATGTAACAACAGGTACCATGCCGTTTTATTAATATTTACGGGTCTTATCCCTAATAAATATACTTCAGGACACAGTTGTATAGGATGGGATTCTTGATTAAGTTATCCCAGTTATGATCTTGGCAAAGTACCTATGTGAAAAAGCCTTGTCTTGTGTCTTTTTCAGAATTAAAAAAATAAATAAATTTATGTTTAAAGGCATAATGTGATACTCTTCATTTTCAACTCATACAAGAGACTTTTGTATCAACATACAAAAGAGCTTCAATGTTGCAGCCTTTGGATTAATGAATTAGGCCTTATGTGGCACTCATGACATTTTGAATTTGAGACCCCTGTGCTCATGGAAGGTTAACATGTTGTAAGCACTTAAGAGTTTACCTTTATTAAATATTAGAATTTATATAATAGAACTGAGGGTAGAAGTGATTTTTCACTAGATCCTTCAAATGGATTATTTCTAGATGTGTCAAAATGGATGCCTACAAAGGATATGCACGGAGTGCTTTTTTTCTTCTGTGCAATAATTATTATTGATCATTTAGTGAACCATATTAATGAAATCAGAACTGTGAGGAAAATCGTAACAGTAGAAATATGTTGTTGGGTTTCAGTTGTTTGGGGTTATTTCTATTTACTTTGAAATGCACAAAATCTCCTCTATGAGCTTTAAAAAAAATTCTATGTACTTATACCTGTTTCAGCATATCCTTTAAAATCCTTTGAAGAAGCCATTAGATTGAATAAATTATGCCGAAACATATTTGAAAAGAACATTCTCGTCTCACAATCCTGAACCTGTATGTAGGAGCTATAATCTGATTCTCTTGCCGATTTATGATGTATCCAGTCATGGATGAACTTTTTATTTTGACTCCTAGCTACAGTGATCTGCTTTCTTTAACTGAACAAATTTATTGGGATATAAAATTTCATGGGCCATAGTTCACGTCATAAAGTCAAATGTTGGGCCACAAAAGTTTATGTAATGATAAATGTATTCATAATTAAGATACTACAAGACTCTCTGTTGCAACTGCAGCATAGTTGTTGTAGAACGCACTGATACTGTGTGTGTGCTGTGTTTGTTTAGACTTTCATCTGTACTTTGTTCATTACTGCATGCTGATATATTGCAATAACGAGAACACAGTGTATTCCAAGGAAGATTTTAAATCTTCAGGGAACTCTGGCAGTCCAAGGGACTTTGCAGCGTTCAGGACAAAGGAATTGTGGAACTCCCTGAGTTTGACCTGCCAAAACTTCCTAAGCTGAAAAAGCTGTATCTCTTTCTCTTCGTTGCCCCACCCATCCATTTTATTTTTGTTTTAATCTTTCCAGTTTCTCATGAGACCCAAAGCTCTTTTGCCTCCTGTCAGGCACAGACTTTTTAAATACAAGCAGCATTTGTTTCTGTTTCAGGATTGGACTTCTAAATCATGTGCTAATAGCTAAGTCACTGAGATTCTTTATAATTTCTACTTATTACTTATGTATAACATTGATGATTAATCTTTTAGTCAGTCAAACCATGTTTCTTATTATAACAGCAATTTAAATACAGCATAATTTGAAACATGAGGTGGTTTTGATACATACAGACACATAGCATGTCTGATCTTTTGTAATTTATTAGTATTATATTAGTTTGGTTTCAGTGTTCTTAGCTACATCCAGTTCTTTCTCCTTATGAAGCTCCAGTGTCTCCCAAATGTGCTTTAGGTAATGTAACCTTTACGGATGATGCAGAGATTAAGAGAGAAATGAAACTCAGGTCTCTTGAATGGAAATCAATTCCTGCCTATAATTAATGAGCAGAAATAAAAAAGACACAATTTCAGTGCAGTGCTTCAAAAGTACCATTGAGTTTTGAAAATATACATTGAGTTTCAAATATATTAGGCAATAGTGAACTACTATTAATTGTTTTTTTAACCATTTTGTCTATATTTTTGTAGGTGGGAAAGACAGAAGAAGTGGCCTCATTCTGACAATTCCATTATGCCTTGAACAAACTAATATGGATGAATTGAGTGTCACCTTGGACTATCTGCTAAGTATTCCAAGGTGATTTTTTAAAAGACTTATTTAGTGACATGGTGTTACCTTCAGCAGTCATTCTATCAGTCTTGGATATTTTCACTTAATTTTCATTTCTTACATGACAATTTTTTTCCAAGATGTATGGCTGACACTGTCTGTCTCACATTCAGAACCTCTCGCCATCTTTGTATCCTTCACTTATTTTTTCACTCTTATCTTATAAACAATCCAATTAGTGATTTGTTAGATTTATATTCATTCCCTTTAATACACACACACACACACACACACACCTACAATAGACTTGGATGTAAACTGTTTATTTGAAACAAACAACTTTTTTTAGGCAGATGCCAGTCACCCTTTCATTCATACTTTTAACTAAATTGCGCAGTCATTATATATTTTAAATTCAAAAAATAAATTAACTTATTTTCTCTTTTCTTATCTCATTCCCATTCATCCATTACCATACCTAATAGAGTAACATCTTCCTCTAGATTGCATTCATTTAGATTGTTTCACAGTTTTTCTCAAAGCTCCAGCCTAGTTCTCTCATTGTGACCATTTATCACAACTTTACATGTATGTATCACCAGTGTATAAAATTCTGCTTTAATATATAGCCTCAACAGTATAGATGATTAAACTCAGACTTGTTAATTAAAACTATGCCTTAGCTTCCATATATTTATCTAATCCTATCCATAAGATCAGATCACTTTCATTCACATCATTTATATCCCATTCCTTTTAACAAATACGTAATACATTATTTTTTATTATTATTGCATGCATCATTTGATGTCTTCATAGATATTGGTGTCCACTGTACATTATGACTTTATTGAATCAAAGTTTTCATGTAACATTATTTATATCAGAAAAGAAAAGAGCAGACTAGTTTTTCAACTTTTGTTGAGTCTGATGTACCATACTTGCTAAAGATGGGAACAGGGCTAGTCAATATAAGCATGATTTAGCTAATTTTACACATATTGCCAAAAACACAAAGAAATCTCATTTCCTCATCAAATGTGCTGAAACTATGCTGTGCAGGTTAGGATATCTAAAAGTATTTTGCAGGTAAAGTTACTGTTACCCATGTACCAGCAACTAGGAGATACATTCAGTTATATTTTAATTTTGTTGATATTTAATTATTTTTCAAAACAGTGTCAGATTAAGATTTTAAATTATATGGGGAGGAAATGTGAAGTATGAATTGTGTGTTTATTCCCTCTTGCAGTTTGTCACATATACACTTACACTGTGTAGACAGTTTTATGTTTAAGTAGTTGATACGCATAGAGCAGCCAACTTCTGCATACACAAATGACATCTTCCAGCTTGCACTTAACTAGGGCACTTGGTCCAACAACATTGTTTTTTTCTGCTTTGTTTCTGTAAAGTTGCCTTGATCTATTCTCAGCCCATTAATGAGATAGTATTTCCATAGTTGGCTGTCCTTCAGCCAGTTCTGTCTCAAGGCAGTAAGTTTTAATAAAACTGGGGATAACTCTAATTTTTGTTCTTCATTAGAATTAATAAAAGGAAAGACAAAGCAGGTGGAGGAAAAACAGATTTTGGATCAAGTGACTTTTCCCTCTGAAAATTCTTACGCTATTTTTTATGAAAGCACATTAAAAAAACAAATACACCAAAAAAATGTAGTTTGGCATAGGGAAGTAATAAATGAGATGGAGTGTATCAAACATTTTTAAAGCAGCAGCTTAAATATATGAGATAACACAAGACATTGCACACACATATGCCTATGTATATATTTATTTTTTATAGTGAAAAGTGTAAAGCCAGAGGATTTACTGTTATAGTGGATGGTAGAAAATCTCAATGGAATGTTGTAAAGACCGTGGTGTTAATGCTACAGGTAAGACTTACTTTATATGAATCTTAGCAAAGAATTTCGTTTTCTGAAGTTCTTCAATATCTGACAAGGTTCACACATAATGATAAACAATAATGCAATTGGGCTTTGATTTAATAAAATAAGCAGACTGATGCATTACATTATTCTCAAATCATGGTTTGAAACTTCCAGTATAGTTATATATTCTCAATTGCTTTAAACATAGTTTGCTTTATATCTTTGATATAAATGCAGATTGTATGCTAGACTGCAGGTTGCAGACTTGGAACATGCAGTCTGCATCCAAATCTTCATAACATACGCAGAGAATCAGATACCCCAGCTGCTCTCTGCAGGAAATACAGGTGGTTCTCACTTAATGATTGGATGCTTAGTGACTGTTCAAAGTTATGACAGTCTTTTCCCCCGCCCCCCCGGATACTTTTTTGGTTGACCTAAATTTATGGCCTTTTGTAGCATCCTATAATCAGTGGTGCGGTGGCCTAGAGGTGAACACGTTCGTTTTACACTTGGGAGGCTGAGACTTCAATCCTAGGCAGCAACCATTGTTTCTCTATTGGCAGAAAGAGAAAATATCTGCTGCAAACTCCACATAGGCATCAGGAAGGGCATCCAGCTCAGCTCCATTCAGTTGCCCCAACTCAACCCCGATGAAAGGGATTACAGGGTTGTTAAAAAAATAATAATAGCATCCTGTAATCATGTAACAGCAATTTACTATTATTTTTATTTTGTTAGAAACTGGCGTTTACTTCTGGTCTCCATGAACATTTCTTTGTTTGTTATGAACATATATGTTTGTTTAACAACCACTGCATTTGCTTTATGATTCCCACATGCATTTTACAACTGTTGTGTTCAGTCAATGATAATCACAAAAAATGTCATAAAATCAGGTCGGTCACACAATGATGTACTTAAAGATGTGCTTGACTTTATGACCATAATTCTGGGCTTAAGTTGAGGACTTATCTGTAGATGAAAAATTTGGCCCTTTTAAAAGTGGGCAAAATCCAAGAAAAAGTTTTAACTGTCACTGGGATAAGCCGTGAATGCATTGTTTCCTACAACATCTTATTCAAATTTGAAATTTCTAAGGACCTAGGATGTTCCTGTAATAAAAGCAGAAGAGTTTCTCCTTTAGTAATTCAATTTCTGTAGAAATAGATAGAAAGTGCTAGCCATGAATTTTGCTTGATTTAATTTTGAGTTTCTGATTCAAGTTTTGTCTCATTTCCTATGTATTTCTGTCCAAGATAGGAAACAGCATACTTTAAACTTTATTTTATCCTTACTTCAACCTATAAATTAAGATGTTTTATTTCTTCAAACCTCTTTAATGCAAAATAATATTTGAAATACTATGAATAATATTTTTACAATATCTTTTTAGAGATTCTGAAAGATTTGTAGATCACTATTAACTTGTGTTCTACCCAGAGCACTATATTCCCCCCCCTCCATTTTAACCAAACTGCTGTCTTCCCATAATATACTTTATCATTCTTCTTCTGCATTATACATTCTTCTACACACATTGCATGTATGCATTTCGATATTTCAAGTTAAGGGATTTGACATTTCATTTTTTAATGTTTTTCCTTAATAAAGTTTGATTTTATTCATTTCTTGTGAGATTAATCTTGTTCCCAATAAAAGTCTACACCCTATAGAGATAGATGGCAGCAACAGTAACTATCAAACTGCTGTTCCAAAATAGAAAGCAGGGGCAGCATGTTGACATTCAGAGGGCTTCTGGTTTGAGCTCCCAGCCTTCAATGCCACAGGCTTAGCCTTCTACAGTCTTTTATCAGAATATTGGTTTAGTCTAGGTTTTATGTATATATTTATTATTTCTTATGGGTTCTGGAAGAAGAAGTTGGAAATTACTTAGCCATATTAAGAAATGATTACTTTGGTTGTCTGTAAAATTGACTTTGGATTATTCCCAGGTTGTTGAATAAACTGGATTTGAAACAATTCTTAGATTAATATTAAGCCACAAACTCATGAAATTTTCCCAGAAAGAGTAATAAGCTATTGTCAATGTCATGTTTGTAACATTTGAGAGTTTAACATTTAACAGGAGCTCTGGTGGCTCAGTAGACTAAGGCAGTTATTAACATCCACTTACATCTGCTGCTTGCAATTACTGCAAGTTCAAATCCCACCAGGCTCAAGGTTGACTCAGCTTTCCATCCTTTCTAAGGTAGGTAAAATGAGGACTCAGATTATGGGGGCAATAAGCTGACTTTGTATAAATATACAAAAGTATGAAGGCTATCGCTTAGCGCATTGTAAGCCGCCCTGAATCTCCGGAGAAGGGCAGCATATAAATCAAATTAAAAAAAAACAAAAACAAAAAAACCTAGAACCCACGGTCTCTATAATATGCACCACTTTCATGGGTCCCCAGTACGTCTCATTTTACATTCTGGCCTGCAAAGAATATCCTGTAGTTTATGTAGGATTTTTAAAAATCTCCCTAATTATCATCGAAGCTACAACATTCTTTTATGTTTTTAATCTATTATTTTTGTAAAATGGTCTATTTCACAACTCAGTTTTTACATATGTTTTGCATTTTTTCATATGAGTATTATGTTTGTCATACTTTTTAAAAAGGATGGATCCTAAACAGAAGTAGAAATAAAAGCAGACCCATGGGAGAAAGAGAGCTCTAGGAAGAAGTAGGCAGAAGGTGAAGTTCTAGCAGAATTTTATTAGCCCTATTTTTTATTCTTCGTTCAACTTCATTCAAATGACTTTCTTTGGCTTTATGAAAATCTTTAACAGATGTTGGCTTAATGAAGTTTGACATTTTGATCCCAGACCTTTTTTATTAACTGTCAAGATACAATGCTTCTTTCTTTTTTTAAAACTTGGAGGATGTATGCTGTCATAATCATTAAATAATAAGTGATTGTTCCTGCTATCCGCATATTTAATGTTACATATATGTTCAGTTAGAGATAAAACTAAGAAATAAGTTCACAGGAAAAGGAAACAATTGTGAGGTATGACCTCTTATGGGTGAAAAGAAATGGTTCTGTTTCTTCTGAGTTCATAGGATTGCAGTATTAATATACAGTATCTCTCAAGATAGTTTAAAATTGTTTTGAGGATGGTTGTAACTTATAAATGTTATTTTCTTTAAGGCGGTGTCTATGGTACTTATTTTCTTCGTTGTACCAGCCCATATATTACTTTTTACAAACATTTTGCGCCAAATAAAGAGATGTTGTAAGGCCATTATGTTTTTGCAGTTATTGAGAAATTTAATTGTGTGTTTTTTATTATTTTAGAATGTTGTTCCAGCTGAAGTATCCCTTGTTTGTGTAGTAAAACCAGATGAATTCTGGGATAAAAAGGTTACACATTTTTGCTTTTGGAAAGAGAAAGATAGACTTGGCTTTGAGGTATGTATATTTATTTATTTCTGGCTTAACTATTGCACTTAAGCTATCGTTGCATGGATTTAGAATACAGAAACAGTTCCTAATGAATGCAAATCTGGAAAGAGTTATTAAATGATTCCTTGAGTATTACACTGTAAACGTTTCATAACACTAACTTTACCATATTGTGATGTATTATTCAATAATTAGCATTGCTCTGATCCCTTGTTTCTACGGAAATGTTGGCTTCTTACATTTGAATTTTCTTAGTCATAGCTGTAAGTGATTTCCATTTGAAATCAGTCCCTTGAAATATTTTTGCCATGAACTTAATTACCAGTTTCTCTTACTAATAATGCCTTGTGTAACTAGATCCTTTTAAGATTAACTTTTCATTCATTTTAACTGTTCATGGAAGGTGCATTAATACTTCCTCCAATATAAGATATGCTTATCCTGCTTTGCTCATCTCCAACTCTTCTGTTTGTCAAGATGCTCTTTCTGCATTTAGTAAAGGATACAGGAGAGTTGGAGGGAATTTGATGGCTTATAAACCTGATCTAGCCATGAGTTTGCCAGTCCAGACTGGGTTGGTTTAAAATAAGACCCCCCTCTCTAAATTTCCATCTTTTAGGGGCACCCAAGGCAACAAGTGTTTACTCCCTATCTCTTTCTACTTGGTGAAAGCTCTCTCTATGGAGCAGAGAAAAATAAGGCGCGATCACACTTCAGAATACATCTTTGAATTTGTTCTGTTGAGGGCCATCCAGTACCATCTGGGCCCTTGTTTTCCTTGTGGCAAGCTTCCATAGTTGGAAATGTATCCCCATTAAAAATTGTCCCCATAGGATTGATTCATGCCCTTTCTCTCTCACAGCATTGTTTTCTTTCCAACCAAATTATAAAAGGCCTAGAGAAAAACTACTAAGGCACTAATGATCCTGAGATAATATTCATATTCTATCGTTTTCAGAAATTTGGACAGTTTTTATTATTTTACTCGAAGGACTGATTTTCTACCAGTGATTGCATTATAAAAATGTATTTAATTTCATTCAGTGTAGAGGCATTTAATTAAGAATGTGATGGCAGCCATGAGGGTAATTTGTTATAACTAAAACTCAGTTATGAACATAAAAGCAAAATGATTGAAGTGAAATCCAGGCATGTTGATTTTAGTAACTTCATTACATTGTTGTCAGTTGACAGTAATACAGAAAATTTGAGAACGCTCTGTGTGTATGTGTGTGTGATAAAAGTTATATTGGAAAAATAGTATGTTTAAACTAGCAAGGCTTTTAAGAGCTGACAGCTCTTTCCTCACTCCCACCCCGACTCAAAGCTGCTACCATTTTTGGTATATTAGGACATAGCTATGCTTAAATATGACTGGTAAGGTTTTCCCCAACCCCCTACAGACTCTTTAGATGTCCTTATTCATTTTAACCATCCATCTTTTTTCTGAATTTTCAAAAATATATTGCTGGAGATGAAACAATGCTTGATGGTATCGTAAGATAGGTTCTTAATATGTTCTCTGCACAGAATCCCTAAGGATATTTTCCACTACACTCATTTTAATACAGTATGGAAACCATACTTCTATAAATAAATAGCAACGTTTTTAAATAACAAAATGTGAGTTGCGAGCTCTGGAAGATACTTATTTTTTATACTGTCTTAACAAAGATATTTTCTATTGGGAGCTCTGAAGTATTTATATAATGATTCAGATATCATGCAGCAAATTATTCTTGCACGTCTCAATTTATGAATTCATTTTTAAAAATGGGTAAATATAAAACAGAATGTAATAAAGTTACATAGATATATATAAATGGCTTGCTGTGGCTCAGATTAAGTTATGCATTCAAAAATCTTGTCTTGAAGTAGTTACATTTGAAGGAAGAGACATTGCATGGGAATTTTCTCATCTTAGTATTCTTGGTGCTCTGTAATACATAAGGAAAACAAGGTTTTCATTAACTCTTTGAATTTAGGGGCTGTAGTTTTTGGTTCAAAGTTGTATACTGTGTACATGTTTTTTATTTGCCATTTTAAAAAACAACTCTGACTTTAAATTATCCCTTTGAAAAACAATTTCAACAACAAAAGGCTCAATTATATATTAGCGTACGTTTCAATGATTGGGGTAAAATCCTGAAAATGTTAAATCACATCATTAACTATAATAAATTAATACTTTGTTTGGAACAAGGAAGGAAAAAAAAAAAGATACCCATCTATCATCTGTCCATTGATTGAGTGAAATCCTGAAATATAATAGCATTTCAAGGGTGAAAGCCAGTGATGACTGTGGCTTTGTTAGTGCAAGGCAGTTGTATTTAACTTTCATAGGTGGTGCTTTATTAATAGGACCTTTCTGGAATTGAATGTCACACCAAGTGGATTTGGTTGATGAACACTCCAATACATTGTACATTGCCCTACAATTTCCCTTTCTTCTGACATGAAGCTGTTGTGGGAGAGCAGAACTTCCAGTTGACAACCCATAATTTTTACATGACACTTCCAGACAGTGCGACTTTATATTGCCCGAAATTTCCAGTTTCACATTTCAAAAGGAACAAGACTTGAATGGACTCTTCACACTTTTAAAGTTACCAGGATTTTATAGACATTTCTGTGGTACAAAGCTGGTGAACAGAGATGTCTCAGCCAAGTAGTACCCAGTAATTGAGTGCTCCACAAGTTCAAAGCAAAATCCAGAAACTTCTAAAAGGCTACTCATCTTTTAAGGGAATTTTTTCTTTGCAAAAATTCCTTTTTGAATGGAAAAATAGGTTGTGGTTCCACAATGTTTTATTCTTTGTTGTAAGCCGCCCAGAGTCCCTTGGGAGTTGGGCGGCATAGAAGTGCGACAAAATAAATAAAAATAAAGTGATCGGTTTGTTTGGCAAGCCAGTTTGAGTTCTGTGTTTGGAAATGCTGTTTTACAGATACAGTAAATAGGAGATAAATACTTACACTGATATGTTAGCATTTACATGCTTTGTTAGGGCTAGGGTTAGGATATTTTACTCCCATTATTTAAAGGTACCAGGTAAAAGTTAGCTAGAAAAGAAGGAACTAATAATTCAAAAAAATAATTAAAAAATGAAAAATATGTCAGTTTTCTAAAGTGTTTTTACCATTTTTACAGATGATCCATCTATGAACATTGGAATTTAGTGGAAAATTCATTTATGTTGTTTGTGTTTTAAAATATTAGTTTGAAAGGATGAATATTTGAATGCCTGGGGATTGAAGATAAAAAGAGATAAAACATTTAAAAATTGTGGAGAAGAAATTCCGTTAATTGAATTTGCAGCCTTGTTACACTACCCAGCAATGTAGCAACTAAAACAGCAATACTTTTTGTGTTAGTGGACATAGGATGTGATTGTGGTCCCTAGTGAGCAATCTGATTTGCAGATTACTTCCATATGGTTGTAATAATCCAGTTTCATTAAGGCTAAAAACAATTGTTCCATCTTCGTGGCTCAGGATTTCTGTCGTGATAACAGTAGTGTGGAAGAAAGCCTTTTCAACAACTTTCATTACTTTGTGGAGGGGGATAAACTTTCATGCTTAGTTCATTATGATTCATTTGATTGTATATCATCAGATGATGAAGTATGTGCTTCAATTTACTCTAAACAATTTGATACGAAGTGCTAATAGTATAATAGAAGTAAAAACTTGAGTTATATTAATTGGGATAAAAATTTTAATATTTGTTCCAAGTGATGAGATATTAAGAGTTTTCTTTAAAACATTAATTCATTGATGCATTTTAAAATATGCCTACTTATTTATTAAAGTGTAATAGCTAAAAGTCTGTTATACTTCAATCTTACTATGAAAAAATGGATGGTTTTCAGTTGAAGCACAATACAGTATTTGATTTTCTAACACAAATTTCTGAGTTGTTAATTTCCAATTTAATGGCTCATATAGGTTATTTTGGTATCTGCCAACAAGCTTACTCGATACATAGAACCATCTCAACTAACAGAAGATTTTGGAGGAAGTCTTACCTATGATCATATGGATTGGCTGAACAAAAGACTGGTTAGTTTCTTGGCAGATCTTTTTCTTTTTCAATATAATTGTCAAAAAATATAATCTAGTTGCATCTACATACAACTGCATTTGGTGCTCCCTGGGGGTTAAAAAAAATCCACACATATTATTACCAAGAGTAATTGGCAATTCAGGATTTGGAGATTCTATCATTGGTTGTCCTTTCGCTGTACACATTTTTTAACATACAGCCAGGATTACAGATTTTTTTAAATCTCCATTGATTATATAGATTGTAATGGTTGTGAATACTTCCTGATAAAACTTTATGTTTAAGAATAGTTAGTTTTTTACCGTTTACCAAATAAGCAAAATTAAATAAGCAAAATTAAATAAAGCATAATAAGCAAAATTAAATAAAAGACAGATAGGATACATGTATGAGAGCCAGTTTGGTACAGTAGTTAAGGCATCAGGCTAGAAATCAGGAGACTGTCAGTTCTAGTCCTGCCTTGGGCACAAAGCCAACTAGTTGACCTTAAGCTGGTCGCTCTCTCTCAGCCCTAGGAAGGAGGCAATGGCAAACCATTTTGGAAAAAAAAACTTGCCAGAACACTTGCAGGGACTTGTCTAGGCAATCTCCAAGAATTGGACATGATTGAATATATTTTTTTAAAAAAACCAAACCACATGTTCAGTTATTCAGTAACTGCAGTTGGCCAATGTGATTGTAATTCATGCTGAATTATATGAAAATAAAGATTAAGATTCTTAAGGAAAATATTGGTTGGCAATAGTGGAATATTAACATTATCCTTACTTGTTATTTGAATATTTTCTCTTCATTGGTTATGTCAACACACATAAAAATTCTCTGCTGAAAAATTCTTGATATTGCCATTATGACTAGCATGTTTTACTTTACATTCCATTCCATTGACATACATCAGTGCACACACATCCTTGATACTCATCATTACCCTTGAGAGAGAAAAACCCAGCATAATGATTAATGTTGAATGAAGTTTCTTAGAATGGCTTCTCAACAGCATTGCAGCAGCTGTCAAAACATAGTGATTAGTTTTGCAACTTGGATTTTTAAAAGCTTGTGTCCAGCAACCAATTATAATCTAAAGTCTTGTTTAACTTGATAATATCCTTAGTCTAGTTCTGCTTTAAATGGTTATAATGACTGAGCATTTAACCAAAGCCTTGGGTGTCGTCAGGAAATTACAGCGGTAATCCTAAATTTGTGACCACAATGGAACATGGAATTTCAAGCACAATTGTATGTTCTTGTGGTTGTGAGTCTAGGCACCATGTGACTGGGGTCACTTTTACAACTTTTTTTACATCGTTGTAAAGCGAGTCATCACAGTCATGAAGCTAATTATGTGGTCTTTAAGTGAATCCAGCATGTATAATGGCCATTTTTTTTGCTATTTTCTGCTGAAAAATAGCCCCCCAAAAAATTGCCCCCCACAAATTGTGGTCACATGACTACGGGATGCTGCAACTTGTTGTAAATGTGAGCCAGTTACCAAACACCCATAGTGTGATCACGTGACCACAGGGAGAGGTGCAGCAGTTGTAACTTAGAGGAAGGGGCATACGTAGATTTTTGAAGTCTTACATATCATAACTTCAAATGGTCATTAAGCCAACAGTCATTAAGTGAGGACTTCCTGAATCATTGGATGTAAAAAAAACACATTTCTGTGATATGGCAGTTGCTAATCATGCAAAACATAAAGACCAACCACCATCTTTAGAATTTGTTCATAATAGAACAGTAAGAGCGCTATACTGCAAAACTTCAGACATTAAATGGTAAAATTCAGTCTCTGAAATGCTAACTCACTATTTTATATAGGCATTTGAGAAGTTTACAAAAGAGTCTACATCCTTACTTGATGAGCTTGCATTAATCAACAGTGGAAGTGATAAGGGAAACCAACAGGAGAAAGAGAGGTAATACTTTTCTTGCTGTTATTGATTGTTCCATAGGAGAATCTTAATTATCAAAAGTGTGGTGTTTCTAGCTATTGTTGTGGTCTTTCTTTTTGCCTCTAGCTTGATCATAGAAATATTCTTGTAACTCTCTATAGCTCCCTTACATTTTTGGTATAGTTAAAAAATACTGTGACTGCATTTGTGTTACATTGCCGTAAAATATATGACAGGGGTCCTCAAACTTTTTAAACAGGGGGCCAATTCACAGTCCCTCAGACTATTGGGCTGGACCAGCTGGGTGGGCGTGGCTAGATGGTCATATGACTGGGTGTGGCTAGGTGGTCATGTGACTGGGTGGGCATGGCCAATTTAGCAGTCCATTAAACAATACACACAAATTAAACTTTAATTTGGTTTGCTCCTGGGGGTGTTTTGTTTGCTTTTGTTTGCATGTTGCTCTTTTGGTTGACTTTTCTTTTTACTAGGTAGTTTTTTTAAGTTGTTTAGGAATCTAGTGGTCCACATCAGGAAACTCAGTTTTGCAGCAATTCTTCTTAGCCCCAAGGAGCTTACAATCAACAAGTAGAACAAACCAGGGAAGGCACTGCCTCTCCTTGTTTTGGGTGGGTGGGAGGCAAGGGACTCAGCCCAAGAGCTGGGCCTCCTTAGAGAGGCAAAGGAGCAGATTTATGTCTACTCCAGAACCTGGAAACCAGTACCCCTCAGCAGCAACCTCCCACATACTTGTGACTGTTCCCCGGTCAAGTCCCCCAACCAGCACGGGCTCCTTTTGCTCTCCCTCCACTGCTGCTCAGTGCCACAACAGACAAGAAGGAAAAAGGGTGCTTCTCCTCTGGGCTTGATTCCTCTGCCCCCTCCCCAAGAGCTCCCTTGCCAAGATAACATGTTTCATTGTGGCTGAAGCAGCATCTATGAGACCCAGGCAAGCCACTTCTGCACAAGGGCCTCCTCTGCCTTCCTGGGCTGAGCTACACTACCACGTATAGTAACCTGCCTGCCCCCTTAATTGGTGGGGGAATGAAAAATGAGGAATTACTAGACTGGCCTGCCTTCCCAGAAAGCGCTGCCTTTCTCTTTCCCCTCCCTGTCCCCAATTTGCCTATTGAAATTAAGGCTGGCTTCCCCTCAGCCCTGCTCTTGATCGGGGAGCCCATAGCCTCAATCTGAAACCTACCAAGAGGGAT
This sequence comes from Ptyas mucosa, assembly GCA_012654045.1. Taxonomy (NCBI): domain Eukaryota; kingdom Metazoa; phylum Chordata; class Lepidosauria; order Squamata; family Colubridae; genus Ptyas; species Ptyas mucosa. Next base: position 34,438,403 of record WNWU01000006.1, on the reverse strand, counting down.
AGGGGAGCATGAGAGATGTGCTCATATTTCCAGTTAAGAAAACTTAAAATACTGCTTTTTCAGAATGCTGCGCGAAAACCCTTTTCTTGAGTGGGGAGGAGGAAAACCACCCTTAATGCAGGGCTCCTGCTCCCGCTGCTGCCAAGCAAGCCCATCCACAGCAGAGGCAACATCCACAGGGCCAGAGGTTGGGGTTTTTTCCTACCAGTGACATTGCCTCGCTGCCACGTGAAAGCGAAATAGGGGCGACGGGCCCTCTTTATCGTGAGGGCCTCCTGGAAGGGATCTGGCCATGCCAGTTCCCCCTCGGTGCCCTCCCCTATTAAACTGCCTGCTCCACTGGAACTGGGCAGCGAAGGGCGAGCGTCCCGAGCAAGGCAGGGAGTGGTAGTGGCAGCATTCAGGGCAGGAGATTCGGCTCGTGAGGTGCTTTGGGGAAGAGCCGGGGAGTGTTCCGGGAAGTCTCAATAGCCCCTTCCCCCTGCTGCTACCACCATCCTGTCGAAAGTGCCGCTGTGAGCATCTCAAGCAAGGCGGGGAGCGGCATTCAGGGCAGGGGATTTGGCTGGTGCAAGGCACTTCGGGTAAGAGCCAAGGAGGGTTCTGACTCTGCCATCTCCCATGCGCTTCCCTCCCCACGTGCATCAGTCCAACTGCCGGCATCACCACTCCACTAGCCGGCCGCAGTTGCCCACCCGCGCCTTTTGGCCAAGCGCAATGGGTGCAGAGCATGTCTCTCCCATGTGGAGCGTATTCCCCTAGGGCACCCAACTGCAGCGGCGGGTGCACAAGAGGGCTGCTTCGCCAGCAGGGCCTGCAGGAAATGGGGGAGGGGGCAGCATTTCCCCGTTCGCTACCAGACCATGACTGGAGAAAGCCAAATCCTCATCAGAGCCTCATCAGGCCCAGCAGAGATTGAGGGGGAAGGCATGCATTCCCGGCTGGGCTTGGGCAGCCATAGTGCCGATGGGGATAGAGCTTTCCCCAGGCCCGGCAGATGGGTGGGGTGATATGTGCAGGGCAGCCTCGTGGTCCCATGTGGCCTGCATTAATGGCTTAGGTGGGCTGTAGGCGGCCGGCGGCCTGTAGTTTGAGGACCCCTGATATATGATATATGTTCTGAGAGGACATATGAAAGTTCTCTTTGTATTAATAATATCTTTCTAAGTTCTTAATGTCTGTTCACTTATTTCCTTTGAAAAATAACCAAAACAATTTTTAAAATGTTAAACATTCCTGAGATTTTGAAAATTTCCTTGGACATTGACAGATGTGTATTGAAACGTAACATGATCTCAGTATTCACAATGGGAAAGAAAAATAGAAATTTGCATAATTTGTATTGCTTTTAAGTCTTAAAACTTCTGTTTTCATTCACAATAAATTATTTTTCTCTTTCAAGGTCTATAGATACAAATTTTCTTCCATCTGTTGATCCCGAGACCGTTCTGCAGACAGGTAAATCAGTCCAATATGGCATCATTTTTTAAAATCGTGAGTAGCACGAACATAAACTGAATCAGCCACTTAACTAAAGTCCATACAGTTAATCAGTTATAGTTAATTACTATAAAATAATGCATTTATGAAAGTTTTCCTTTTCTTTTTAAATATAGAGTTTCTATAATGCAACTATTCTGCTTCCTCCTAATTTCTGGGAATAGCAGCAGTAGAGAAATAAAGTACTAATCTCTTTCTGCTGACATTGTTGAATTTATCTGTAAAAACAGTAAGCATTTACAAATTAAAATTCCTTTAAAGATATGGTAGCCAAAAGCAAAAAACTCATACCAGCCCAGCTATTGTATTTTCCCCCCAATTCTGAAAGTGAGTTAGCCGGTATTTCTGCATGCCAGCTTTTCTGAAAACAGTTCATAGATAGAGTGGCACAACTTGGAGAGGGAGAGAGAAGCAACTTTACTTTAGTGCATCACCATTTTAGAGCTTTCACAGTGTCAGTCAGTGATTAGTTAGGTATTACAAATTGGCCCAGGGAATTATTTGTATCCTAAAATTGTTGTTGGGGTATTTGTTCTCTGCCTTCTTGCTGTTGTATTCAGTTTGATTCTCCCATGTTCTTCACTTTTGGGAGAGTTACTGAAAATTGTAGATAAGTGACACCAATCACCATCAGTCCTTTACATCTATGTCAATTGAGACAGCTGATGTTCTAGATTAGATCTTGGACTAAGTAATGAATAAAAATAAAGTGAGATTCAGTCATTTCTCCAGCATATCGGGAAAGATCATCCAGGAATGGGTAGTGCTCAGCTTCTCTTCTTGGAGACCGAGTCAAGCTTTCTTGGTCACGCCTACTCCTGCCTGCATGCTCCCCAGTTCGACTCGGTCTTCCATGAGTTGAGACTGAGAATAGAGACTCACCCATTCTTCAATTTTTTTCTCGATGTAAGAGGACAACATTTTTGATTATTTTTCAGATCGAGGCTGATGATCGCTCATGAGTGTTCTGGGGGCTCTCCAGTCAACTGGTTCCCTTTCTTACCGGCTTGAATCCCAGCCAAGGTCCCTGCCATTCCCGCAATTAGTGGAGGGGGCCTTGCCTGCTAACAGGCAGCCCCTGGCATTAGTCTGCATCTGCAGAAAGGGACTCAGTCCCTGTCTAGATTCGTCTAGGCAAACTGTTTGAGGCCAGCGCTTCAGGCACCTCATGGGCCTTGGCAGGCGTACTCATGACGAGCCAGACTGCCCTACCCGCAGTAAGCGGCTGGTGTGCTAGGCACCTTTTTGGCCGCGGCAGGAGTGCTCATTAGGAGCCAGATTGCATGACTTGCACTGAAGCGGCAGACGCTTTCGCGCCTTCCTAGCCGCGGCAGGAGAGCTCCCAGGAGCCGGGCTGCCTATCGTGCAATAATGTGGCCGGCGTGTCAGGCACCCTCATCGCTGCAGCGGGAATGCTCCATAAGAGCCTGGTTGCCCGCTTCTCGGTTAGGGGTCAGCGCATTCAGCGTTGTCAATGGTCACGGCAGGAGTGCTCATGGCGAGTCGGGCTGCCCGAACTGCGGAGGAAGCGGCTAGCGCATTAGCGCCTTTGTAGCCGCGGCAGGAGCGCTCATGAGGAGCCAGGCTGCCCTATCTCACGATGGAACGGCTGGCGCGTTAGGCACCACTACAGCCACAGCAAATACGCTCATGAAGAGCCAGGTGGCACGATCTCCGAATACTGGCTGGAACACTAACCCTCATTACAGCTACGGCATGAGCGCACATAGGAGGCGGACAGTCCAAACTAAGTATGGATTGGCTGAAGGTAAGCCCCGTTTCAGCCGCGACGGGCGTGCTCCCGAAGCACAGGCAGCCTGAATCGTGGATTGAGGACTGCCGTTCCAGGCACCTTTTTGGCCGCGGCAGGCGCGCCCATATCGAGCCAGGCGGCCCAACCTGCGGAGGAAACAGCTGGTGCGATTGGCTCCCTTATGGCTGAGGCAGGAAAGCCTTTAACAAGCCGGGCTGCACGATCTGCATATAGGCTCTCTATATATAGGCTCTATAGGCTGGCATGCTAGGCGCCATTTTGCCGCGACTTCAACTGTGAGCGGCTGAGGAATTAGGGACTCCTCATAGCCATGGCAGGAGAGCCCTCGTGCAGCGATGCCTATTGCTGGGGGAACATGAGGCGAGGGCCACTCAGTCCTTTCGCACAAGGTCTTCTCCCTTCGGCTTGTGGAGCAGGGAGCATGTGGCGCACTCATGGCTGTGACAGTAGTGCCCTTCGGGGCGGTTTGTCAGTTTCATTCCAACAGAAGGTGTCACCTCGGCCTCTCGACCTCATCGGAAGGTTAACGGGGCTGCGGCCTTACGGCAGCGACGGGATAATCCCTCAGCGCCCAATTGCCTCCAATAAATTGGCAGGAGGTGGAACATCGGCTGCACTAAAAGCCCGTGGCCAGTCTACTTTATGTGTACCAATTACTGGTTACTCCAGCAGGGCTTCTGTCAGTTTGTCTAGCTTCCGATTGGCCGCAGTGACAGTGTTCAGGCAGTCCCGCCTTCCGGCTGCTCCAAATGGCAGGTAAATTGCTGCCTCAGACACAGCTTCGGTGGCAATGGAGCTGTTTTCCTGTTCCAGTCCCAGGTGAGAGGGGGCAGCATTGCTTCTAAATGACCACTTATGACAGTTGCCTTCAGTATAAGAAGCGAGACTGCTTCTCCAGGCAGGTTCAGATGGTTATCCATCCTCCTCTGGCCCCATATTTATATATAATTTGACACAATTTCTATTGTTTTGTAACACAGGCCACTCTGCGGTCTCCTGATATCATTACACCTGTTTCAGGGGGCGGTACGCAGAACCTTCACATGAGAACTTGGTTTTCAGCTCACAAAGGTTCAGGGCAACGTCATGGTTCCAGTTACCTCTACAGAGATTTCTACACCTACCTTTCCAACGGGACTGTACAGCGCTGGAGTGCAGTGGCTGTGGGCCCTCAGATCCCTGGCTGCCCCATTATCCCTTCTTAAATTGGGACCTGACTTCTCAGTCTTCTATGCCTTCGGTTTACGAAGGATATGCCTCGGGGGGGGGGGGGTTCTGATCTTGGAGGTGCAGGGTCTGGATTTCCTCTCTGTCTCTAAAGGCAAATGCTTACCCGGTTCCCGGGGAACTGTCTTGGAATCACATAAGCTTATGCAGGACCTCCAGTTTTCCCTAGGGACCTCTCTCCTCTCGCGAGGGACGTAATGGTTCACTGGATAAGACGCTGACTTAAGATGCCTGCTGACCGGGGGTCGGCATTTCGGGTCCCTAGGGCCCAGGTACCTGCTGTTGCTTGCCCGGTTTCTGCCGGCCTGGCAGTTTGAGGGCATGTGGAAGAATGCAGGTGGAAAGTTGGGGACCTCCCTTGGTCGAAAGGTTGCTCCGTTCCATGCACCTTTGGCGTTGGTCGCGCTGGCCGCATGGCCATGACGATGTATTTGGATACCGCGGGTGATTGGACTTGCAAACGGTGATTACACTACCACCTAGAGTTTGGGGGCGACTCGCACATATGTGCGAGGAGAACATTTACACCGGTTCAGGGTCAAGAATCTGTGATCCTCTCCAATGTGGAACCTGACAACCCGGATTTAAGAAGTGGCCTCAAGTCCATTTGTTTGACAGCCCGTTCCGGGGTTGGTTTCCATGGAGGGCGACGTTAGCCTCAGCTCTTACTTCACCACTGGGACTGAGGGTTCTCCCTCTGGCTGAGCTGGACATTTTCTAGGTGGTGCACGTCCTCGGTTTTCCTCCAGTAATGCACTGCACCAGATTGTTTCTTCTGCACGTCAGAGGCGTCTCAGGTACAGACGGTAACACTCTTGGTTCTCCACAGGGTCCTTCTTGAGGTGTTGTGTCCCCTCAGAATGCCTAGCAGATTCTCCCCGGTAAGGGGCTACCTAAATTGGGTTCGTATCTGTCTTGGACCACGTTTCAACCTGCTTCATATACAGGGTTGTTCTCGGACATTTGTCTTGGGATTCCGGACTGCAGGGTTCCTTGGCCAGGATCTCAGTGGATGCCAAGTGTCCATTTGGTGTTGGTCACACTGGCACGCCCATTGGTTGATGCCCATTCACACCTTGAGTTGTGAGGCCATCTTATGGGCGGTGAAGACAGCCATTTGAATTACACCTCAGTGCGGGACTGTTTTTCCCTGGATTTTGGGCAGGTGTTGGTGCGGTCAACAGCAGCATCAACATAGGCTTCGGCAGCATGCCTGCCTCGGTGGATCAGTAGTTGAGACACCTAGCTAGTTCTTAGGACAGATCAGTGGTTTGTCATCTTTACCTCCCTGGTACAGGTTTCCTTCTCAAGCAGGGGATTAGTCTGGATGAAGTCCAGGTACTTCCCACCACGTTGACGACCAATCTCTCTCAATGTAGCAAGGTGGGAACGTTGGTCCAGAGCCTTCCGGCCCTGCCTCTCCTCCTCGTTTCCAGGCTGTCGACCTCTCGGGCGCACACTTTGGGCTCCGCTGGATAGGGGTACTTGGGAACCTGCCGAGGCCAGTTGTTTCCGTTCCCTTGACGAGAGTGCACTCAGGTGCGGATCTCCCGCATATCTGGGACAAAGGCCTTCCTCTCTTGTCTTTACAGAAGTAAAGTGGTTTGCTTTACTCGCCTCACTATGGATGTGGTTACTGTATATTCGACGCTTGGTGGTTGGTACCTGATTAGCACCCGGCAGACTGCCGATTGGCAGCGGTCTTCATCTTCGGTTTCCGCTTCACGTTTAGTCTTCCCTTGTTATCTTGGTCGGTCAGTAACCATTCTGGTGCCATGTGGAGTGAGTAGATTGATTTCTTCGTTGCCATTTCGGTTGTGGCACGAGTTCGGCGGTACGGAACTTCAGTCCTTACTGGGTACAGGCCTTGTTGATCACCTGCCAACATCGCTGTCATTTCCCTTTGCCCTTGTTGGTCTATGGGTTGGCCACATTCAAACCTGTGGCTATCCTCTGTTTCTTTGTCACCAGGGGTTCCTTCGGGCTCCTTCAGGGACTGCACCTTGGGGTTCACGTGTTACCGTCTCCCTGGCAGGGGAACAGCCACCCATGCTACCCTTCCTGACAGGCGGCCGCCAGGTTCATTAGGTCCCTCAAGCTGGACACGGGGGGCGGTGTTCCTTCTCCGAGTTGGTTCGGATACCCCTCTGACTGTCCAGGAGGGGTTATGATTGTTGTTGTCCACCATGTTGGCTAGACTGTTCCTCCTGAGGGCCTACTGTTGGTATTTATTGTACTACCTTAGACCGGGAAGTGGTTATAGCTAGCGTTCAGCCCAATTGGACCCTACTGGGGCTCGAGGGCTGGTCATTTCCAAATTGGCGGACGGCTGCATATCCTGCGTCCTTTCAGGGATGTATCCATGTTCCTCGGCCATACCGGGAATGGGTCCCGGTTCATCACCTCTCCCGCCTGGAGTGTCTTCGTCATCCCTTACCCTTGGGGAATTTCGGTCATGTTGTGGCCTTGTTCCTTCCAGCCCTGTCTCTGGGCCGGCTGGTCTTGCCGGCTGGGAGTGTGGCCACATTGATTTGGGGGTCCTTTCCCCGTAGGGGATGGTGTTCCTCTCGTTTCAGGCCTCCTCAGAAGCACCATGGAGAGTCAATGGCTGGGGATGGTTGGTCCTCGGAGGAGGGGACCTTTGCTAGTCGATGGGATTCCTGTTTCCTGTGCTCCCGGCCTTCCGGATTTCCTTGGGACATAACCTTGCTGATGGCCCTGCCATGCCGATTGCTTCTCCGCCGCTGCCGTTGGTCCCGAAGGTTGGTACAGAGGTTTGGTCTCACTCCTTCCGACATTCCACTGTTATTGCGGGGAGTGGGCTGCCTCTCGCTGGCCCAACGTCAGTAGCGAGTAGTAGAGTTCGGACCAGACTGCTTCCCTCCCGTACGACTGACCGGCTTTGGTAAATCCCATTCCTGGATGATCTTTCCTGATGTGCTGGAGAATGGGCGTTGGTCCTACCTGATACACCCTTTCTCAGCGTGAGGGGAAGATCATCCAGCCCCACCCTGATTGACCGTCTGGTCCGTAGTCCGGGGGGGGGACTCCTGTTTTTTACAGGTGGTGAGTCTCAACCTTGCTACGCCTTCGTCGAACTGGGGAGCACCCAGGCAGGAGTAGGCGTGGCCAAGAAAGTTTGACTCGGTCTCCAAGAAGAGAAGCTGAGCACTACCCATTCCTGGATGATCTTCCCCTCACGCTGAGAAAGGGCCTATCAGGTAGGACCAACGCCCATTTCAGGTGGAGTTAATTTTTGTGTAAGTTTAGCCTGGCTAATTAAATGGTTCTCTGTTTTGAATGTCATTATTTGAATGCACACATTCTAGCGTATTGTGAGGGGGAGGGAGGGAGGGGGAGAGAGAGAGAGAGAGAGAGATGATATCGCTATCCTCACTCCACAATCTTATATCATGCTGTGGTATGCTCAGAAAATTTGCATAAAAACTGAAATTAGAAGCCTTTATGTTTCCAGCAAAAAGACTTTCCCATTAAACTTTAGCTAATTTTTTTGCCTGAGTCATTAGATCATTTGAATACTTAATATAAATATATGTGTATATATTCTATTAAGGTCATGAGCTCTTATCGGAATTGCAGCAACGGCGTTTTAATGGTTCCGATGGAGGAGTCTCCTGGTCTCCTATGGATGATGAACTGCTTGCTCAGCCCCAGGTTATGAAGTTACTAGATTCTCTCAGAGAACAGTATACGCGGTATCAGGAAGTATGCAGGCAAAGGAGCAAACGAACTCAGTTGGAAGAAATTCAGCAGAAAGTAATGCAGGTAAGTGGCATATTCACTTGCATCTATTGTTTGTATTAGTAAAATGATTAGATGGAGAGTTAACAGATTTTTAATACGCTGAGCACCTCAAAGCTGCTACAATTTTTCCTGGATAAATGCAGCTACCATTTGGAATGGACATGTGTTACACCTGGAAAAGGTACGCTTGATTTTAGGTATTCCTGACAAGTATCAGGTGCATGCCCAAATCACATTTTGCCCTTTAAATTTGAATCACGGCATTGCATTACCATAAAATTTGTATATCTAGTGATTGGAATCCAAATTTGCCCTTTTAATGCAAGGCTGTTCCCCACCAGAGTAATAATAAGATAAACTTGAAACAATTTCTGCATTGAAATGTCATGAAAGATCAAGTGGTGCTCTGGAAATTGATATTAGAGAGTCAGTTTGGCAGAGTGGCTGGGGTAGAAACTAGGAGACTTTTAAGAGAGTGGTTTGGGGAAAATAGGCAGAGGTTATATGCATGTTCACTGCCTTGAGTTGACTAAAAAACTCAAAACAAAGGTGGGTTGATTGAGAAAAATGCAATCTAGTTAGTGAAGTGCCTTTATTAATACATTTAAATAGATTTGTTTACAGGAGCATCAATCTCAATTTGCATCATTCTAATTACAACTTGTCATTTCTTTACTCTGTGTTACTGAATTACATAGGAAATTAATTATACTTAGCCTGATAGTAAAATCTTGCATTCTCCTCTCTTTTTTAGTTACTAATTTAGAAATCATCTGCTAAAGATTTTTAAATAATTTGTGAGGGGAGAAAGAACTCTTTATTTAAAAAAAAATATTTAAGAAAAACTACATGATCAAGAAAATACATTTCAAAGCCTTCAGCTAATTCTATCACAAATTATTTTATGATGGAAAGGGAAAAATCAGAAGAAAGGGAAATGAAAGCTGGCAGCTATATATTTATTGTACTGTAAGATACAGTCAGTCCTTGGCTTACAACAGCAGTTTTGACCAGAATTGCCATTGCTAAGTGATACAGTCGTAAAACTCAATATCGTTTTCCCAGTTATACTTTGCTTCTGGAAAGCTGTCAGGGAATGTCAGAAATCACATGGCTGTGGGAATTGCTGCAATGACAGAGCACAGTTCATAAGTCCCCCTTGTTCAATACCTTCATAACTTTGGTTATAAATGGATGTAACCCAAGGACATTGTTGTAATTGTTGCTGTGAAATATTCTTTCTTCCTGTATGAGTTATCCTTATAGAGTTAGTACACATAAGACTGATATTTGTCTAGTTTTTTTTGACAGATGCTTGTGACTGACAAGTTGTTTACCTTCTATTTTTGTTTTTTTAAAAAATGGTATGCACATGCAAATGAACACTGACTGCATTTGTCCCTTATTTAAAATCATGGTTATCACATTTCAACTACCATGCAGTAAATGAACTATGGAACTGACACATTTTTAGTTACTTTCTATTAGCAGGAATGTAGTTAGCAGTTTTAAATTGTCTGCAAAGTATACTTTCTGAAGCTGACTTCTTGAACAGTTATCCTCATCTTCAGTTCCCAATATAAATAACATGAACTGCTATTCTTGATTAAAAGTGAATGCAAAAGCTTCCAAGATCTTCGTATGTTAATATGCATGTCATCCATAAGTGATTATGTGCACCCAAATGCAATTTAATAAGCTGTCTTCCAAATGGATTCTGTGGGTTGACTTAGTATTATATGGTAATAAATATCCATATTGACTTTGATGTGAGTAGTGCCGAAATTGATGTTTTATAGGTTAGGTAGGAAGAATACCTGGGATAATGCTTGACACTGTCAGATTCGTATAACCGACATGTAGTATCTTAGACTATAAAACCCTCGGAAGTATTAAAAATGCTAGGAAGGGAGATAAATAAGCATGGAAGTGGTCAAGAAAGAAGTGTCTGAAAGCTTTATTTTCCATTTGCTAGCCTTGAATAGTCATGACCTTCTTTGGCTACTAGCTCACAATAGATGAATTAGGCTGGAAGGATCTTTACTATCCATGTACAGTTCACTTTGCCAACCTGTCAGAGTGTGCACAGTGTGATTACTATTTTGAGACAACCCAGGAGCAAAATACAGTACACAGAGGTTTTTCAAGCAGTGGTTTATCTACAGGTTATATATATAGATACAAGTGCTAAGCAAAGCCAGGCAATCAATCAATCAATCAATCAATCAATGGGAGGAGAATCTTCTGAATTTTCAATATTTCTGCATAAATATGACCTGAAATGTGATCTGCTCTCCAAACAAATCCTAAAACTAGATAAAGAGAATCCAGTTAAACCAGGGAGTCAAAAACATTTAAGTACTACTGCAGTGTAAGATATGTTTCTAGATTTCTACACATATTTGGCAAATGCTTGTCTTTGTTATAGTATATAAATAATGTATGCTAAGGGTTTTTTTTAAGGAAATTTATCAAAACAACATAATTCCACAAATTAGAACAATTTACCTTTCACTAGAAACAAAAAGGCTTTGCATTTTACCTGCCAATATAAGTATAAGTTGAAAATAAGAAGTGTGTCTCCTCTCCTTATGCTGCTTCTGACATGAGACTGCAACGTTATTAAGATTCACAAAGAGAACATGCATTTTAAAAAATGGGATCAGGTTGTTTAGTCCCTTGATTTTGTACCTAAAGGGTTTATCAACCCTGACCTCTCCAGTCCTTATTTTTCTTCTGGAAATAAGGTTGCTATTTATGTATATACTGTGAAGTGTATTAGGAAAGGTTGCTTTAAATAATAGAAAGCCTTTAAAATCTACCTGCCCTGTATTGGTTTTAAGTTCTATGTGATGATGAACATGCTGCTTTTTGATTTAAATAGGTAGTGAACTGGCTCGAAGGGCCAGGTTCGGAACAGCTTAGAACCCAGTGGGGAATCGGTGATTCAATTAGGGCTTCACAAGCTTTGCAACAGAAACATGAAGAGATTGAAAGTCAACACAGCGTGAGTTTTCATTTTCCCAAGGAAGTTACTGTGTAATGATTTTTATATGTCATTTATGGTATGCAATATTTCTAGTGGCCTTCTTTTCTGGTGAATTTTAGACAGTGATTTATGTATTGGCAAATAGGGCACCTTCTAGAACAAGCTACTGATCGTATAAATGATTAGTTCTAGTGTCATAATAGTATGCTATATAGTTGGAAAAAGGGATGGCTGTGCCTCTGAGACTGAAAAGACAAAATAAATCATTGTGCCTACCAAGGACCGACCTTCTAATCTCTTGGACTCTAGGGGTGGGGGAAGTTTCATTTATTCCTGCCGGTTTTGGGCAAAGAATAATTATTTCTCCCAGTGAATTATTTGTACTACTTTCCCATTCTTTCCAGCTGACGTGGGAACAGGAAGATTCCTTCCATTCAATACAATTGAGCTGCTTGCTTCAACTACTTGAATAGGAATGACAAGCCAGTTCTGTTCACCTATTTACCCTTTCCCCAGCAGCAACGGATAAGAGTATTCTATAATTAACTAGTGATCATTGTGCTAAAATAACAGAAATAAGGATAGGCTTTATATAGCTTCAACAATTTTCTGGATGAAGTTATAAGCCAGTAGCGAGGAAATGGTTCTCTCTGTCCATTCCTTTATAGCAGGGGTGTCAAACTGAATTTCATTTAGGGCCCCATCAGGGTTGTGTTTGACTTTGGGGGGGGGGGGCGGAGGCGTGGCCACCTCGACATCACACGTGTCGGGGTGGTCTGTGGTGACCTGAGTGCTCTGCCAGCGAAAACTGATTCAAGAGCTCCGTTTTTGGCTGCGACGGCCCCCAACCCTCTTCCAGTGAAAAGGGAGCTCAGGAGAGCCGCACATGAGCCTCCCAAGCTCCATTTTCATTTGCAGAGGCACTGCAGGCCAGTTCTTCGCTGTTTCCATGGTGGCCCCACAGGCCAGATTTAAGCACTCCGTGGGCCGAATGGGGCCTGTGGGCCTTGAGTTTGACACCCCTCCTCTATAGCATTTGTTTCTCTGCCTGCCACTTTCTCCAGTCCACTCTGCCTCTGTCCCTACTTCTCAGTGGTTTTGTCCCACTCTTTGTTATATGTCCCAGTGTTTCTGTTTGGCCACCTGTCTTTCCTTGCCCCTCTTTCCCTGCACATTTGCGTTTTTACTAGCATGTAAGTTCGCATTAAATGTTTTAGGTGCTTTGCATTACTTCAGAGCTGTCTCCTGTGCTTTAAAGAACTGGAACACACTTCCAATGTATCAACTAGAGGATGGGGAGGGAGGGGCAAGTAAAGAAAGCCTAGGAAATTGTTTAATAAATCTAGGAATTGTTTAATAAATAAGGAAAAGGAGAGGGAAGAATTGTATGATCAAGGGAACAAATAGATGAACAGCCAAATGCATTTTGCTGAGTGTTAAATAAATGCAAATCAGTCTTGTTGTTTTTTAAAGAAAAACAGATTTCGGCAAATCAAAGGACAGGATATTACAGTTGGGGGGGAAATGAAAGAGTTTATATGAATAAGATAAAGAACAATTTGAAAAAACCCATTGAGAAAAAATGTTTCTGAAAATTGCTTCCAGCTTCTGAAATTGACTAAATAATAGAATCATTTTATTATGCTGAAAACAAAATGAAAGATGGACGTAATGTTGAGTTCAGCAGATTTTCATACCATTCGTTTTTTAACATAACATTGTCAAATAGAGATATGCATAATCTTGCTCAATCTTGCAGTAAGATGAGGTTTGTTGAATAGCGGTTGTACCTGTGCTTTTAAAAACAAAATGGCAAAATTATCAATAATGGTGATAATGCCTTGATGACTGATTTTGCAGGAGTGGTTTGCAGTGTACGTGGAACTGAATCAACAGATTGCAGCTTTACTGAATGCTGGGGATGAAGAAGATCTTGTAGAACTAAAAGCACTGCAACAGCAGTTAAGCGATGTTTGTTATCGGCAGGCCAGCCAGTTGGAGTTTAGGCAGAATCTGCTACAAGCAGCCCTTGAATTTCATGGTGTTGCTCAAGATGTAAGTAAAATATGCACTTTCTCATTGTATGTTTTGCTTCATGAAAATGCCATTTGTCGGAAGGTCAATAGATAAGCCGGTTTTATTTAGGAATAATTTTGCTCAAATAGTTCCAATGAGCATGGAAAAAGTCTTAAAATAAATGAGAACAAGGAAGTATTAGGACTCATTTGGAAATCTGCTGTTAATTAATGGAGGCAGTTTTTAAAAGAATGTCCATTTCTCTATATTATGTACACACTGACTAGACAGGAGTTCCTTTTCCATGTTTGTTATAATTCTTTCACCAAGAAGCTAGACGAGCAAAGCTGGAGCAGATAAGCAAATTACATAAATCTGCTATAATAATATCTGTTGGATTTTTCTAGACATGAACTCTGAGCCAAGCAAATGACATAAACTCACTAACTATTTGTCCTTTCGTTTAGATTCTTTTCAGCATATGGTTCTTGAGAAAATTGCAGAGTGTGTTAAGAAATTAAGAGTTACCACCTGCTTTTAGAAAATTGATTTGGAGGGGCTCTGATCCTTCTTGGCAGGCAGTGTTTCAGAGGCCGTTCTGGGGGATGAATTTTGACAATTTAGTTACTGGTATATGGTGACTCACAATCCTACTCTGTATGCAAATGAAATCATTGAGGAAAAAAAAGGCATAAGGGGCATTGAAATGCCATCAGTTTAGACTTTGCTGTTTAAACCTGAATGAAATATTTTACCTTTCTGAATATTATTTAATTCTTCCTGGGCACTTTGGGTTGGATGAAGCGGCAGCAGCTGAAAGGGCTGGAAAACAGAGCTTTCCTTTGCAGCTGCTTGCACAGACACAGTTGCTAAGCTCTATTGTTCAGACCATCTTTTTTGACCATCCCAGTATCCTAGCTCTGTCTCTTTTATAATTGAGCTAGTCACAGTTCTGTCTGACATTCACGCAACAAATCTCTTTTAAGGAGGAAGACTTAAAATCATAAAAATAACTTGCTGACTTTGGGGTTGGCTCTTTTCAGTTGTCTCAGCAACTAGATGGATTACTCGGGATGCTGTGTGTTGATGTAGCCCCAGCTGATGGAGCGTCAATTCAGCAAACTTTAAAGCTACTTGAAGAGAAATTAAAAAGTGTTGGTAAGGAAAAACAAGATTAAATGGCCAAATATGCTACAGTGAATGTCTTAATTTGCAGAATAAGTATTGGATTAAATTGCATACTTTTTTATATAAGCCTAATAAACACATTGAATGGAAAGCTGGAACAGGCTGTGGGTACAGATTCTCTTGGCTGGTTTATAAAGGGAGCTTTAAAAATATCTCATTGTGGAATGATATTCAGTAATATGCATTGACCGCCATATTCATGTTTTGTGAATAGAGTTCAATAGGAGCTAGAAATCTCTGCCTTTTGAGGTTCCAGTTCCTATGGAAATCCAAACATGTAGGCTTCCAAAACGTATGCATTGCTGACAAGGACAAGGCCACTTCATTGGCCTAACTACCCAGTTTAATTGCAGGATCATCTGTTACACAACTGACAGATCAAGATGGCATATCACTCAGAGTCATATGAAATAGATTTGAGCTACTGATCTCCCAACAGCGGTAGTCTCCAAGTGAGCCTCTTAACTGTGCATTTAAAAGAATTTCATTTTAAGCCACATCTGTTGTTTTAATAATTGTTATTGAAAGGGTGTTGGGCAGAATAAACAACAAACCGATTAAGGGCAAACAGAATAAATGGGAAGACAATCTCTCATTTAACATAAATATGTGGGGAGAGGGACCATAATAAAGACAAAATTGTATTCGAGTAAATCAGGACATTGGTCATTTGTGCCCACCAGTTCTTTTTTTGGCTGGTATTATTTCTCCTAGATCTCGGGCAGCAATATAGGCGTTGTCAACAATCTCAACATAGCTGTTTCTTTTTATTCGATTGTACCAAAAATTGAATCTGGATTTTCAACGGGAGCAGTTCCTCACTTATAGTAAACACTATCAAGCCTGACATAAATCGATTTGTGTTCTAGAAAAACACGCCGTATGTGTCTGTACTGCTGAAGTATTAACCACCCTTCTTACCAGTTGATACATAGTTAACTGTCAACACTTGAAGGATGTGTTTACAGAATGTACCATTTTAGAATTCAGTCGGTTAAGTGGGAACGTGACAATGAGACAGCAGCATCTAACTTCCACATGGACAGAAACAGATTTGGCTACTCATCATTTAAGAGAATAGTTCATCTTGCATTGTATACAAAATAAAATTTTGTTCATTATCCCTATAGACTTGGGCCTGCAAGGTTTGCGTGAAAAAGGTCAAGGTCTTCTTGATCAGATATCTAACCAAGCTTCATGGGCTTATGGAAAAGATGTAACAAGTGAAAACAAAGAGAATGTTGATCACATCCAGGGAGTAATGGAAGACATGCAGCTCAGGAAGCAAAGGTATTCATGGTGATGTTAGACTCCTAAGAATTTCTCTTTCCTAATGACTTCACTTTAAAACCACTTTTAACTACTTTTTTTTTTAAATTTGATTTATATGCCGCCCTTCTCCGGAGACTCAGGGCGGCTTACAATGCTTTAAGCAATAGCCTTCATACTTTTGTATATTTATACAAAGTCAGCTTACTGCCCCCACAAACTGGGTCCTCAATTTACCTACCTTAGAAAGGATGGAAGGCTGAGTCAACCGTGAGCCTTGGTGAGATTCGAACCTGCAATAATTGCAGACAGCTGATGTTAATAACAGGGCTTTAGACCACTGTACTATCCAAGGCTCTTCTTTTTAAATGCCACCTTATTTTTCAAACAAGTGAAAATATGAAAAATAATCAAAATGCAAACCTAAGTGTGCATAGGTTTGTACCCTGTGTATTTTTTTTTTGCTCTGAAATGTATGGATTCCAAAATTTATAACTAAGATTTTGGTTTAAACTTGATATTAAACAAAATCAGTTAATTATAAAAACTGCTTCTATAATTAGCTTGTTGCCAAAGTTTTCCTATACAGTTTTATAAATTCAGATATGTTTGTTACTTTCAGCATTGTGCAGCACTTAACTTTAACTTCTCTTAATAATGTTAATGCAAGTTATAATTTATAGGTTCTGTAGTTTCTTTAAATATTGCAGAAAAACTGCTTTTAAGATTAATTGGTAACTAATGGCTTTGGTATCATTTGGAAATGTTTAATGTTCCATTACATATTGTTCCATTTTCTAAATGTTAATGAGGAATTATGTATGAGTTTACATTTGCTGCAGAAATTATTTTAATTTTCCTGATAATTTAGCAGCTGCTTCAATATTTATTTAAAGAAAATACTAAATCTTCTGATATACAGCATTTTTAAGGAATGTTAACAAAGTTTATTGAATAGGGTGTTACACTTAAAAATAAAAACACATTTTTGAACTCAGATACAGCTTTAAAAACTATAAACATGATAACAAAAAAGAACACAGACCGCAGAATAATAGAGTTGGAAGGGACCTCAGAGGTCTTCTAGTCCAACCCCCTGCTTGAGTAGGAGACCCTATACCGTTTCAGATAAATGGTTGTCCAGTCTCTTTTTGAAAGCCTGTAGTGATGAAGTAGCCACAACTTGTGAAGGCAAGCTATTCCATTGGTTGATTGCGCTCACCGTTAAGAAATTTCTCCTCAGTTGGGTTTGATGTTAGGTTATCATTTTTGTACGATTTTTTTAAAAAAATCTCCTATTATATGGGTTGCTGCTTTCTTGGCAATGAAGACATAATTTGCTGCTATTCATTGGGAGTCAACTGCTTTTAGCTACGCTTTTAAGAAAGGCCTATAAAGGTGGCTTTTCCATGCCCTCTTTTCTGCTCAAGGTTTGGAATATACTTACTATGAAGGAACGTCATCCCTTCATAGGATGCTCCTTTTCCTAATGCACTGGGCTGATCTTTCAGTAGGCTACAGTCCCCAAAGGTTTTCATCCCAGTTCTTACCTGTCCTAGACTGACATGAGGTACCAAGTTTAAGGAAAACTGCTTGGAGGTAAACAAGCAAGCAGAAGAGGTCATGGGCAACCATTAGGTTAGATGAGAGAAAGGCAGACAGACAGACAAACATGAAGCAGCCATGCACAAGCACGTCTGCAGTTGGCCATGAGCAGCAGGGTTGGTATTCACTTACCTTTGCTACCGGTTTGCAAATGTGAGTGCATGTGCCACCTCCACATATGCACAAGCCCTTCCGCACAGGCGCAGAGCGTTAAAAGTGTGGATAAATGGGATGCATTACGTCCGGGTGGTTGGGCAGAGCCACCCGCAGCCACAGCTACCAGTTCGCCCGAACCAGATAGAACCGGCTGAATATCTACACTGATGAGCAGCTAGTTAAACACCAGTGCTATAAGTGGCTGCTTTCATTATTCAAGGGAAGTGCTTGTTGTGCATTTGAGTAGAATACCTCTCAGAGGATATGCACAGTTCTACCTTTTTCTTATTACTTCTCTAATTAATCTCGCTGGAATGGTTTATTAACATCTTAATTTAGTTTATTGTTTAAAGTGCTGTTATGTTATGATTCTTTTTTGAACTAACTTTGAGGAAATTTGGTTGAGAGCCTGGAACAAAATCTTCCAATCCCACTGTTATTTTCTAAGGAAGGAGAGTATGGACCCAAGCTTGTTCACACAATGTTAAGGCATAATTTAGCACTGTATGTAATTGTAGCAATAATTTAGCATTGTATGGCCGTAAGCCATAATGCTGTTCAATAAAGCCAGCAGTATGAGCCAGCAGTGTGCAGCATCTACCAAAAAAGCCAACACAGTTCTAGGCTGCATAAACAGCGGGCTAGAATCAAGATCAAGTGAAGTGTTAATACCACTTTATATGCCTTGGTAAGGCCACACTTGGAATACTGCATCCAGTTTTGGTCGCCATGATGTAAAAAAGATGTTGAGACTAGAAAGTGCAGAGAAGAACAACAAAGATGATTAGGGGACTGGAGGCTAAAACATATGAAGAATGGTTGCAGTAACTGGGAATGTCTAGTTTAGTAAAAAGAAGGACTAGGGGAAACATGATAGCAGTGTTCCAATATCTCAGGGGCTGCCACAAAGAAGAGGGAGTCAAGCTATTCTCCAAAGGCAGGACAAAAAATAATGGGTGAAAACTAATCAAGGAGAGAAGCAACTTAGAACTAAGGAGAAATTTCCTGACAATTAGAACTATCAGTGGAACAATTTGTGTCCAGAAGTTGTAAATGCTCCTACACTGGAAGTTTTTAAGAAGATGTTGGATAACCATTTGTCTGAGGTGGTGTAGGGTTTCCTGCCTAAGCAGGGGGTTGGACTAGAAGATCTCCAAGGTCCCTTCCAACTCTGTTATTCTATTCTAAAGCCACTATCAGCCATTGGTATAAAATATAAGAATAGAACTTCCATGGATGCATTATAAGCAGCTTCAAAGGTGTATACAGTAGCTGAACTTTCCACTGGACTTATCAATGTTGGTATTTAAGATTAATTAAAGTTGTAAGATTTATCAGATTTTGGGTATTCTTAAAGTGTTATTCTTAGTCTTGTAAAATGTTAAATTTAGACATTTCCCCAAATTTCATTGCTACATTTAAAAATGAGAATTGCTCGTGTATAATTTTTTTTATAAGCAGAATTGACCTTTCTGATACAGTTTTATGTTCTGTCTTTCACAGATGTGAGGACATGGTAGATGTGCGACGATTAAAGATGCTTCAGATGGTTCAGCTATTTAAGTGTGAAGAGGATGCTGCTCAGGTGAGATTGATGGTTTAGGCAGCTGTTGCCTAAAAGAAAGCTGTCAGACAAATTATGTGACCTTGGGGAACTGATAAAACATTGGGTAGTTTTGGGTAGCTGTATTTTTTATACAAATTTGACAAATATATTCTGTGTCTCCTCTTTTATTTTACAATCTCATTCTGCTCATTTCTGTAGGCAATAGAATGGTTAAATGAATTGTTAGATGCACTGCTGAAGACTCATACCCGTTTGGGAGATGATGCCCAAGAAACCAAAATTTTGTTGGAAAAACATAGGAAATTTGTTGATGTAGCTCAGGTACGATTGCATTTTTTGTAGCAAGTTAGTGTGTTATTAAGGTTTGCTATCTGTATTTAAAATGGTCATTTTGGTTATTTGCTGAGTAGTATACTGATTAAAATTATTGCTGTTAATCATGGTTAGATGTGATAAGATTATTGGCCAACTGAAATCTTAATTAAGGTTAATTTATTATTTCTTTTATTTATTAAATTTATTGCCTCCTCCCCCATCTTACCACAGGGTAACTGGGTTGCTTATAATGTTAAAAAGGATAAA
Organism: Ptyas mucosa; assembly: GCA_012654045.1. NCBI lineage: Eukaryota > Metazoa > Chordata > Lepidosauria > Squamata > Colubridae > Ptyas > Ptyas mucosa. The sequence goes on along the minus strand of WNWU01000006.1, from coordinate 34,418,765 downwards.
ACTATATAAAGCCCATATATAATACAAATAAAATACTATAAAAATACAGTTCTCAACTCTTAACTAAAAGATGAGGGAGGGAGTAAGATGAGTGGGGGGGGGGTGTCTGTTATTAATCTACCAACCATTTATTAATTTATACATGTCAAGAGCCTGGTGGTGCAGCAGACTAAAGCAGTGTTATTAACATTCAGCTGCCTGCAATTATTGCAAGTTCAAATCTCACCAGGCTCAAGGTTGACTCAGCCTTCCATCCTTTCTAAGGTAAGTAAAATGAGGGCCCAGATTGTGGGGGCAATAAGCTGACTTGGTATAAATATACAAAAGTATGAAGGCTATTGCTTAATGCATTGTAAGCCGCCCTGAGTCTCTGGAGAAGGGCGGCATATAAATCAATTTTTTTTAAAAAAATGCTGTTTGACTATTATGAAATGCTTGAATTCATTCATGCATTCATCTTCCATGAATATGAAATGGACACAAACTGTATTTGGGGCCACAGTTTTATTCTTCAAGTCATTTCTCTAACTAGTTAGCAAGGATTTAACATTTTTAGTATTTAGTTTAATAAGCAAGCATCATTTGGCAGGGATTACTAGGCAGAAGAAAGAATGAATATTAATGCTGTGGTCATGAGGCTTAATGTTCAGGTGCAATGAGGATGGGGTGGCAAATGAGTAGATAACAATAACAGACCATAGAATTTCCATAGCTGCCAAATAAAATAAAATAAAATGTGACTCTATACACTTTCAGTCTCTTAACTGGGAGCAATCCAGCTAGGAAAGTCCCGTTTCCTTTTGTTACTGAATCCTTCTTCCCTATTTGGATGTTCCTGCAAATGAAAATGGCATGGAAAGTCAAACTTATTTTTAATAGGCCCAAGAACAGCTACAGTGTCTTATGATTCATGTGTTAAATCTGTCCCAACAGTGAAAATGATCAGCTTAATGTCTTTTTCTTTTTCTAGAGTACCTACGATTATGGGCGACAGTTACTACAGGCTACTGTGGTTTTGTGTCAGTCTCTGAGATGCACTTCTAGATCATCAGGAGAAACACTTCCAAAGCTGAACCGCGTATGGAAACAATTCACAATCACTTCAGAAGAAAGAATAACAAGGCTAGAGATGGCTGTTGCTTTCCACTCAAATGCGGAAAAAGTGAGTTTCTGCGGTTGATTCCAGTAACTTTGATGTAGCATTTTAAAGAAAGCTTTTTTATGTGTACATTTCTATTTAATAAAGTTTGATTATGTTTACACGGAATGTACACGGAGAGCCTTGGTGGCGCAGCAGACTAAAGTGCTGTTAAGTAACACCAACTGCCTGCAATTACTGCAAGTTCAAATCTCACCAGGCTCAAGGTTGACTCAGCCTTCCATCTTTTCGAGGTAGGTAAAATGAGGACCCGGATTGTGGGGGCAATAAGCTGACTTTGTATAAAAAAGAACACTGCTTAGGAGGGACCAAAAGCCCTACTAAACAGGTATATACAAAAAGTATGAAGGCTATTGCTTAATGCATTGTAAGCCGCCCTGAGTCTCCGGAGAAGGGCGGCATATAAATTGAACTGATAAATAAATAAATGTTAACATTCATGGTGTGATTAGCATCGCACATTTTTTTATTGTGGTCTCAGAGAGAGCCATGGATTTCAGAAAAACTTGCATTTAACATCAGTATGATTAAAATCAACATTTAGCAATAGCAATAGCATTTAGACATATATATCACTTCCTAGTGCTTTTACAGCCCTCTCTAAGCGGTTTACAGAGTCAGCATATTGCCCCCAACAATCTGGATCCTCATTTACCCACCTCGGAAGGATGGAAGGCTGAGCCAACCTGGAGCCGGTCAGGATAGCCGATTCATTTAAGATGAATCCACGTGCTTAATTGGAATTTTCATCCTTAATATAGATAGTCCTCTCTTTAACAGTGGTAGTTGGGACCAGCAACATTATTGCTAAGTAACAGTCATAAAGCACAACATCATGGGACCATGCTGACTTAGGAAGGCAGTTGCAGCACTCAAATTGTTACCGTTAGGTGGACCCCTGCACTCACAGTGGCCTGTAATCACATGACCGACATTCCTGACCTGGCTGTTTCCCTATTGACTTTGCTTGTTGGAAGCCGGCAGTGAATGGCGCCTGATCAAAGGACACTGCGACATAATGTGAACCGGTTGCCAAGCACCCAAATTGTGGTCACAAGGAAACTGCAACTATAACGACCTATTATAAGTCCCTCTCCTTCAGTGCCATTTTAACTTTGAATAGTCATTGGATGAGTGGTTGTTAACAAGGACCGCTTTTTAATCTGTGCAAGCTATGGTTAGCCTATTGAGATAATAGATCATAATACTAAATTATTGCTAGTCTCTTGATTGATTAAGTGCTGTAAGGTGGGTGTGGACTCTTGGGTACCACAATCATAGACTTTCTACAGGATGATCTACCCTCAACATAATCTTTTAGATTTCAGCAGTGCGTTCACTGCTGTTGTAATTGAAGTCTATCCACCTTACTCCTTTTTCCTTTCATTTTTTTCCTAGCAGAATGCACTATAGACTGTATTGTCCAATTATTGCTCTCAAAACTGAAAGTTTTCTCCCATTTTTTCTTTATAAAAAGGAAATGGGTTTCACATATGAAAAAGGTTTTGCATTCTTCATTGAAGCCAATGCAATTCCACTGTGTACAGCATGCACAGACTTCATTAGCAATTCCATACAGTTCCCTTAAAATAGCTGTATTTTGACTTCATGCATTTTTTTTTATCTGTGACTCCACCAGCAGGCAAAACTATGAGGAATACCTCATAGGCACACTTCGGCAGTGTGCTGGAACTTTTCCAGGACTTCAGCTGATTCAATTTCCTTTTATTGCAACTTACAGTTTGGCCATGTCCATTTTTCTTCTTCTTTCTAATGTTATTTTATTACAGGTTTTGCAAGAATGCCCAGATGAGTCTGAATCTATATATGATCAGGAACAATTTGATGAGATTGAAGCTGTTGGAAAATCCCTTCTGGATAGATTAACAGTTCCAGTGGTTTATCCTGATGGGTATGTAGTAGGCCTTGCATTGCTCAGTATGCAATGAAAAATATTTCATTATGCGCAGTAATAAGTTTTAAAACAGAACAGAGCAAATTAAAATTGAGGCGCAGCAGATCTAGTTCCACATTGGTTTGCACTGGCCAGAACAGGTGATTGGGAGAGGGAGGGAGTGGTGAAGGAATGGATGAAGTCCTTTAGAAGATCTGTGGTGTTCCATATTCAGAAACTCCAGAGGCATCTGTAAGGGGAGTAAATGGGAAGGTAAACGATAAAAGCCATTGTATGCCATAACAATGCAAATGCTCCCCCTCCTTTGTATATGCCTTGTAATATTGCATGCCTGTGTAATGAGAATGCAATGCTGCTTTCATTATTTTGACAAAAGCTTCCTGCCTTATAGATGCTTCAGAATAGTTCCTGATACATTCCTCTGGGAGTGTACGTACCCAGAATAGCACTTGACTTTCTGTGCTTTCTATAGATGGAATAAGGCCACCTAAACTTTGCCTAATCCTAACAGCTAAATTAATTCTTGGTTTAGGATTGCACTTCTAAGTCAGACGTCAAATATTGAGATCCTGGAGAATATTAAAACTAAGAAATACAATTTAATAATTTATTAAAATTTAATAGTGTTACTATATATTATTTATATGTTATGTCATTAAAACATGCAAGATAAGTTCGTCCATACCCGTGGTCTTCTGGGTACGATTCAAGGTGTTGGTTACCACCTTTAAAGCGCTCCATGGCATAGGACCTGGGTACCTTCGAGACCGACTTCTGCCACCAGTAGCCTCCCACTGGCCAGTTCGCTCCCACAGAGAGGGACTCCTCAGGGTGCCATCAGCCAAGTTATGTCGGCTGGCAATACCCAGGGGAACGGCCTTCTCTGTGGGAGCTCCTGCCCTGTGGAACGAACTGACCCCGGAAATACGGAAGATCTCCGACCTCCGGGTCTTTCGCTGTGCCCTTAAGACCCTATTGTTCCAACAGGCAGGGCTATCTAATTGAATGATTTTAAATCGGGTTTTAACTTTGGGTTTTAAAATTCGGCCAAAACTATTTAATGAATTTTAATTAATTTAACTTTGATACTGTATATTTATGTTTTAATTGGCTGTACACCGCCCCGAGTCCTTCGGGAGGAGGGCGGTATATAAATAAAATTATTATTATTATTATTATTATTATTATTATTATTATTATTATTAT
>WNWU01000006.1:34360935-34409757 GCA_012654045.1 Ptyas mucosa | reverse complement strand
TATATATATATATATATATATATATATATATATATATATATATATGTTTTCTGAGGTTTTCGCGGGTGTTTGTATGTAGGTCTTTGGTTATTCGGGTTTTCTCCCGCGTAAAATTGGAAGTGTCTTGGCGACGTTTCGACGAAGTCTCATTCGTCATCTTCAGGCTGGTGTTCTCGGCTTCGTGCTTCCAGGAGCAATGTGTGATCGCTGCTGTTTCCTCCTTTTAACTGCCAGTGGGGGTGGGAGCTGATTGGGTGGGAGCATGGCTGTGTTCTGATTGGATGGGGGGTTGGCTGTGCTCTGATTGGCTGGGGGTGTGCTCTGTTTGGGTGGGGGCTTGGCTGTGCTCGGGTTACTCTGAGTTGCAGGGGGATTTGAGCTGGTGAGCTGCATTGCTGTTGTTTGGCTTCGCGTTCGTGGTCGTGCCACATCTTCGTGGTGGGTGTCAGTTTGCTTCATGTATGGATTGGAGGGGTTTAAATTGGTCAATGGTGCAGCTTTGGTTTGGCTTCTGGTCTGTGGTCGTGTCTCATCATCGGTGTGGGTCTGGGTTTGCTTTTTGCGTGGAAGTGTGGTGGTGATATCCTGTGTGGTTTTCGTGAGTGTGGGTCTGGTGTCATTCTTTGTGTTAAGGACTCGTTTGTCACTAAGGGCGGGTTTCCAAATGGCTATATAGTAAATATATATAGTTTACGATTTGAACTCTCAATTCCAGGGGTTTGGAAACATTGGTTGCCAGTTCTTCGCTAAAGGAAGATGATGAGGCTCCAAAAGTATGATTATTCATTAGATGGCAGCAAGCTAGCAAAAGAGAGAAAGGGAGAGAGAGCCCTCCAGTGGTTGTCCTGATTTTTTGCAGTTTAGATCTGGTAACCTAATAAATTTCCCTCATTAAATATGTTATTGGGAAATTATATACAGATTTAAGACACCCTGTTAATCTTAATCAACAATACATATTCTTTTACTGTTTATATCAAACGTTTGGTAGGGAAAACATTGGAACCTCTATGATCTGCAGAACTGGTTTCTAAGCACCTGTACGGCAAATATGCACCAATACTATGCAAATAAGAATATGACAGATTAAACTCAGCATCAGTTTGAAAGAATAAAAGGACTTCATAAGATCTCAAGAAGAATGTGGTGGAGTATTACATACTACTAAAATTATCATTGTTATGACATTTACCTGAGTCAAATGGTGCATCAGAGGGGAACAATTTTTGAACCAAGGCACTTCAAATAGGCTAACTCAGTGATGGCTAACCTTTTCCAGACTGAGTGCCCAAAACACATGCACCCATGCGCACCTGAACCCCCCAAATGCAAAGCACGCACTGCCCCCACACGTGCCTCGTCCCATGCATGCACATTCCCCGCGCATGCCCCACCCACATGTGTGCATGTCCCCCTCACGCACCTCCCATGCATGCACGCGCACCCCCCCCCCCATACATGGCAGAGATCCAACTGGCTCCGGTCAGGTCAGCTTCAGGGTTGATATACAAGTATAATGCTCCATTATCTTATAAGTAGAATATAAATAAATATACTTAAGTATATAAAAAGTATATAAATAAATAACTACTTAGTTTTAGTAATATATAAATAATACTCTGCAACACTCTTCTTGAGATCTTACTAAGTCCTTTTATTCTTTCAAATTGATGTTGAGTTTAATCTGTCATGTTCCTTCATAACGGATAGATTGGACAGAAAGTCATCAAATCGACTGCTGTGGCTGTAAGTGGAGTAGAAGCTAGATCTCTCTGGTATCAGTCAAATAGATTAGTCCCTATACTTTAATCCTTGCCCATCCTGTTTCATTTTTCAACTGCTTCCTGCTCTTAAACTGAGTGTTGATCAGTCCTGCCCTAACTCCCTGGAGGCAGGGGTGGGCTACTGGGGGTTCGGGAGAATCTCTAGCTAAGATTCTGTGCAGTTCGGAGAACCCCCAAATCTCACTCCTGGCTAGCCCCACCCACCCTGCCCCTCCCCTCCCAGGAGTTCCCACAAGGCCCGTTTTGGATTCAGGTAAGTGCAAGGTGCGCGTGGAGGCTCAGGGAGAACGAAAAACAGGCCTATCGGAAGTTCAGGAAATTCAGCCTCCAGAGGGCCTCCAGAGCCTGGGGAGGCTGTTTTCGCCCTCCCAGAGGCTCGAGGAAAGCCTCCAGAGCCTGGGAAGGGCAAAAATGCCACCCCACCATGGTCCAAGAAGCTGACTAGGCCACGCCCACCATGCCCATGCCCACCCAGCAATCGGGCAGAGAATCCCTTGCTAAAATTTTTGAAGTCCATCCCTGCCTGGAAGTCATGTGATTCTATTTTTAAATTGTCTCTGGCAGTTTTCTGCAACACAGTGGAGAAGCCGACAAGTTTCTAAACTGTTCTGAGGTGAGAACAGCAACATAGAAACATTGTGATAAAAAAAATATTGTCAGCATAATTATGCCATGTAGAAAGAGAAGGGCATGTCGTGATCAAGAGATGACATCAAATGTAAGGTGACCAGATTTTAACATTGGTAAAGCGGGACTTTTTAAAAACTTTTTTAAAAAAAACCGCCGCAGGACGCGACTTCAGTTTCCTGTAAACTTCGAAAAGGCGGGGCTTCCGACCAGGCCGTCGTTTCTCTTTAAGGCAGGAGTCTCCATAACCTTGGCCACTTTTTAAGACTTGTGGACTTCAACTCCCAGAATTCCTCAGCCAGCTTTGCTCAATTCTGGGAGTTGAAGTCCACGAGTCTTAAAAAGTGGCCAAGGTTGGAAACTCCTGACCTGGAGGACTTGAGAATCTCCACAGGCGATGAATAATGGGAACACAGCTCTAAAAAAAAAAAAAAAACTTCCCCAGACCATACAATGCTTCTCAGCCGCCCTAAATCTGATTAAACTTTCCCCTCCATCCCGCTTCAACTGTCAAGAGAAGCAAAGGGGAACCAGGCCCCAAGCACTCATATGGACGCTTACCATGCGAAGGGCATACCACGCTTACCATTGAAGGCTCGCCTAGTTCTTCGGCTGGGCACCACCATGTTTTTTTTCCCCCAGTCACGCATCGCGAAATTTGACCGGCGGAGGAGACTCCGCCCCTTTCCCCATTGGAACCCTTGGAGTCCCAGACAGCAGAGGGGGGGGGGGAAACCATGCTGGCTGCGCTGGCGATCGCCTGGCGGGGGCTCTTGGTAAGATGACCACATTGGTAAAGCAGGACTTTTTAAAAATGCCGCGGGATGCGGGACAAATTGTTGAAAATCGGGACTGTCCCACCAAAAGCGGGACTTCTGGTCATCTTAATCAAATGGGATGTGACGAGGAGGAGGATAAATGAAGAAATGGAGGATGAAAGGATGCATGTCTCCAGAATCACAAGGGAAGTTACAGAATGAGAAGACGAGAAAATATGGAGGAGGTAAGGGAAGATCAGCTCGAAAATACATGGCATGGGGAGGAGGTGGAATATTATCTAATCCATTGGCCACCTCGAGAATTAGGTCCCCAGGTCAATTGGCAGAACCCTCTTTTCAAGCCTTTTTGGAAAACCAAAAGGGTGAGTGCAGATCTCACTTGGAATATTTGTTGGTGGACCAAGATATATGTTGGAACAATGTCAGGATGCCACGATGTATATACAGATCCCAAGAATTAAGCTCAGTATGACAGCATCTTTTTTTTTAAATCAACAGTCAAATGATTGTCCAGATTTAATTACAATAATATTCAATTTGAAGACAAAAGTTGTTCATGAAGTACCTCACTGTAACACCTGGTCTTTTTCATAAGTGTATTGCTTACATGCTAAGTGTAGAATACAAAAAAGTGGGGTCTGTCTCATATGCACTGTCTGTTGTGTCTTGATGCATCCAAGCCAAGACCACAGGATTATATTTGTGCAAGCCAAAATCTAGACCCAAATGAAGATCTAGAACTGCATAAATTGGTATTGAAGCACATAATCCATAATCTGTATTGCAGCAAAATCTCAGCATGTTGAGAAAATGGTATATGAGATACCCAAAGCCTTTGTAGCAAGATAATCATAGGCGTGCTAAAAATGGCATTGTCATGATTCTAAGAATTAAACTCTATTCATCAGAAAGAGAAGACATCCTTCATCAGTGGGCATAATTCCCAATACAGTCATGCTTTGTGTCAATGCATTGGTGGCGCAGCGGACTAAAGTGCTGTTAAGTAGCACTTAGCTGCCAGCTGCCTGCAATTACTGCGAGTTCAAATCTCACCAGGCTCAAGGTTGACTCAGTCTTCCATCCTTCCGAGGTAGGTAAAATGAGGACCTGGATTGTGGGGGCAATAAACTGACTTTGTATAAAAAAAGAACACCGCTTTTTTGGGGGGGGGCAAAAGCCCTACTAAGCAGGTATATACAAAAGTATGAAGGCTATTGCTTAACGCATTGTAAGCCACCCTGAGTCTCCGGAGAAGGGCGGCATATAAATCGAACCAATAAATAAATATACAGAAAACACAAGGGCAAATCAAGGAGAATGTGCTGATTTATCTGGAGGACTGGTATCCCAGCATGGTCAGCTATATGTCATTTTAACCCAAGGAATAAGTGAAAATGTTAAAGAGTATTCTTAAAAATTAAAAATGTTGATTGATCTGTGAAAGCATCGTTTGTAAAAACCAAAAGCATCTATACTTCTTTTGCTATACATCTTTAGTAAAATGATGTTTTCTCCTTTGATTCTAAAAACAAATGTTCCCCTTGAACATTCTGTTTCTCTGTTTAGGTAAAGAAATATCTCTGAAAGGATGACCCAGTTGGTCACGGGTTGTCTAGTCCCCATCTAAAAGACCGCAACACTTGTTCTAAACTAATCATCAAAAATACCATGAGCTCACTGGGCTTAGCATCTTGAAGTAGAAACCAACAGCTTCTCTGGAAACACATGTTAAAATAAGCAATGTATAAAAATAAAAGCAAGGACTCTTAATATCCCCTTTCCCTATTTTTGGGTATGCTAGTGTTTTTTGGGGTTGTTGTTTTTTTCATGTCAGTTTTGGACACACGCACTGGTAAGAAACTCTTGAGTTATCTTCTGTTATCGCAAGATATATTCTGACTGCATATTCTGCAAAAAGTATAGCTTACTCCTATTAACATTGATTCAGATTTTTTTAAAAAAATCTGTATTTAAAAAATACAATTGGTACTCCCACCTATTCTCCAGGGAACTCAAATTGGGAGTATTGAGTTGTTACCTATAAATCATGTGCTTTCACAACAACCCTATTTGAATGATTAACTTCTCCACTATCTCTGTATCCGAACGATATCTCTATAGTCCTAATTATAGTTTTCAATTGCCTATACCCCGCTAGATGGGGCAGCATTGCAATCTTGGATCTATTTTGAAGTATGTCAAACAAAAGGATCTTTATAGATATCGCCAGTACAGATAATTGTAAAAAGATCTGGAAAATTATTACAATTATTACAATGCTCAAACATAGCGCAGAGGTGGCGCAGTGGTTAGAGTGCAGTACTGCAGCTACTTCAGCGGACTGCTAGTTCAGCAGATCAGTGGATCAAATCTCACCGGCTCAAGGTTGACTCAGCCTTCCATCCTTCCGAGGTGGGTAAAATGAGGACCCAGATTGTTGGGGGCAATATGCTATTTAGTATACTATTTTTGGTGTAAGCCACCCAGAGTCCTTGGAGAGTGGGCAGCATAGAAATATGACAAATAAATAAATAAATAAACAAACAAACAAACAAACAAACAAATAAATAAATAAATAAAAAATAGTGGAAACTGTTAAAGCCTACAAATTATTACTTTAATCCTCTATCTTACAGGCTTTGTTAATAGGAACCATTGGAAGAAGGAAATAAGGAAACTTCTAGTATCCTAGAAGAAAACAAGATTTCTAGCATTTTTTATGCTATATTTTGTTTCATTTGTATTCCCTGTTCCATACCTCTTTTTAAAAGTAATCATAATCACATTCAGGTTTGAAACATGCATTTGTTTTGCTCTTTTATGGTCTGTGCATTGATGGTCACTCGTCGATTCCACACTCTCTCTTTTTGTGAAACTGTTCCAAATAGAAGATCAGTGACAACATATTCCCAGTATCCTGTTGACTTTCCAAGTATGCCAAAATTGCAGCTGCTCCACTTCCCGCTCCTGGCAGAACTGGGCAGTCTATTCGACATGCGTATTTCAAATACTATTTAATGACTTCTCTTATCTGGAGCCCACACAGAAAATAAATTGCTATGTAGTATTAAATCTCTTTTCTTGGTCTATTGGGCAATGTGTTAAAAATGGGAGACATACTTCCTTAAGAAGAGAAATTGCAGTTGGAGGGAGGTTGTGGGGCTCCCAAAGGTTTTTTTGACCTCCCTTTGATCAATGAGACCTTTGAATGGAAAAACTGAACTCCATGAGATCTTCTGGCTGGCAGTGCCTCTGGAGAGGTACAAACCTGAAAATTTAGAGGAGGGAGTAATCCCACATGCATTTGAAAATGGCAATTAGGCCCTTCTTCAGTCTCTAGTAGCAAGAACAGCTGAGTCAATACCAAGAATGCCCCCAAGAAGCTCTAAGCAATTGATGATCTATTTCATGCAATGGTGCTGCTCTCTATTTTAAGGGAGGGGAAGAAATAGATCAGTGCATGCTTGTCTTGTGGAGAACTTTAGGAGCAGTTAAGTGATGGAAACCGAGGTGGTCTCAGATAAGTATTGTTGATGGGGATGGTTTACAGCAGGGGTGTCAAACTCGCGGCCTGTGGGCTGGATGTGTCATGCACTGGCCACGCCCATGCCCGGTTTAGCAAAGTGGGGGGGGCATGTAGAGATATGTCACATGATGACGACGTGACGGCACGAGTTTGACATCCCTGGTTTACAGAGTTTCTGCAGTAATGAATACTCTGAACTCAGTGTTTCCCGTGGAATCAGAATATTGGTTAGCATCTTAGTGTATTTCCATGCTGTGGATTAAATCCAGTGATTTGTTCTATAGGTGCAGGGACACGCCTCTGCTGAGCAAGAAGGAAGCTGGTGAGCCAGATGCAACCCCGGTGGGTTTAGCATTAGAAATAATCCAAAGTCAAAAAAAAGGAGCAGCATCTGCTGGGAGGGAATCAAGACAGGTAAGAGGTCAGATGTGGCATTGCAATGCAAGCGCTGCCCTTTGTGTGTGTTGTTACATGCGTATTCAAAAGGGGAAAGCTTGCATCATCTTGTCTGTTTGTCCCCAGGCCTCCAGTAATCACAGCACAAAACTTTAGCCCTCCAACCTCCATGGACTTCAGCACATCTGCAGCTACCATGGCTCTACTGGATAACCATATTCTTAAATTATTTCCCTCTGTGAAGCATGGAGTGAGACCAGTACTGCCCAAGCAGCTCTCCTACTTTGCTTCCACTGTAATTGGCCATGAGCCCATGCGTTCAAAAGATGTGGATGTTGCATGCCTTGTCAGGATGTTGACCATCCAGTGATGATGAAGGTGAGATGGAAACGCGAGGTAGCCAAGTATGTCATCCTGGCAGAGATAAAGAAGTTGGGAATTTGTCAATGCATTTAACTTCTTTTTTTTCCTTTTAGAACAACTTAACAGGAGAAATAGGCTAAATGGCTGCAACTTATGGGGAACATGGCCCCCAGTTGGCCTTGGAGTGGCTTGCCCGTGGGCTCATTTCCCCAAATAGATGGATCTGGGATAATTAATGAGATTTCATTGTAAACTAATTCATTTTCAATAAAGTTTAAAGTTAACTTTAAAGGTGTAAAGTCATTACAATTACTCTCTGTGAATTTGAATTATTTCTCCTTTTCTCTCACTTTAAAAATTACAGTTTGGTAGTGATCCTTGGTGAGTTTCTAAGGTATAATCAATGGTTTCAAGGACAATGTGGAATAATCCAACATTAAATGATCTATTGCTGGTCTAACTCTATAAATAAAAATGAGGAGACAGGTATTTGTTGTTTCTCCGATTCAGAATATGTGTTAGGTAGCAGCCAACAGACTCGGAGCAAAAGCGATATGGTAATGCCAAAGACCATAAATCAGTGGTGAAATCTAAATTTTTTTACTACCGGTTCTGTGGGGATAGCTTGGTGGCTTGGTGGGTGTGGCTTGGTGGGCGTGGCTTGGTGGGCGTAGCAGGAGAAGGATACTGCAAAATCCCCATTCCCTCCCCACTCCTGGGGGAAGGATATTGCAAAATCTCCATTCCCATCCCACTCTGGGGCCAGCCAGAGGTGGTATTTGCCAGTTCTCTGAACTACTCAAAATTTCCGCTACCGGTTCTCTGAACTGCTCAAAATTTCCGCTAACGGCTCTCCAGAACCTGTCAGAACCTGCTGGATTTCACCCCTGCCATAAATTTACTTAGCTGCTATCTACCGAGTCTTCCATCCTGAAAAGATACAATGGGTTTCTCACCCTATTCCATTGGCTAAAGTTGGGGCAATTGCTTACCCACAGCTAATCAAGATAAAGTCTCCTTTGAGTTTGGCTCACAACCTAGTGGTTCATGTTATTTTCTTGGCAACAATATACAAATAGTTTCCCTTTTCTTGTTTGACTTCCATGTCTGGTCTCCGTGTCTGGATTTCCTGATTATCTTCCATCCAAGGTCTAGTTTCTATCCTATCCTCTTTTGCTTTTTTGAAACCATTCAAGGTTGGCTGAGTGCCGCCTCTGCTGTGAGAATCATCAAAAAGAAAATTCTAGCCTAATCTCAAATAAGAGCAGCCAGGATCATTATTAACAAGCTTGAGTAGTTTAATGTTTGAGATTATTATTATTATTTAGCGTATGGCAAATGTTTGAGAAAAGAAACAAAATAGTTCTGGCATGACTCAGAAGTTAATATGTAGCCTCGAGTGGTGAAATACGGAAACTAATATTTCAAGGATGTAAATCCTCGATATGGAGAACAGTTGTGGAATTCAAGACAAGAAAGACTCTTGAGTAAAAATGTGCAACGTCCACTCTTAAACCAAAAATCCAAAGTATTTGCCTGAAACCTATATTTCCACAGAAAGGCGTGGAACGGAGGGAGGGGAGGGTGGAAGACTGAGTAGAAGGCAGGCTTTTACAGGCAGAGTAGCATTTTGTAGATTTCTTTGCTTTGACTCCTGCCAAGTTATACCTTTGACAAAGGTTGGTAAAAAAGGAAAGCTACAGCTGATTGCACAGGGATCAATTCGATTTATTTAAAAGAATAGAAAGTGTCAGAACCTGCAATAACAAGAAAAACATTGCTTGGGAGTAATTTGTGTGCCTTAAGATAGAAAGGAATGATTTAACCAGTCTGATTAATTCAGAATAATTACGGTAATAGAAGACGGAAAATTTGTACAGCTTATTGGTGCACATTGTTAAGAAAAGCATGAAGTGGCAAAATTTAATGTGTACCTAATGTTCCATGTAATAATAATCAAATTATAATAATACAGAGACAGGCTTCAAAACCTAGTCAGAGACTCTGCAAATGTATATTTTGCCATCTAGCTTTTAATGGAGAAGTTTAGGTGGGATTTTTTTTTTTGAACACTTAGTTTATTTGTGTATTTCGTACAGCTTTTACTGAGGGAGAGAAAACCGCATTCCATAACTTATAGGGCTAAAGTCCTGAGGCTAATGTGAAGCCATGGAATATTAAGTAATATTCTAAATTATTTGCGAACGAATGTCAGAAAAACAGAAATAGAAACGTCTGTTAGAAAGGAAAAGATGTTAATTGCTTGAGGAGGTAGAAACCATGAAATTATTTTCATTTATTGAAAATAATAAACATTAAATCTGAGATCTTTTTAAAGAAACATCCACCAAGGAATGGTAAAGAAAGATGGATCTCAAAGACTCCCCCTGCCTCTTTCTAACTTCTATTGTAGCATTTTTCCAACACTGTATGAGCTTGAATTATGAGAGTTGTAGTTCAACCCATCTGGGGAAGACCATTCTCAACCAGTGACATAAAAATAAAAAAATAGACATTAAAATCAATTGATCATAATTGCGCATCATTGCCTACCGTATTACCAGAATATGTTAGCAATTTAATTCCTGCGATATCATGTGCAATCACTGAAAATTCATCAGGCATTATCAGCCTTTTGATTTTTAAAATTAAACTTTAAGGTAATTGTTCAGTTCCTTGTTGCCTGCTGGCATTACTTTGCTAATCCCTACTCTAGATAAACAAATCATTTGACTTGGTGTTGGGCAGCCTTCCCAGTCCAGTTTGTTCCAGATATATTGGATTCTACCTCTCCTAATTTTCCTACTAGAGGGACAGCTGGTGTAATGCATCTTCAAAACGACTTTGCCACCTGCATTTTATACCCTGGCATCCAAGCAACCAGGCAACTTCCAAGCCTTCAATGGTCTCCTTAAGCATTTGCCTTACATTTATTTAGCAAGTGATAGTGCACCAACTGTGCAATGGGTCCTAAAGCTTCCTTAAAGTGATGGAAATGGTTTAATGCAGTGATGGCCAACCTATAACACGTGTCAAAACTGACATGCTGCGATGTTTTGGGTGACAGGCCAGCTTTTACACCAGCTGACAACTATTTTTGAAAGCACGCTTCATTTTTGGGTGATTTTTTTTTTTTTTGAGGCTGCAGAGACTGTGTAAGAATGGTGCACTCTTGCATAGCCTCTGGAGCCTCTGAGGGTCACGTGAGAATGGGGCATGATTTCTAGAGGCTGCCGAGGCCATGTGAGAATGGGCTGTGCTCTTGAATGGCCTCTAGAGCAGTGGTGGGTTGCCCCCGGTTTGTACCAGTTCTATAGAACCGGTAGTAAAACTGGCGGGAGGCTCCGCCCACTGACGTCATCAAAATGCTTCTGCGTATGACCTGTTGCGAACAGGTAGTAAAGGTAAGTAGAACCCACCCCTGCTCTAGAGCCTTTGAAAATTACGTGAGAATGGGGTGTGCTTTTATGCAGCTTTCATGGCTGCAAAGGTTGAGGAAGAGCATTCTCTGAAGTTGTTTAAAAAATGAAGGCCTTGTGTCCTGTCCTCACTTCACATTACCCTGTGTGCAGCTCGACATGCAGCTAAACCCACCTATCCTTCAATAAATCAGACCATGTGCATAGATCCATGATGGCGAACCTATGGCACGCGTGCCACAGGTGGCATGCAGAGCCCTTTCTGCCGGCACGCCAGCTGTCGGCCCACCCCAGGTCCACCACACATGCGCGCACCTCCAATTGGCCATCTGGTCTTCTGGTCTCTGCCACGGATGAACAGAAGCAGGGCCTTCCCCGATCTCTGCAGGTTCTGCCTCTCCGTGGCAGGAAAGCAGGAGAAAGCTAGCACGCGATGGGGGGGAGAAACTGTAAAAATCTGAGGAGGCAGGAAGGCAGGAGGCACTCAATCAGGGGAGGAACTTTGGAGATCCTGGAAGGCAGGAAAACGCTAGAATTCCATGGGGGGAGGAACTTTGGAGATCGTGGAAGGCAGGAAAATACTAGGATTCCATGGGGGGAGGAACTTTGGAGATCGTAGAAGGCAGGAAAATACTAGAATTCCATGGGGAGAGGAACTTTGGAGATCGTGGAAGGCAGGAAAATGCTAGAATTCCATGGGGGGAGGAACTTTGGAGATCGTGGAAGGCAGGAAAATGCTAGGATTCCATGGGGAGAGGAACTTTGGAGATCGTGGAAGGCAGGAAAACGCTAGGATTCCATGGGGGGAGGAACTTTGGAGATCGTGGAAGGCAGGAGGCAGCTCTTTAGCACAGCTAAAGCACAGCTCTTTAACCAGATCTCTCCCCCCTACAAGCGCGGCTCTTTTAAACAGGGAAAGAAGAACGAACACGTTTAGCAGGAAACTTTGGAGTTGCCTGATCATTAGCCAAGCCATCTTGGCAGCGCCATGCACCAGGCGGGGAACAGCTGTCTCACCAGGGAACGGCCGGTACCTAGTTGTCCTCTGATAAGAGGTATGTCGGCCCACTTGGAAAAAGGGGGGGGCGCATTGGGGGGGCATGCATGCACAGTGTGGGTGCATGTGTAGAGGGAGCGTGGGAGTTGTCATGCACACATGCGTAAATGGGAGCGCGCATTGCATTACGGGTTCCGGCACGCGGGAGAGCGACAGCACACGTGCACTTAGACTTTTGGCATGCAATGCCAAAAAGGTTCGCCATCACTGGCATAGATCTTGATGCTTTATTAAAGAAACAGGATGTGGTGAAACTGGGGGAAAATAGAAACACATACAGTACAAAATAAACAGTGTTGAGCATAACAATTAGCAAATACAGGTAAAATCCAAACCTCATCAATGATACTATATATATGGGACATGGATTTTGTCCTCTGATGAACATGCGCCACGGATGAGGCTGGATTCTTCCAGGTGCTTCTCCTTCCTCAGATTGTTAGAAAATGGTAGGTAGGCTGCACCTACTTTTTTTTCTCCTCCCTAGAATGATGGAGGACGGGAGGATGGGCACTCTGTAGTGCCAAAACACTATTAAAACCAGCTTTCTAAACAATGAAAGGGTTGGTTTTTGGCCACTCAATGGAGCTCAACACATGTTAGAGAACAATAACAGTATATACCTAGAGGTCCTAGACAAACTCTATGCGGGAGGCATAACACCTTGTGTGACTCAAAGCAGCCTCAGTTAGTCCATGAGGCCCTATAAACCGAAAGAAAACATTGCTTGAAGGTAAGTGGAGTATTGCAGATTCTGAGGAGTGTTGGGCTGCAATGCAATTGGATTGTTCCAGTGGTGGGTTGCTACCAGTTCACCCTGGATTGGGCGAACCGTAGTAGTGGCAGTGGGAGCCTCCGTCCATCCGCCTGGATATCTCTGCGTATCCGCAGAAGCAAATGCGCAAGCACCCACGAGTGAACCAGTAGTGGCCAAAATTGAAACCCACTACTGGATTGTTCCCCAACGCTCGCATCTCTTGGGAACAGTGCGCAAGGTGCCTTTATGAGGGGCAGCAATGGGGCAAGTAGATTTGAAGTCGAGGCCCTCGTCTTCAGGTCCAGCCTCAACATTGCTCCTGAGTTCTGCTGTTTGGGGTGACCTTAATGGGAGAGGTGGAAAAGAGATAGAAAATTGTTCCTCTTTTGTTGGGGGGGGGGAGTATGACATGTCAGCAGCGTCAAGTTGTGTCAAATTTTCCAAACTTTTTACCCACCGAGCCCAAAAGGTTCACCATCATTAGTTTGGGGCCTTGTATTCATTCCTGGAGTCCATTCCTGAAATTAGTCTTTGGAGATAGTCTTTTTAGTTTTTAGGAGTATGTATTTACAGGTAGTCCTTGACATAGGTTCACAATTGAGCCCAACATTTCTGTTGCTAAGGAAGACAATTGTTAAGTGAATTTTGCCCCATTTTACGACCTTTCTTGCCACAGGTGTTAAGGGAATCACTGCAGTTGTTGTCAGCAACGTGGCTGTTAAGTGAATCTGGTTTCCCTGTTGGGTTTGCTTGTCAGAAGCTGGTTGGCGAGGTGGCAAAACATGATCACATGACCCGGGGACACTGAAACTGTCATAAATATGAGTCAGTTGCCAAGCATCCAAATTTTGATCACATGACCATGGGGATGCTGCAATGGATGTAAGTGTGAAAAACTTTTTTTTCACTGCCATTCTGACTTTAAATGGCCGTTTAACAAACGATTGTAACTCAAGGACAAAGTGTATGTGTATGTGAGTAGAAGAGAGATGTATTACTTATTCAAGCTTTCTAGTAGCAAGTCTAAAACAAGATTAACATTTACTACCTGCTTGCTTGGCAGTCAACAGAATCTAGTTTCTAACTCTTCTGTGTTAGACTGGCTGAACGAAAAAAGGCTGTGATTGGTCATTGCTTTGAAGCAGGGGTGAAATCTACTTACCTTCCCTACCAGTTCGGAAGTGTACTCTCTGCGCACGTCACATGCGATTTTGGACCCTCTGCGCATGCACAAAGCCTTCTGCACATGCACAGAGGGTCAAAAACAGGTTACTTCCTGGTTAAAACCAGGAAGTAACGATGTCCGGGCGGGTGGGCAGAGCTTTGCGCTGCCACCGCTACCAGTTTGCCAACCATGCGCCGTCGCCGTTACCGGTTCACCTGAACAGGTGTAAACCAGTAGCATTTCACCCCTGCTTTGAAGCTTTCTGAACTCATGCTCCACAGCTTGGAGGTTGGGATAAACTTGGCAGGTGTTAGCAAGATAGGAGTGATGGAGAAATATACCAAAAGCTAAGAAATAATGCTGACTATTCAATGTTCATAAACTTCCAGTAAGCTGTACTGAGCAATGTGGAATCAGCTTTCATTAAAAAAAGATTGGCCACTCAGTTCTTATAGCTCTGAACAATATACTAAGATCAATTATCCATAAATTAAAGAAAAACCTTTTAAGATTGAATTTGGCAGCTCTATAAGAGAATATGTGTGTGTTCATTTATTCATTCATTCTTAAAAGGTACAGTCTCAAAAGCTTTTTTTCTACACTTAATTCTCCTTGCTATATTAACATCAGTAAAACTATTTGTTATTAAAATTGTTGTAGTAGATTTTGTCTTTCTCTTGCATACTAGAAATAGAATTTTACATCTATTAATGAAATTTTTTATTATTGCTTTTTGCTCAATATGCTTAACAATTTGCTTAGTCTGTGAGTGCCTATCCACATTGGAAAATCCTTAAATTATTTATTTTACTAGCTCATTCTCTTCTGCAAATATAAATAAAGTACAGCTTACATAATTATTTACTGTAGCATAGCCCCAATATAGCCAAAGAAACAAAATCAAAGTATGGAAAATACCGGTATATGATTTGCTATTGTCACTGCTATTTTTTTTACTATGGAATAACACCATAGTATAATTTCATGTTTACTGATTATTTTGCTCATATTTAATTATAGCCTGGTTCCAAGGATTAAAGATAGCTACATTAAAACCAGCCACTTCAAAATTCTGGATATCTATTTACCAAAGTCCTTTCTAAGCTTTGACTTAAAAGTTAATTACCAATAAAGCCAGTAGCCACGATGAGCAATAATAATAATAATAGAATTTGCTGACAAAACAACGGTATTTTTCCCTTTGTATAAAAAGTAGCTCAGTTGCTGTATATCCACAATGTCTTGTCTTCCAATACATGCAAAGGAGACACAAAATCTATAACTCATTTGTGGGAAACTCCTCTCCCTCGCCAAGTTGGTAATTATATATCATTTCCCCCTTCTGATGGAGCCTATTGTCTGACACAATCAATGATTGTACATATAACGTTCCTGGATCAAAATCAAGTTTCTTCTCTTTTACCAATTAGCACAGCTTTTTTGAGATCTGGATATATAAATTGGAAATTTGGATCTATCTTGAGGGATTAAGCTAAGTGCCTTGTTAAGAGAAAAATCTACCACTTTAATTAACTGGGTTGCAATGATGACCCTCATAATAAGTAGCTTTTCAGAACTGTGGGAAGAATTTCAAGCATATTTTTAACTTCCCTTCCAAATATCATATAATGCCTATAGGGCTCTACATTTTCCTTAAAGGGACATGTTGACGCATCTATAAAAGGAGCAGGGCTTTGATCACACAACTGCAACAGCAGCCATCTTGACCTTTCAGATCCCCCCTGCATTCATCCCTCCATCTGTTTCAAGGAGAGCATCAACACTGTTATCTTTTCCTTTTGCCTGGGTGTCATAAGCTGGGTATGGAACACAACAAATTGTGCATTAACCTCTTTTCTGAGATGCGAGCCCTGCTCAGGAGTATTTGCACCTACAAGCCACCCTTTTTATCCTTGAGAGAAAGGATCATGGTGTCCAAGTGACAGCCTTTTAGCTGTCCATTGTGGAACTTAAGCCTGGCTTTGGGTAGCTTTACCTCTGATCTCTGCAATGCAGATCTGCATTAATTCATGATCTGTTATTAGGTGATTGTCATGGGACTACAACCATATTGACAATCTGAAAATGCAAAGCGTGGAACCTAATAATGCCCACAGAGAGTCAGCTACTGACATTTCTTGTAGCTTTTCTTTTTTAAAAAAATGCTCCAGTAACTGTCAAAAGCCTTCGGTACCCTTCAGTAATTTTCCTATCCCATTTTCTATGAGCGTGGCTTATTTCTGTGAAAGCTGGCTTCTTTGAAGGAATTGTTCTTAATGCTGCCACTTTCCTCCCTCCCCTCAACCAAGTGCATAGTGTTTGTTATGGGGTGGGTTCTACTTACCTTTACTACCGGTTCGCAATGGGAGCCTGTGCGCTTCTGCGCATGCGTAGATCATCCATTATGATGTCCGGGCGGAGCCTCCCACCACTTTTACTACCGATTCGCAAGAAACCGGACAGAACCGGGAGCAACCCACCACTGATTTGTTACAAAGTTATTGTTGTTATTATGTAATTACTACTACTACTACTAACAACAACAACAACGATTTCAAACATCCAGATCTGCCTATCCTAGGTCCTTGGAAAGGACTCGACAGGTAGCCAAAATGCCAAATCTAGCCTAAACATCTGGCTGACTGTGTGAAGAACCATAATCATCATGATCATCATCAATACTATGACAAAGTAGCAACAATGGTGTATTGGAAATCTACAAGAAATATTTGGTGGCCGCCTGGGACAGGGCGGCTACGGGTGCTCTGGATCGGGTTGTGCCTTTGCGGCCTCTGACCCGGCGCCGATCTCAATTGGCTCCTTGGTTTTCCGAGGAGTTGAGGGAGTTGAAGCGCCGGAAACGACGCCTAGAGAGTAGTTGGAGAACCAGTCGTTCTGAATCTGACCGGACACTAGTGAGATCCCATATTAGGAATTACTTAGTGGCGATAAAAGCAGCTAAATGCAACTATTTTGCTGCTCTTATTGCATCATCAGATAATCGCCCAGCCGCCCTCTTCAGGGTGACCCGCTCCCTACTTCATCAGGAAGCGCGGGAGGACCCCTTGGAGGGTAGAGCTGAGGATTTTGTTCAGTATCTGCATGACAAAATCACTCAGATTCGGGAAGACTTGGACTCTGACTGGGTAGTCCTGGGGAGAGGGACAGGGGCGGGTCTTGTCAGTGTTATCTGGACTGAGTTTGATCCTGTGACCCCTGAGGACGTGGACAGGATTCTGGGCAGGCTGAACGCGACCACCTGTTTATTGGACCCGTGCCCCTCCTGGTTAGTACTGGCTTCCCGGGAGGTGACACGCGGCTGGCTCCAGGGGATTATAAATGCTTCGTTGGGTGAGGGTGACTTTCCCGCCGCCTTGAAAGAGGCGGTGGTGAGGCCTCTCCTCAAGAAGCCTTCCCTGGACCCAGCAATGTTGGTAAATTATCGTCCGGTCTCCAACCTTCGCTTTTTGGCGAAGGTTGTTGAGAGTGTGGTTGCGCAACAGCTTCCCCGGTACCTGGATGAAACGACGTATCTGGATCCGTTCCAGTCGGGTTTCAGACCCGGGTACAGCACGGAAACGGCATTGGTCGCGTTGGTTGATGATCTCTGGAGGGCCCGGGACAGGGGCTGTTCCTCTGTCCTGGTCCTGTTAGATCTCTCAGCGGCTTTTGATACCATCGACCATGGTATCATGCTGCACCGGTTGGAAGAGTTAGGGGTGGGAGGCACTGTGCTACGGTGGTTCTCCTCCTTTCTCTCCGACCGGTTGCAGTCGGTGTTGACAGGGGGGCAGAGGTCGACTCCGAGACCCCTTATATGTGGGGTGCCTCAGGGGTCGGTCCTCTCGCCCCTCCTGTTCAACATTTATGTGAAGCCGCTGGGCGAGATCATCCGTGGTTTTGGGGTGAGATATCACCAGTACGCTGATGACACCCAGCTGTACATCTCCACCCCAGACCACCCCAACGATGCCCTTGAAGTGATGTCCCGGTGTCTGGAGGCCGTGCGGATCTGGATGGGGAGGAACAGGCTCAGACTCAACCCATCCAAGACCGAGTGGCTGTGGTTTCCGACGTCCCGATATAGTCAGCTGGTACCATCGCTGACTATCGGGGGTGAATCATTGGCCCCGGCAGAGAGGGTGCGCAACTTGGGCGTCCTCCTGGATTCGCGACTGTCTTTTGAGGAGCATTTGACGGCCGTGACCGGGAGGATTTTTCATCAGGTTCGCCTGATTCGCCAGTTGCGTCCCTTTCTGGATCGGGACTCGTTACACACGGTCACTCACGCCCTTGTCACCTCTCGCCTGGACTATTGTAATGCTCTCTACATGGGGCTCCCCTTGAGGAGCACCCGGAGGCTCCAACTGGCGCAGAGTGCGGCCGCACGGGTGGTGATGGGAGCGACATGGCGCTCCCATGTTACTCCTCTCCTGCGCGAGCTGCACTGGCTCCCGGTGGTCTTCCAGGTGCGCTTCAAGGTGTTGGTTACCACCTTTAAAGCGCTCCATGGCTTAGGACCCGGGTACTTACGGGACCGCCTACTACCACCAATAGCCTCCCACCGACCGGTACGTTCCCATAGAGAGGGGCTCCTCCGGGTGCCGTCGGCCAAACAATGTCGGCTGGCAGCCCCCAGGGGGAGAGCCTTCTCTGTGGGGGCACCCACTATCTGGAACGAGCTCCCCCCAGAGTTACGGAGGATCCCGGATCTTCGTGCCTTCCGCCGTGAGTTAAAAACTTTCCTGTTCCACCAGGCGGGCCTGGCCTAATTCTTCCCTTTTCCCCTTCTGTCGTAAAATAATTTTAGAAATTTTGAATTGTAATATTTTAATCTGGGGGTTTTAATATTTTAATATTGTAAATTGGGATTTTAAATTATTGGGGCCAATGTTTAATTCGGTTTTATTTGGTTTTTAAATTTTGTATATATGTTTTTTATTTATGGCTGTTCACCGCCCTGAGTCCCCTCGGGGAGAAGGGCGGTATATAAATTTAATAAAATAAATAAAATAAATAATAAAATAAATAAATTTGCCTGCAAACAAGAACTGGTGTTGTGGCCTGTCAGCAGCCTGTGCAGCTAGTAGCTGATTCCGACAGCAAGGAGGCTGGTGTGGTGCTGCGCCAGCAGCCTGTGCAGCTGGCGCTCGAGTCAGACAATGAGGAGGCTGGAGAAGATGTGGTGCCAGAGGCGGAGGTTCAGCCAGGGCCTTCAGAACCTCCAGAAGCTCCCATAAGTGAAAAGGAAGAAGAGGAGGAGCCTCTTCTCGATGCACGAGCACGCAGAGCTCTTAAAAGGCAAGAGTGGCTCCTTAGGAGGAGGTCTCCTTGAGAGTAAGGCTTGGGGCTAATTGGCCACTCCCCTAGCCTATTTAAGGAAGGATGAAGACTGATGCAATTTGCAGGAAACAACTTCGTTCATGTTCCTTTGCGTCTTGATTCCAGAAATGTTTGATTCGGCTTTTGTTTCTCTCTTGTCAGTTTTCCTGCAAATTGCTTCTGAAATACTGTGCCTCAGAATTGAGTTATTATTCTTTGGATTCTTGTTGGCTGTTAATGAAGTTAAATTAATAGCCCTTGTTTAGAAAAGATTGATTTAAACTGTACTTGTGTTCAAACAACTACTAAGAAAGCACATTAGTAGTCCTTAATTGGTAAATTAAGGTTTGTACGGACTTTGTGTTGCTGCGTTCTTTGGGGTCCGTAGCTGGGACAGAACAACTGGTGAGACTGTAAAATAGAGAAAGTCATAGAAAATGAAGAAGCTAAATTCTCTGGGACTTTATAATTCAAATAGACAGATACCTGCCACATAACACACCTATAACACCATGAAACATCCACATCTAGCTAACCTGTGAAAGGTACTGTGAAAGGACTCAATAGGTAGACAAAAATACCAAATCCAGTCTCAACATCTGGTTGACTGTGCAATGAATCATCATCATCAATCATCCATCATCATCATCATCATCATCATCATCTTTATAACCTGTATGTCATTTTATATCTCAACCAGAACTAACTCCATGGTGACAGAACTATTTTAAACCATTTTTTCATGGTTGCCTCAAAGCAAAATGAGTGGTAAACATCATCCTCACCACCATCATAAAAAATGGTATTGCTAAAGAATGTGTTACTGTTAAAAAGAAAAACAATCTTATGTTGGAACTAGAAAACAAAACTAGCAGGATCAGGCTGTTCAAATATTATGTTTTACTCTGCTTATATTTATCTATTTAATTATTTTGGCAGTTAGTAAACTTCATGGAACACATTCTAGTGGTCTAAATTGGCAATTAATGAAGTCTGGGAAGAAATTACTTATTTCCCGTTAAGGGGTCAGATTCTTGGGGAATTCAATGGCACATTTCCAGAGAGTTTAAGGATCGATCAGACAGTCCATATCATTTTATCATCTGATAGGGGAAATTCTAAGGGAATCAATGCTGGTTTACTTTTCACATCCAGAATGGCCCATTAATGACTGAACACATACAATGCAATATTGGCATTGCAGGATGGAGCCACACAATTAAAATTTTATTCATTCATTCATTCATTTTAAAAAAACTGACTACACTAACAACCTCAGTGAACATGTAAGTTCACTGGGCAGCACAAGCAAATGGCAGCATCCATATCTAAGAAAACCACATACAACAGGCACTATAAATACCACACATTGAACAGCACACACTCTGCTAGAGAGACGTTCCCTGACGATGGGCTCCAGCATGAGTCCAAAAGCTCAGAAGAAAAAAGGTCTAGTCCCAGTGGGTCCTGCAACATTATTCTGGGACACGTATTTCGCCTTCATTTGTGAACATTTCTAAACAGTGTTCTTTGCACCTTTGGCGCATAGCCATGCTGGCCACATGACCATGGAAAATGTCTTCGGACAACACTGGCTCTCGTGGCCAAGAAATAGAGATCAGTACCATGCCCTAGAGCTGTGATGGGGAACCTATGGCATGTGTGCCAGAGGTGGCACACAGAGCCCTCTCTGTGGTCACACATGCCGTCACCAGCTGCTCTTCTGGTTTCCGGTGTGCACATGCCTGCTGGCCAGCTGGTCTTTGCAGAGCGCCAGAAAACAGCCTAAAAAACGCCCTGAAATATGGCCCGAAAAAGGCCCTGTTTTTTGGTCATTTTTCAGGCCTTTTTTGGGCCGTTTTCAGGCCATTTTGGGGCCATTTTCAGGGTGTTTCCTGGGCCAAAAACAGCCCAGAAAATGGCACAAAAACGGCCTGAAAACAGCAAAAAATGCCCCCAAAATAGGCATGCACACACTGGCCAGCTGGTCTTCAGGTTTCCGGCACTCCGCCACATGCACATGCACATGTGTTCCAATTTGGGCACTTGGTGCCGAAAAGGTTCACCATCATTGCCCTAGAGTCAGAAATGACTAGACAGGGAAACCTTTACCTTTAAAGATTTGGGAGAGCCACTGTTTTCCCTGTATATCTATCTCCGTGTGCGTTGTTTATCTTAATGAAAGAGCTTCTTCAAGATGCCAGCAAAACACTTATCCTCTGGGCTGGTTCTTTTTGTCAGGCTATTCAAGTGCTGTGTTTTGGACTGGGTTTATCGCGTACATATTTCTGTAACAGAAATATTAACTTTGCTTTCTTTGAAACCACTTCATGGTTATTTATTGAGCAATTAAAATGTTGACTCCTCTAAGCCGTTCCCACATTTTTCACCATTGACCATGTTGGATGGGGCTTGTATGAAATATAATGCAGCCACATCTAAAGAACCACAAGGTCTCCGACCTCAGCTGTTCAGAATCTCTTGGGTTTATATCTGTTTATAGGCATATTCAATTATTTATTTTTTGTAGGTGGGTGGGGCTTTCTGTTTTCACAATCCTTAGATTCTCAAAAAGCTTAATATTTTGTTATTTATTCGTCACTTAGTTGCCAGAGAGTGAATGTTTGAACAAATATCTACCATATTAGTTTCATCTCAGAGATAATCTGTAGCTTATCTAAAGGCATTCTAGTGATCTTCATCTCATTCATCTTTGTCAGCCCATTCTACTTTCCTCAACCTTGCTAAATGTAGTTGTTTTCTCTAGTCTATTATCCACACATTTCATGTACCCAAAGTATGTGATAACAATCTCAAAAAAGCAGCCAGTCTCCTTTTGATCCCACAGTGATGTATTAATTTTGTTTGTGGTCTGTTGTACAAGAGTCTCAAATACATAATTCAGAGCTTTCCATCTTGTTCCTCAATATCTATCTTTTACAGCTGCACATGGCTATTATTATATTACTACTCTTCAATTATAGCAGTTCTCTCAAGGATTAATCTCTTCTTTATTTGTGCAGCATGCTGTAAATTTTCTTCTGTGCTTGACCCCAACAAAACAAAACTCTGTTCCATCTTCAGTTCTTCAGCATCAGTTGCAAGTTCTCTAACTATGGAGTTGCTACTAATTATGACTTCTTAATATTTTACATTAATCAGATTTTTCATTTTTTTTCTTTTGTTTACGTTCAGCTAACTAAGTAGTGCTACTTGCATAACTCAGATTGTTAAGTGTTTTGATTCCTGCTGTCATCTTTGACATTACTATAATATATTCATTGTAGAAATCAGAATGTATGTATGGGGAGTTCTAGCCTTTCTTTAGCCAGAAAAGCTAATTGGGTGACCTTGGGCTAGTCACTCTTTTTCAGCCCTAGGAAGGAAACCATGACAAACTGCTTCCAAAAATGTTGCCAAGAAAAGTGTATGGACTTGTTTGTGTTGTTTGTTAGGAGCAAGACGGACTTGAAGGCATGCAACAACAAAAGCATAAGGAATAGTAGATGTCGTTGTCTCACTCTGTTTTGAACCTCTCTGTTTCTCCAGTCTCAATTCATAAAGTAGCTCCTTGTTCTTTGTAAAGGCTAGAAAGTTAGTACCCACCCCACTCCTAGAAGAATGAAATATTTTGAGAAGTATTTAAACGGCAGAATATTATTTCCCTGGATGAGACATGGAGAAACATGCTCTTGAAAAGCAGCCCCCACCTTTCTTAATAGCCCTCAGCAGATGTTAACATTTAAGAGATAAAGAGATAGCTAGCTCTATTCATAAGCAAATACCCTCACCCAAGATCTAACAAAGATAGGATTAGCCCTCAGCCACAATAGGAATTGTGCAAAGTCCCTTCATTGCATCACCTCCGTTGTACCACCTCCAGCAGTTCAAACTTCAACCAAACCTAGCTCAGACAAACTCCTGGGATTTGTACATGGCCCCATGACAACAACCAATAGAATACATGTTCTTGCACAGGAACAGAAAGTTCAAGTGTAAAGCCCAAGAGAAGGTATAAATATCTCCCCCCTCAAATCCATGTGGTCAGCTGTACCAGAACTACAAACATGTGGTTCTGTTCATCAATGGACTCTCTTTCCAATCAGCCTCCAGCCTCCTTCTCCTGGCTTGGAACTGAACCAGATGGATATTTCTTCCAACAAAAGTTTTCTAGAAAAAGAAGAACAAACATATTATATTTTTTTGCCTGATCTACCCATTAAAAGGCTTTGTTACAGTTGATAAATGCAAACTTCTTTTTAAAATTCTCTCCCTTATCCATTTTTCTGTATTTCGTTTGTTTACAAGATTTCTATACTAGACCAGTCTGTCAGACTCTGAGCAATCAACAAATACTTGATTTAATGATCTCCAAAAGGCCATGAGAATAGGAGCCACTCTTGTTGCCTCTGCTGTGGGCAATTCCATAGGAAGGAGTCCCCACACAGGAGGCCTCCCCAAGTACCCCAGTGGAAGTATTTCAACTTTTATCAAATTTGTATACATAAAGTAGACATTGAAAACACCACATGTAAACATATACAAAAACAGAACTCTATAAACGTAAAATTAAACATCATAGTTTAAAAAACCAACGCCTGCCCTCATTTTCCTCAGAGATCCATCAACCATTTCTTATTCTTTTATTCCATTAAAAACGCATGCCTTTGATGTTACGTTTTTAAAATGTGCTCTAGTTTACAATCATTTACTGTAGATTCCAGGATCTCCAGGGAGCATGACATATTGTTGTAGCTGGTTAAACATGTTACATGTAATCGCTATTTAAATTTTCCATTATTTTCTCCTGAATAATCTATAAAACCCTGTATCATCAAGCTGTTTTTCTCTACTTTTGTAATATAATCCATAGACAGACATTAATAAAAGCCCCTGTAGATCTCACTCTCATCAGTCATGTCAGTTTTACCATCTCCACCAAGTCCTTAACTTTAAATATCTAATCTTCAACATTTGAGCTCCTTTACTTTCCCATTTGTTCTCATATACTAAATTCTCCACTGTGATAATAAACAATAAGAAACTGTGCTACTTACTCAGTTCTTCTTGCATAAATCCTGATAAGTACAGTTCTAGTCTCAAATATCTGAATAGATAGACCTCAATTTTCACATATTAGGTAGGCAGAATCTATCCAAGATAGGCCATTTTGAATATCCTTCCCCCAGGAGTGGGGAGGAAATGGAGATTTTGCAGTATCCTTCCCCTGGAGTGGGGTGGGAATGGAGATTTTGCAGTATCCTTCCACTACCATGCCCACCAAGCCACACCCACAGAACCAGCAGTAAAAAAATTTGGGTTTCACCACTGCCTAGGTTCCTAGTCCTGGGTTGAAATAAAAGTTATCCTACGCCATATAGCACATATAGCAGAACAACAGGAAACCTCTGGAAATGCCTGGCTCAGTTTGACTTTATTCCTTCAGTTTGAAAATCTAGAAAAAAGCTTGTGGAGTTTCTGCTCCCTTCTCCTGCAAGAGGTTTATGGCATTGGCAAAATATAAAATTTGTTCCTACTGGTTCTTTGGACGTGGCTTGGTGGGGGGATAATGTGACTGGGTGGGCGTGGCCAACTTTTTTTTTTTAACTTTTAAAAGCATTTTTTCTACAACCTCTTCGGCATTTTTAAAAGAAAAAAAAAGCCTCTGACAATCAGGCAACTCAGCTGGGATTGTCAGAGCCTTTTAAAAGCATTTTTTACAACCTCTTTGGCCGAAGAGGTTGTAGAAAAAAATGCTTTTAAAAGTTTTTTTAAAAAATTTGGCTATGTCCACCCAGTCACATTAACCCCACCACACATCAAGCCACACCCACAGAACTGGTAGTAACAAATCTTACATTTCACTACTGTTGAAAAGGCCCTGACGATCCCAGCTGAGCTGCACGATCATCAGAGGCTTTTTTTTTTAACTTTTGAAAGCATTTTTTCTACAACCTCTTTGGTCGAAGAGGTTTTAGAAAAAATGCTTTTAAAAGTAAAAAAAAAAAGCCTCTGATGATCACGTGGCTCAGCTGGGCATGGGGGCAGGGCAGGTATTTTTGCTACCGGTTCTCCGAACCACCTGCCACCTTCGCTACCGGATTGGGCGATCCAGGCTGAACCAGGAGCATTTCACCCCTGGTTCATGGGCCTTAAGGGAGGCCTTTTTAGTAGTAGCCCCCAAGCCATGGAAGAAGCTGGCACATACACACCCACACCCACACACAAACACACTTCTCCTTGCATTTCACAAACCTGTTAAGAACATTTTATACCAGAGTGATTTTGGCCTTGGACAACAGTGGGTGTCTCTTGTTTTTTCACCGTATTACTCGAGTTAATGATGCTTTGTCTGCTTTATTTTTGCTTTGCATGGAGCAATTTCTAAATATTATGGATAACTAAACAAATGAAATAAAAACAATTACTTACAAAAGTCTTCCTGCATGTTTTTGAGTTATTTGCCCACCACCACCCACTGCCATGCAGCCATATATAACACAGATCTATTCAGGAATTCACTCCCTAGCCCAACAATGAAAAAATGCAGTAAATGCAGGGCTGTGAGTAGAGAGAAAGAAATGGAAGATTAATCTTGCAAGCGTCTTTCTACATGGAAAACTACGGCATTCATTCCAGCAAAGATAAATTTGTGCTTTGAAACTCACCCAGATCATCCCGCTTCCAAGTTTAAAAATATAGATATGTACGTCAAATGTTGTAGCTCATTTATTTATTATTTATCTAATGTCAAGGCTGCTCAACTACAAACTCATTCTGGGTAGCTTCAGAAGATAAAAAGCAAAAAAACAAAAAACAAAAAACCAAACACATTTTATAGAAAAAAGTATCTAGTCGCCTAGACAAGAGAGAAGATTAAAAGTCCTTCTCATGACATCACCTAAAATTTAAAGGAGCTTGCCAAACATCTTAATCCAAGGCCTGGAGACAGAGTTGGGTTTTAAAGGCTTGCTTTAAGACAGGTAAGAGTAGAAGCATATGAATTTCCAGGAGGATGTTGCAAGTGTTAGAACAGAGAAGGCCCACCTCCTGACATTGCTTGATTGATGGGACCTCAAGCAAATACATGATGCAAAAGCAGTCTATAAAAGCTAGGGCTGGCTCACAGAAATAGGTCCCCTCCTAAATGGTTGCAAAATCACCCCCCCCCCCCATCTTATCAATATAGAACCACAAATCAACCTTTTGGTTTTGCTTTGCATGTAGTGAAGCTGATTCCCGTTGTTTCCTACAATATTGCAGGTGTGTGACTCACTCTCCTCCATTTCCTCTGCTTTCTCTGCCTTGATTGATGTTGGCAACTACAATGAGAAGACTTGCATTTGCAATAAAATGAAGGACTGTGAAAAGACACTTCTGGGGTATGACACCTGTGATGGTCCGTAAATTAGAGGATTATGACCATTATGTGATGAATATGAGTGTTTAGTGCTCAACTGATGGATGTGCATATGTGAATAAAACCTGGGTCATTTCCATCACTATTGCAACATTTTTTCTTTGTTGAGAAACATGTACAATATGGTAATTTAACTAGCAACAACAATCTGTGCTTCACGCATTGCCAGCCAGTCAAATCTCAATGTGTGTGTGTGTTATGTCATGTGTATGTGTGTGTGTGTGTGTGTGTGTGTGTGTGTGTGTGTGTGTGTATGGTGTATCCCAACCCTTATTCTCTTTCTGTCTCTCTGTCTCTCTCTCTGTGTCTCTCTCTCTCTCACACACACACACATTCTTCTCTATAGATTGCTTTGGAGTAACCTACGTGTGGCATATTTTAACATACTGTCTAAAAATGTCATTTCTGGTAATTGACTGTGGCCTAAACACTAGTCTCATTTGCTCAGCTGTCCTAGTATAGGGAATCAAGCAGCTGCTCTCTCATTCTGCGGGCTGCCTGTGGCACATTCAATGTTTCTAGTAATAGACTTAACATACATCGATTTTAGCAGCCTGATGAAAACCTGTTTGTGATTTCCCCAGCATGGAATAAATGTTCCTTCTCGTCAAGAATTTCATTCTATATGAGTTGCATCAGTTTGTTTTTCAGTGTTTCAATAGAGAGGCATCAAATAAAGTTTTTGTGGAATATTTTTTATAATGAAGGAAAATTCTGAAACAAAAATCCACTCAAAAATCAACACCAATCAGCCAAGGCATCACATAAACAAGACTCACAGAACAGCACAAAGCATGTAATTTCAATAGATAGCAATTCCCTAAGGAGGGATTCCAGCAGGAGTTCAAAAGCTCAGAAGAGCAAATCTCAGGTCCCAGTGACCGACCCAAATTCGATTCGCCTTCATTTGTAAAACCCACTCTTTTTTAAAACTGATAAAATGTAAGCACTATTTTTTCAGATGGGGAAAGCAAGAAAACTTCGGTCTGCATCCACTTGGAAAGCAACTTTAAGGTATATTTAAAGATGATTAAACTGATCGTCTGTTTATGATGGTTCTCAAAAAACAAAACGAAAGGAGCCATAAAAGCTCTAGAATAATCTAGAACTATAATTATTATTATATAATGACTTCTCTTCCTCCTCCTTTTCCTCCTCCTCACATGTCTCAAAATAATTAGAGATATAAAAACACCCAAAAATTAAACACTAGTGGATTACTCCAACTTTTAACCGAGCCCCAGATAAAACACCACTAAAAATGACAATAAACGTGTGTGTGATTCATTATTTCATGGTGGCTATCATATATTAGAATAGAACAGGACAATAGAGTT
The DNA here is from genome assembly GCA_012654045.1 of Ptyas mucosa. Classification (NCBI taxonomy): domain Eukaryota; kingdom Metazoa; phylum Chordata; class Lepidosauria; order Squamata; family Colubridae; genus Ptyas; species Ptyas mucosa. The sequence goes on along the minus strand of WNWU01000006.1, from coordinate 34,381,805 downwards.
GGAAGGGACCTTGGAGCTCTTCTAGTCCAACCTCCTATTACGGCAGTAAACCCTACACCATTTCAGACAAATAGCTGCCCAATCTCTTCTTAAAAACCTCCAGTGTTGCAGCATTCACAACTTCTGGAGGCAAGTTGTTCCACATATCACCAAATGATAATTCCTTGCCTTGAAGAGTCTTGGATTGTGATGCGTCTATGCTATTCTTGTTCTTTTTGTGAGCGGTAGAATATCTATAATGTGGGATCAGGAGGCAAAGTTTGAAAATGAAGTCTTATGGATGGATCTTTTAGCTGTTCTAGAGTAGTTTTTTTGATAGCTCAGTTCAAAGCATCACGTAAACAGCGTTTCACAGATAAACAGCAACTTGAGGAAAACATTCCTTTTTCTTTCTCTTCCCCCACTCCCTGTACGTAGCCTTTTCCTATTAGCAAGCAGAGAAAGCCTTATGTTTTGAGATCTAAGATCCATGTTTACAGGGGGCAAAAATGGATCGCAGTTAAAAACTACAAAAATAGAGGAGTGTCACAGCCCTCTCTCTCCCTCTCCCTCCCTGCCTTGAAAGATAAATTCAATGGGGGGTGTCTATTTTTAACCTCCTGTTCTTTCCTTTTGGCAGAGCAATCAGTGTTAGCTGAGCTCTTTGACGGAAGGGAGCCAAATAACCCCATTTGCTGCCTTTTGCAATGACCAGCAGCTTTCCCCAGCTGCCAGAGGGGAACCTTTTCAGAGGAAGCCCAGTTCTACGGCAGCACCATGACTAGCAACAATAGTCCCAAGCAGCCACTTTCCACAACCACTGTTAGTTCAGTTCTGGTTGAAGCTGGGGATTGCAGAATTGTCATCGCTCTTCTTAAGGTAAGTGGAACAGAACCTAATTCTACCTCGGCTAGGTGGTTGGCATTCTGTACTCTGCTCAAATGTTCACGTATAAAAGTTAAATGCTGAGCCACTGAAGGAAAAACCCCAAGGAGCGGGATAATGTACTGCAAGTTTCTGATGAGTGAAAGAGTTTAAAAAATCAATCAAGCTTCATTCAAGAGAAATAATTTGCTTTCTGATGAGCGAATTTAAAAATCAATCAAGCATCATCCCAGATAAATAATTTGCTTTCTTTAAAGATATATTGACTAAAATTAAATAAACAGCACAGCAAAGTGTGCAGGGACATCTTTGTTTGCATGTAGTTTTTCCTCTGATTGTGATTGCATTCACTGATAATTTATAACTTTGTTTTCCATATTGATAAGGATTATATTTGGTTTATAAAAGTGCATTAACCTAAGCTGATTAACTAAAGGAATCATTATCATGTTAATGTATAGGGAAATCATTAGCGCTCATATGGTGCAAGTATCAATTTATTTAAAAGCTGAATGAGAATTATTTCACCATCTCATTTTAGTATACGCATTCATTGCACATCGCCTCTGTTGAAACTTATGTATGCTAAAGTTTATGTGCTGTTGTATTTTTATGTGAGCCACTGAGACTTGGTTTTGATTGTGGTCAAAACATCTTTAATATAAATAAATACTTATAAATAAAAGTAAAACATTGTTATGGCTTGCAAAGGAAAGTCCAGACTGATCCAAAATAGTGAAGTTCAGCATTAGACCTACTAAAATAAACATGTAATGTAGCCTTCGTTCTATTTATTTAAATACTTCTACTCTAAGCATGACTTCATTTAGATCCAGCTCATAATCCTTTATGTCAGGTGTTCTAGCCCGCAACTCACAGATTAGCCCTGGAGAGCTAATAATATCGCCTTACAAGATGGTAAACTTTTAACATTATTTATATATAATATTCATTAACTATATTATACAATTTTATGGCAAAATTTTTTGCTGCAGTTGTGGCTGGGAAAAAACGGGAGAAGAGACAGGTAAGCCCTATGGCAGAGGATTTCTAGTATTGATAGTACAGATTGTATTTGAGGCAGTAGATGGTTCACTGTCACATGATCTATCTATATTTGTAAAATATACTCCCTTTCTATGTGTATTTAATTTGGTCTTCGACCGCAATAAAAGCTTACTTACTATATTATACAATTTTATATACCGCCCAAGACAATTCCTCTTTACTCAATACGTCCAGGCAAGCCAAAAGGTTGGATCCGCCAGCTGTATATCCTTTAAGCTGATTTTTAGCTTATTACTGTCTGAACCAATTACTGTAGAAAAATATGGTGTACTGTATCTGCTTAGAACAATATTTGCTTATATTTCTGTTTTAGTGTGGCAAATGGGTACAGCTGCAGCTAGTTGAATCAATACCAAATTTATTAGAAATTGGCAGCAATGAAGAAGAGACCAAAAAATTATTATATGATCATGAACTTCTCCTGACTAAGCTTAAGGTAAGAGAAACAATACAACCTGAAATGCTGTAATTTATGGTTTTCATTGTGATTTGAAAGTTGAAACTGACCATTCAGCAGAATTGTGTGCATTATCACAATCAATCATATAAGACACGAAGAGTTCCTCCACATTATTAAAATAAGCCTTTAAAAAATCAAGCAGTAAATTACCTTTCCCCAGCAGCTCTTCAGACCTTGTCTGTATCAAACTTCTCCTAAACCCTTGCTTCACAGATAGGAGTTGACAATTACACGTGATCAGCATCCACAGACAACCATTGACAAATACTTGCTTCTGATGGCAACATCAATTTTCATGTTTTGTGAATGACTCTACCACCAGGTGGCAGAGTCAGTTATCGACCTTAAGTGCCCTCCAGATGTGTCAGACTATAATTTCCAACCAACTCCATTGACCTGGCTGGCTGTAGATCATGGTAGTTATAGTCTAACACAAGTGATAGGCAATAAGTTGTCAAGCCTAATATAATGGGAAAGGATTCAGGAAGGCCAACAAATAACAACAAATCAACAGTCACATTTACTCCCTAGATTGGCAAAGTATAGTTTTAAAGTCCCTGAAAGGAAGATGATATGGTACTCTTATTCTCTGCTATTTTTATTTCAGCTCCCAGTACTGTACATCAGTATGTACTAATGTTGGTGTAATGTTTCAATGGACACCAGAACACATGGAATTAAAATAAGTTAATCTTCCATTTTATAGTCCTCTCTGTCATACTTACCAATAACAACATTAGGGGATTGCAAAATCCAAGATGAAATACTAAATTAATAAATAAGGGACTAGATAGTGCAGATAGATAAATAATTTATTAATGTATTATTTGTTCACACGGTCTTCTGAAATTTTTGCAACTGATATCTGGTAGCTCATTTAGTCTAATTGAAGTAGATAGTGGCTTATCAGGACTATCTGACTTGTAATTCATGACATACTGGTAGTCCTTGACTTCCAACCACAATTGAGCACCAAATTTATGTTGCTAAGTGAGAAATTTGTTAACTGAGTTTTGCTCCATTTTATGCCATATTTGTTAAGTGAATCACTGCAGTTGTTAAATTAGTAACATTATTGTTAAGTGACTCTGGTTTTCTCATTGACTTTGTGTTGGAATTTATTGTTGTAATGAATTTTTATGCAACAACTACAGTAGTATTTAGCCAGTAGATGGCAGTGTTTACAAGTTTGGATCTATGGTATATACTCTATGCTCTTTTGTTCTAAGTAGAGTTTCCTGTTTCCTGTTACAGTTATATAGTTAAGCAGTAAAGCACATGGTGACTGTACTCTTTGTTTGCTCCGTGGTGCTATATATATATATATATATATATATATATATATATATATATATATATACAGAATGTCTAATATTTTGCTTGCCAGAATGTCACATGACCTTGGGACACTGCAACCATCATAAATATGAACCAGTTGTCAAGCATCCAAATGTAAATCACATCTCCATGGGAATGTTGCAATGGTCATAAGTGTGAAAAATGTTTATAAGTCACTTTTTTCAGTGGCGTTATAACTTTGAACGGTCACTAAATGAACTGTTGTAAATCTAGGACTATGTGTATTAACCATGTTAGCTAAGACTTTTGGCACATCCAGTTCAGAAACATTTCTACATTGGTAGAGGAAAGTGACCTCTCAGGTGGTAGACTTTGTTATCATGAAAAGGTATCCCATTGTTACTACTCAATTTTTTGTTATTGGTCAACCAATCTCATTAGAATAGAATAGAATAGAATAGAATAACAGAGTTGGAAGGGACCTTGGAGGTCTTCTAGTCCAACCCCCTGCCCAGGCAGGAAACCCTACACCCGTGATGGCGAATCTATGGCACGCGTGCCACAGGTGGCATGTGGAGCCATATCGGTGGGCATGCGAGTGTTGCCCTAGCTCAGCTCCAGTGCGCATAAAAGGGCCAGACAGCTGATTTTCGGGCCTTCCAGTCCCACCGGAAGTCGGGAGATGGGCCTTTTCTGGCCTCCGGAGGGCCTCCAGGGGGGTGCGGAAGGCTGTTTTTGCCCTCCCCAGGCTCCAAGAAAGCCTCTGGAGCCTGGGGAGGGCAAAAAATGGGCCTATATAGCCCACTGTACCATCATGTGCCAAAAGCGTGAAGAGCATGGGGGGGTAGTGTGTGCATGCGCGGGTGGGCAGGGCACTTTGAATTATGAGTTTGGGCATGCGCACACATGACCCCCACCCCCATGCTCCCCCCACTTTTGGCACACAACAGCAAAACAGTTAGTCATCACTGCCGTACACCATTTAGCCACAATATTGGCTGGCTTGCTTATTTATTTATTTACTTACTTACTTACCTATTTATTTATTTATTTATTTATTCATTCATTCTTTGTTTGTTTGTTTGTTTGTTTGTTTGTTTAAAACATATATATAGCCACACATCTGATACTGAACTCTGGGCACTTCCAACCAACAGTTAAAACAGCATCATATTGTACAATTAATATACATTTCTACTAAAACCACAAATAGAAACTCCCATCAATCTCACCTTATAACAGCACTTGAGAGGAAAATTAGGTCTTAAGCAAAATTAGGTCGGCTGCTGCCGGTTCAGACTGGTTCAGACGAACCAGTAGTTCCGACCAGCGGCTGGCTCCACCCACCTGCCCTGGCGCTATCTCATCCTATATAATCACAGGGTTTTTGATGCTGCACGCATGCGCAGAAGGCATGCATGCTCACTTTTTCGGTTCTGGATGAATTGGTTGTTACAACTATCGGCAGCCCACCACTGGACTTAAGTGCTTTTTGGAAGACTAGAGGGGTAGAGGCCTGCTGAATATCGGGGGGAAGAGTGTTCCATAGGGCAGGACTGCAACCAAAATGGTGGACATCCTAATCCATAAAATGACAATGTTTAAGGCAGGAAGGGACTAGATAGTTAGGATAGGTATCTTTAGGGAGAGGTGCTCCTGCAGATAACCTGGCCCTCTGCCACATAAGGCTTTAAAGGTAATAGCTAGCATCTTGAATTGCATCTGGAAGGAAACTGGGAGCCAGTGCAACTGCACAATAGAGGCATAGCATGAGTAAACATAGGGGCAACCATCACTACATGTGCCGCTACATTCTGAAACAATTGTAGCTTGCAGGTGATTTTCAAGGACAGATCTATGTAGAACATGTTGCAGTGATCCAACTAAGTAATGACCAAAGCATGAGTGACCTTGGTTTTTGACTCACTCTCCTAAATGTCCCTGCAGAAGGAATGGGGATGGGTGGGAGAAGTCAGTCTTAGATGCAAAGAACAAAGCTATGCTTCTGGAAGAGATGCAGAGCAACTAGTTGCTGCTTCAGTTCAAACAACAACACATTTGGGGCCATGTTGCCATTGGCAGAAAGCTTGTGGCAAGGGAAAAGTTATTAACGAAGAAAAGACATTCTCTGGCTCCTGGAGGTGCCATTCACCATCATGCTCATAATGCCCAGGTCCCTGTGTGTAATGGGATAACATTAGAGATTTTAATGCAAGCTATTTAAATACTGCACATAGGTGCCTCAAACAGCATACTCTGAATTTTAGCACATATGGTATCAATTTGCAGCTTGCAGCTTCCACTTTGTGCCATGCATTCAATACACATAATGACAGCAGCTTCCTTTCCATGATAAAAGCAGAACATGCTGATTTTGTGTGCTGAAAGATCTTGAACAGAACTTGGATCTTGTAAACTGAGGTGAATGACTTATTAAAGAAGTAGTTAAGGAAGCTGTTCATTTCTGAACATCGCAGGAAGGAAGAAAAAGCTTCCCAGAAGCAGAAAAGTCCTCCATAAAAGTTCTAAAGCAGGGGTGTCAAACTTGTGTTGTCATGGCAACGTCACGTGATGTATCCGGACATTTTTTCCCCTTTGCTAAACTGGGCGTGGCCAGCATGTGACGCATCCAGCCTGCGGGCTGCGAGTTTGGCAGCAATGTTCTAAAGCAATGCATTCCTCGTAATGAACCTACTTCCACAATAGTATGAAATAAATTTCATAGAAAATTATGTATTGAAATCATACTGGGAAACAATCAAGCAAAGCAGAATTAGACAGAATTGACTCAGGAGACAAAATTCAGATGGGAGTAGGGAACTATGTTATTTATATAATTATTTTCACTTGGTAGCAACACATATGTTTCCTTGAGAAATTGATGGCGATGCTCACTTCTCCAGTTTTTCTCACTACAACTCTATGAGGTCAGCAGAAAGAAAGCACCTGTCCCACAGTCATCAGGTGTGATATTGTGGCAGAGAGTAAACGTGGCCATCTCCAAGTCCTAAGTACATTCCAATGCTTCAACAATGAAACTTGAAAGTTTATTTATAAATGAAATAAATCTTGATTATTTCTAATATTTTTATAGTGTTATAATATAGAGGAGAGTGCTGTGGTTCCTCTCGGCCGGGGCTTCTGAAGGCCGGCTGTTCGTGATGATGCTTTTCCTATGCTTTTTTTTGTAGTTATGCTTGCATTTTGGTCTGTGACCGTAAATAAAGTATTATTATTATTATTATTATTATTATTATTATTATTATTATTAGTGTTATAATATATAGGATCTCTCGAAGCTACATCTGAAAACTGGAAATGAAAAGGGGCCATGTAGCTATTTGGAAGAGTCTCTTTTACTTCTTAAAATCTTTCTGCCTCTGATCTGTATCTTAAAAATATACATTTGCCCCTTGAAAACATCACACCTGAAATGGAGTCTACATCAATCTGCTTGCCAATAGTGGATGACAAAAAAAGATTTACAGCAAAGGAAATATTCAGTAAAGCTGGAGCCATATTGGCCAGGAATTCTTGGGACTGTAGTCCTCAACATGTGTTAGGGTGACAAATTAGAAAAGTAAAACGGCTTCAGGCTGCTCCAAGCAGAAACTGTGCTGTTTTAGACCTGGTTAATTTGCTTGCCTCACACTCTTCAATATACACTTATTCATCTCACCTCCATAGATCCAGGCCTGGAATGGCTGAAAGCATTTTAATTTAATGCACTTGTCAGGCCACTTTAGCTGGTTAACATTTTCAAAGAACAGAGGCCCATTCCTCAGGTTGTCTACTTCCCATTTTTAGTCATAGACTTTGTTTTCTAGTAATGGAGTCCTTTCTACCATAATGTTTATCTCCTTGGCAGTGGTGAAATGTAAAATTTATTACTACTGGTTCTGTGGGCGTGGCTTGATGGGGGGGGGTAACGTGGGCGTGGCCAACTTTTAAAAAACTTTTTAAAAGCATTTTTTTACAACCTATTCGGGCGAATAGGTTGTAAAAATGCTTTAAAAAGGTTTTAAAAAGGCTCTGATGATCATGCGGCACAGCTGTGATCATTAGTGCCTTTTTTTTTACCTTTTAAAAGCAGGAAGTAATGACACCCAGGCGGATGGGCGGAGCCTTGTGCCGCCATAGCTACCGGTTTTCCGAACCACCTGCCACAATTGCTACCAGATCGCCCAATCTGGTCCAAACCGGGAGCAATCCCTGCTCCTTGGATCAAAATATTTTTTCTTTGAGTATGAATTCCATGTGATGGTAAGGAATGATGCTGATGACAAAAAGTGCAGCTGAAGATAAAATGGTGAAAAAAAAATAAGGATGATGAGCTAATAATAGCTAGCAGCCTTTTCAGACTTAGGTTTAAGGAGATTAGATGAATAATTGCTGGGACAAGGAGAAAATCTAGAGAATTTGAAGTGTGGTGTTATCAGTGTTTTGTTAATGTTCAGTTTTATTTCTTGCTTTTCAGCAGAGCTGAAAATGAAACAGTGGAAGATTTTTAAGAGATGCTAGGAGGGTAAATTATCGGAATAACAGTTTGAGAAATATAGAAATCTGATTAATTTAGGAACTTGTGATGATTGACCGTATCTTAATGGGAATGTATTGGCTGTACTCTTGAACTTAGTTTTTTCTATAAAATCAGGAAGATTTTTTTACCCACTTAAGGTTGCTCCACGAGCAGCAGATGTCTAGTGAAATTCTAATGAAATATTATAACACATACATTGCAATTATAATCTTGCTATTATACATTACTATAAGATCTGTTGGTAATTGTTCCTAAACAACATATAAAATAATTGAAAATGTGATTCAATTAAGGGAAAGTACTTTGTACAAAGCTATTTTATGCATGCCTATTGAACTGATGTCCCATTGGATGTTAGGAATTGTTTTATTCCCTGAAATTCATTGATTTTTCAGTGATTTGTTGAATCAATCTACCTTTTACTTATGGAGCTTTTAAGGAAACTGGTTTTCTGTATGAATAGTGTCAAAAATATAAGGATCAGGGTTATTTAAGAGTTTTGAATGAGAAATCTGGTTTGATTTGTTCTGTAATTCATTTGTTTTCCTGTCTGTCCTTGGCTTCTGGCAAAAAAAATATGCCCATGTTGGAGAATAATTGTACCTTTCATTTAACAACCATGTGATTTGCTTAAGAACCATGGTGATTCACTTAATGACCACTATGACAAATGTAAAAAAATGGGTCCAGTTCAGGGGTGGGTTCTAAAATTTTTTACTACCGGTGGGCGGGTGGGGGGCAGAACCGGTTCAGTGACATCAGATTGTCACCGCTACAGTCTCAGTGGAACCGGGCGGAACCGGGAGGACCCCACCGTTGGTCCAGTTACATGGGTGACTTGACTTACAACTGCAATGACTTAAAACCAGATTTTCAGTCCAAATTGTGACTCTAGACTTTTCTAGCTAGTAAGAGGTATATCTTTCTTGGGATAATTGCATGAACTGCATGAATATTCAATGACGTCTCTATACTTTTTAATATTAAGATTTGGCTTGTTGTGAAATATTCTGGGAAACAAATGGTTATGCTTGGCGTTCTGTGAGTGAATTAAACTCTGAAAGTGAGTTAGAGGATTTAGGGAATGTATCTACACATTCTTGACTGGTTGCCAAGGTCCTGTTTTGTGTCATAGTAAAGGTCACAAATGGACTAGAGTAGAGACCTTGGAATGTATGCATAAATTCTGCTATGCAGAATTAGTTTTCTTTCTGAAAACACAGGCATAAGTTTGTCAACATTCCTTGAACGTTGAATAAGTTTGCCAACGTTCCTTGAAATTCATTCAGAGAGCTGTTTATTATTTTACTTGCTCCAACCTAAATAAAGGAATAAATTAGGAGAGATTCTAGTTTGGGAGAAAATATTCATGTTTTGTTGTAATAATGAAGAATATATGTAACTCGGTGCTGTGAATTGTTGAGTTCTTGGATCATGATTTTACCTAGTCTGGTGATGAAAAGCTGGCAAGGAGAAAATAAAGCTCATTGAGAACCTATCAAATGTTTGTCTTTAGGAGGAGGACTATTGTGTGTTTTAACACATTAGATTGTGCTATATACCTCTGTTAGGTACTCTGTTAATCCTGGAACCTGTGAGAAGGGCTTTGTGTCCTGTGAGGGATAAAGAACTATTCCAATTAGAAAACCAAACAGTAGTGTAAAGTGTTCTGAACATTTTTTTCCCACAAAACATCTAGCTAGAAAGCCATTTCTAAGACTTTTAAAGTCTTTTTAAACTCTTGTTTTTGTTCATATTTCACCTGATTACCAATACTTCAGGTCTGTAATACCTCAGGATGCATGCGCACACACATACCCTTCTTATGCTAAGACCTTAATGAACTCCCCTAAATTGCTTACTGTCAACTTTCATAGGGAAAGGGCTTCAACAAATTGCTCTCAGTGGGAGCAATTCTTGTTTCTCTCCCTATTGTCTTTTATTAGCTCTTTCCCTTGGTCCACACTACTGCCTATTATTATTGCTTTGCCCCTCAAGAGAGCAGATTAGCAAGCACTGGTAGCAGGGGAGAAGGAGAAGCAAAATAAGAGATAAGCAGTGGCCCTTTGCTGCAGTGGGATTTTTGGCAGAAAGGAGAATAGTAAATAAAGAATGGTGAAAAAAAAGTACAAGAAAGGCTGCCTCAATCTGCTGAACATTCATATAATTGGATGCTGTGACTCATGCAATCAATTTTGTAAGTCTTACTTATCACAGCTCAAAGAGATGTATCAGCCTGGAAAACAACAACAACATTAGACTCAGGAAAGCAAGAAGTAACATTTACAACTTCCATTTATTCAGACTAACTGTTTGCCTAAGCAATGGTTTCTTTGCCTCCAATCCTGTTAAATTTATCTGTTACTTTTTTAAAAAAAAACATATATTCCTATTCCACTGTATTATATTCATGCCGAAAAGCATCTCAAGTAAGTGGTTCAAAGAGTCACATCAGGATAAAATTGGAGCTACCTTGCCCAGGTATATAATGCAGAAAGTTCATGTCTCAGTGGTAAAGCAAGTGGGGGAGAGGGGGGGCACCCAGATTGAATCTATGATATATCCAGAAAAGGCAAAGGAAGATTTCTATCTGAAATATGAGAGACAACACTAAGTTAAAAATGGATAATGGTTTCACTGCACCACACAAAATGGGCCATTTGCACACTGACTATACATTTGGATAAAGTCAATAATGTCTAGCAGATAGCTTTTCATTTTTCTATTATTTCTCTCCCCTGCCACAGCATTTCCTATTTTTTTTTCATGCAGTGTAATTCTAATTTCTTGACACTTTCAGTATTTTCCCCTTCCTAGAAGTAGGTCACTTTGAGATACCACATCCAGGAAGGTTTTTTTTTTCCTCAAGTAGCTCATTCATGTGTTTTAACCTCCTTCCCCTCCCATTTTAGTACACCTTTAGTAATCCAGCTAGCTTTCGAGTGTTAGTTTTCTGCCTACAGAAGGTAAATAGATGCCTTGTGGAGCAAGAGAGGAAGCAAATCACTTGCTACTTCTCTTTCCCACCTCATATTATCTGAGCAAGGGGAAGGGCTTGCTCAGATAATTTTTTATGCCAGAAAGAAAGGGGGTGGGGGTGGGAGACCTGCAGATAGACAATCAGAACAGTTGAATGGATAATCAGCTTGAAGAATATTAAAGGCAATCAATTGGCTTAGTCAGGAAATATCCAAACATTGTTTTCTAGCCACAGAAGTGGTCAGAATGCAATGATAGGAATGCTAGATCAGTACTGAAAGATACAGAATTGCACTGCTATTTAGTTGTATGTTGTTTTGTGACAACATACGCTTGGATAATAGCATGAGCTGCCATCTGGAAGGGCTAGAAGAAGGGTTCCTAGAAGCATTGCTAGGCTAAGGGGAAAAGACCATTTGAAAGCAGAAGGGGTGTAAGGGGCACTTAGCCATTTTTATAACATGCTTCTTTATTCCAAATTTCATTCCTCTCATCAGCTGGTTTTTAAGTTGCTGCTGGATTCTGTTACAAAGTTGAAATCAATGTGGTTTTATCTGATGCTAGGAGAAAAAATTGTTAAGGAATTCTTCTGTGGGTCCTTGAACAAATAAGGTACAAAGGAAAGGGGAGAATACCAATTGAAATATTTCTTGCTGTCTCTCATTTAATTTCTCTTGCTTTAACACTAGAATATTTGTTTTTAAAAGGAATAGCAATAGCACTTAGATTTATATACCGCTTCCCAGTGCCTTACAGTCCTCTCTAAGAAGTTTACAGAGTCAGCATATTGCCCCCAACAATTTGGATCCTCATTTTACCGACTTCAAAAGGATGGAAGGCTGAGTCAACCTTGAGCCTGGGTAGATTCGAACTGCCAAATTGCAGGCAACTGGCAGTCAGCAGAAGTAACCTGCAGTACTCCATTCTAACCACCGTGGCTCTTTAATTCTTTAATCAGAGCAACTGAATTAACTAGGATTGACCATATGGAATGCAGTATCCCAGCTACCAATTCTACCTGCTAGTTTGTTTTTTAATGCAATTTTTGCAGTCATGAAAGGAACGGGGTAGTTATTTAAAGGACTGCTGGATTTTCCAAGAATCACTTAAACTATTAAGGCTGAATTAGGTACTGAAAGGCCTAAAAATTACTTATTTAAAACATTACAGACTTTGGAAATGTGTATCCTAAGTTCAGAAATGTTTTATTTATTTATTTATATTTATTTATATTAAATTTATAGACCGCCCTTCTCCCTGAGGACTCAGGGCGGTGTACAGCCGGAATTAAAAAACACATAATATAAACAATAAGAACAATTAAAAATAGAATAATAAATTTTGGCTCAAATTAAAAATACCAATCCCCATAAAATTTAAAATTTAAAATTTAAAATATAAAATACTGCTTATGCCAGCCCGGCTTGTTTGAAGAGGTAAGTTTTCAGGGCACGACGGAAGGCACTGAGGTTTTGAATTGTCAACAGACCTTATGTAATTGTCAGAGCTAAAAGATTAAACAGAAATCGCTTATTTTCTCCATTTCTATTCTATTTCAACAATCACGGTCAAAGGATGTCACAACTACCAAAAAAAGTGTTTTTCTTAGCTGTTATAGAAAGAGAAATTCCATTGTGTTAAAACAGATGGTGTGATTTTATTACCCGCCTTCCCTAAAGCATGGACGTGTTCTGATTTTCCTGGATAATTTTTGCATCAAACTTCACTTGTAAATTTATAGCACATAAAAATATAAAGAGAATCCTGTAGGATCCAACCAACAAACTCATATAGTTTCGCCGAGTACTCTCAGAGGCATCTACAGGGAAGAAGGGATTTTAAAAAAGAAACCTCAAGGTGGTAGACATAATCACATGGCAAAAGCTCTGTGTCAGGTTTCCAAGTAACACCCTCAACGAACCATCCTCTTGTATGTGTGTTGATGTTCAAAGGGATGGAGCTTTTATTGAGTAATTGCATGTGTCATCTTGACTCTTCTTTTTATCCCATTCTAATGGGAACTCCACTATCAGGGTGTAATTTGTGGTCCTTCTAATTATTATCTCATGGAATAAATTAGGTTGGGAATCTTATGGCTGCCAATACTAAAAGTAATATATTGCTATCACAGCTTGCATTCATTAGCAGCAGTATCCTGCATGAGCTAGTTTAATCCCCTTTAAAGTTGTCCCAGCTAGTAATCATTACCATGTAAATGGCCTGGAGAGTGAAAAAGTGAATCACAGCTATTATATGTACTGGTCTTAAATATAGGACCTCGATTTAGTTGGCAGTGCTTTAGGCTTACTGAAATTAATGCAATAAATTAGTCCTGATTTCAGTGGAATTAAAAGTATAGTTAGGTGCTATTACAAACTATTTACAATTTCTTATGGTTCAACAACAACCTAAAGAATAGTGCAACTTAGTTTCTAATCCATACAATTAAACATAATTCCATTTCAAACAGATTTAGATTAAGTTTTTAAAAAAATAAATGCTATATCATCTGGACCATGACATATGGGAAAAATGTAAAATAGTACAGAAGTAAGCTGCGATTTCACATTTGTACAAAAGATTACAGTCCAGTCAATTTTTATTGGAAGTGTACCTAAACACTTTCAAAAATTTATGAGGGCAACATGTGCAGGGAACAAAGTTTAATAAGGAGATGTAGCTGTTATTTCATGGATTTTTAACTTTCAGTCATCATTGATTTAGTTAAAATTAATTTATAACATTAATATAAATTCCCACATAATTAAATAAATTTTTATACATAGCCAAGACTCTTTTTATGTCTCTTTCCTTTTTAGTATAATAAACATTACTTTGGTTGTCTGAAATCAGAGATTATAATTTTAAGCAATAATTTAAGAGTGCTAATTCAACCATTCATTTCTAAGAATTACGGTAAATGTGTTAATTGGTTTTTTTTTTAATTTGATTTATATGCCGCCCTTCTCCGGAGACTCAGTTTGTGCCAGTATTGTTTATAGAAGATACTTATTTAGAATTATTTGATTTTTTTCATACTATAATGGTATGGTGTGCACTAATCCTTACCCATCACAAGCAAATAACTGTGCTTAATGGAATAATAGCTTGAAAGGCATCAATTGGTACCTACACAATTTGAGACTTCCAGAGATGAAGAACATTGTCTACTAGGAATGTACACTGAACCAGAATATGTGATTACAGATAGTCCTTGACTTATGACCACAATTGAGCCCAAAATTCCCATTGCTAAGTGAGTTCTGACCCAAATTATAGCCTTTCTTGCAGTTGTTAAGTTAGGCAGACGGGTGTTAAGTGAATCTGGCTTCCCCATTGACTCAATAGCAGTAATTGTGAGTGGGATCTTGGAGTCCTAGTGAACAATCATTTAAATATGAGCTGCAGTGTGCAGCAGCTGCCAAAAAAGCCAACACAGTTCTGGGCTGCATAAACAGAGGGATAGGAGCAACTTAGAACTAAGGAGAAATTTCCTAACAGTTAGAACAATTAATCAGTGGAACAACTTGCCTCCAGAAGTTGTGAATAGTTGAACACTGGAAGTTTTTAAGAAGATGTTGGATAACCATTTGTCTGAAGTGGTGTAGAGTTTCCTGCCTAGGCAGGGGGTTGGACTAGAAGACCTCCAAAGTCCCTTCCAAACTCTGTTATTCTGTCTGTTCTGACTTTGCTTGTCAGAAGGTCACAGAAGGTGATCACATAACCCTGGAACACTGCAACCATCATAAATATAAACCAGTTGCCAAGTGTCTGAATTTTGATCTCGTGACCATCAGGTTGGTGCACTGGTCGTAGGTGTGAAAAACAGTCATAAGCCACCTTTTTAGTGGCTTTGTAACGTCAAACAGTCATTAACCGAATGGCTATAAATTGAGCTGCATTTAGATTGCTGGCATATAATTTATATTTATTTGTCCAATTTTATATGGCTGACCACCTATCTGATAACTCTGAATGTGAAGCAAAGAAAATAAACAAAAGATTACATTAAACTAAAACCAAATAAAACTCCATCAAGGTTTAACCAAAATACTAATGGTATTTATATAAGGGGATTTATTTCACTACAACGTGCTTCTTTTGCACTAAGAATGATTTTTAATTACTTTTCTCACCATGATATTTTGTTTTGGGCCAAGATTCAACTGTCAGAAAACAAGATGATATCTAGCTGCTTAGTTTTCGGAAAGAAACTGTATTTGGTGATTTTATTTTCTACTATTTTATTTTCATGGGCTGCAAGATTGAAAAGGCAAACTAGTTTTTGCAGCTTAGAGATGGAAACAGGTGATGTCTAAACAAAGACAAAAGGCCATGACTGTTTCCGCAATAAAGTGCTTGTATAAACTTCAGGGAACATAAAGACAATCTTTTGCTGATCTATTTAAGCCACCAATGTTTTCTAAACTGTACTTCACCGAGCTAAAGTACATGACAAAATGTACATTTTACATTGTGTAGTGCTTCTTCAGATTTTTTTAAAAAAAATTCTACATTTAAATATAGAAGGGATGTCGGTATATAGCAAGGATAGGCAACTGCAGTCTTAAACATCCCATTATTATTATTTTAAGAAGTTTCCAAGCAACAAGTCGCTCCCGTTTCTGTCTCTAATTTCCCCCCATTTCTCATCTAGCAGTTCCTCCAGAACTCAAAATTGTACCCCTGAAGTTAGAATCAAGGCTTTCCTGGCTGTTCTACCAAGTGCTGGGAATATGCTGCAATTTGCCTGTTCGCTCTTTTATGGTTGATCCTGAAAGACAGCTCCACCACTATCTAACCATCACTTCAATATCTTCATTGTCAATTGTAAGGCTTTCTAGTTGGGGCATCTCAGTCTTGGTAGAGTGTCTTAACTGATACAATAGCTGGAGTTTGGTGAAGGCTGTCTGGCCATGGTTTTTGCCTCAGCAGGAACTCAGGATCCAGGTGGAACAAACCACAAATTACCTCTTCCACAATATCTGCCTAGGTTAATGTTATTTGATGCTTATACACTATTAGTAACTTTTCTTCGTTGGGTTTAAGCTGTGTTTGTCTGGCCCCATCTAGATTCCTCTAGTTTTAACCTTCCATAACATCACTGATACAGGCTGTGGTGGCAAATATCACCCTGAACCAGTGGTGAAATTCTCCACGGATTGCCATCGGTTCACTTCCTGCACATGCACAGCATGCACCAAATGTGCGCTGCCCACACACATGCACAGCGTGCACCAAAAGCATGCTGCCTGTGCATGCGCAGTGCACGCCAAACACATGCTTTGCATGGAAAAAGAAAACTTCACTAGGTAAGTAGAACAGTGAGGGGAGAGAACAGCTATGCCACACTATAAACCGCATGGCATAGCTGATTGTCGGAAATACCAGTTTGGACGAACCGGTAGCTTTTTTAAACTACTGGTTCACCTGAACTGGTAGTTTTTATCACTACCAATTCGCCCAAACTGGGCTGAACCAGTAGCATTTCACCCTTGCCCTGAACAAAAAAATTGGCATTTTCTAGGCACTTCATCTATACATTATATTTCACAGGGACAGCACTGCAACCCCATACTGGAACTTTCCTGCACTTGTTTTCTGTCCATGACACTGACTGGAACCACCACTTAGGTGCCAAACCAGTGGTGGGATTCAGCCAATTCGCACCCCTTCAGGAGAACCGGTTCTTAACTTTTTGAGCAGTTTGGCAAACTGGTTGTTGGAAGAAATTATTAGGGCAGAGAACCAGTTGTTAGATTACTTGAAT
Organism: Ptyas mucosa; assembly: GCA_012654045.1. NCBI lineage: Eukaryota > Metazoa > Chordata > Lepidosauria > Squamata > Colubridae > Ptyas > Ptyas mucosa. The sequence continues at coordinate 34,364,825 of WNWU01000006.1, read as the reverse complement.
CCCACCACTGTGCCAAACTACTATATAACCATACCCTGGGCTTCCAAAGGTTGTAAGTGTTCAAAAGAATACAGTGATCAATGATACTGAAAGCCACTAAAAGGTCTAAAAGAACAAAGAGGAGTGTGTTCCCCTGTTCAGGACCCAATAAAAATAATCTACTAATGCAGTTCCAGTTCTATAACTGGCTTAATCTCAACCGGAAATGATTCAGATAATCCATTTCCTCCAGGCTCTATAACTATTCCCCCCTCCCCTTCTCCACAGCCTTTCCTAAAAAGTTCCACAACAAAACAAACAACTTTTAAAAGTTGTTAAAAATGTTGGGGTTTGGGAGGGTTCCCCCCCCCCAACAAAAAGCACATTTCTGCAGCATTGTCTTCTCTCTCTCTCTCTCAAAGAAGCATTCCCTCCTGGATCCCACCATTCTTATCCTACCTAGTCACCTGAAGGGACCAGAGGATATGAGCCTAATACACAGGTAGCAGAGTTCAAACTACAAAGAATCCTGTCCAAGTTTTGGCATTCCCTAAATTGACGAGTATCATAATAGTACAAGATGCCACCTTACTCATCATCATCATCAACAATGCGCAACTGGTGTCCAACCCAGAACGGATATGAGGAGCTTCATCTGCCAAGAATCCTGCAACTCATTTAGCATGCCTGCAAGCATTTTATCCTGTCCATCTTTCCCCAGAAAGATCTAGGTAACCCTTATCAAATGGAAAACTATGGATGCAATAAGCATGGAGAACTAAGACTTTGTTGCGCTGTGTACTCTTGAACCAGAACTCTTATCAATGTTTGGTCACCTTCACTTCTGGTTTTGTACCACAATTGTTGTGAGTATTTTCTGCAGGAACATACTTCCAAACAAGGTCATGGAGTGAAAGGGATTTATTTGCAGAAGTCCAGGAAAAGCCTATTTTTAGACTTTGAGGGAAACAGTGGCCAGTTCTGAAAGAGAAAATTCCAGCAAAAAATCATTGTGATCCCTATTCCCTAAATAGCTTAAAAGCTACTGATCTAAACTAAGAATGAGTTCTCTACACAGCACAGTTATAAGCACACATTCAATTCCCCCCCCCCAACCAAATACTATTTCACCACACACTCTAAATTTTAGTCCAAGAAGCTGAGAGGGTAAATAAAGACCGAAAGTCATATTAAATGTCTCCTCCACCCAATGGGATGCCTCACGTCTTCCCTTTATGTCATATATAATATTGCTTAAATTAGAGCTTGGCTGAAATTACAAGGCTTATGTTCTCCTAACTCTACGCTGGACAATACATAAAGCTCATGATACATTATTGCGCAAAACAGCTGGTGTACCCTGGATAATGGCTTTTTCAAATAGGATAATGAATTGTAAATTAAAATATTGTGGTACAGGCCATTAGAGAATGGCTTGCAATTTCAGAGTTATCAGTGGATAGCTCTGTGATACCTTCTGAATGACCTTGTGGTGGATCTTATGTTATCATTCTGCTATGCGACCCTTGATGCCCTTGTGTACTGTAAAGATATTTTAAGCAACTGCAGTGCTGACAGGACCAGCGATTGCTGGCACATTATGCTAGACATGAGCAAAGCTTTCCGGTGTTGGGTGTGTGGAAAACCTAAGGGTGAGTGTTCAAAGGTGTCAGTCCAGTGTTAGGAAAGCAGAAGGAAAACAGAGGCACTAAGTACATTCTTCATACCTGCATAGTGGCTGACTAGGGCTGTTTTTAATGCCAGGATGAAAGCATCATTTGCACAATTGTTTCTCACTCTATGAGGGACACTGTGGCTCAGTGGCTAAGACGTTGAGCTTGTCGATCAAAAGGTTGGCAGTTCAGCGGTTTGAATCCCTAGTGCCGTGTAACAGGATGAGCTCCTGTTACTTGTCCCAGCTTCTGCCAACCTAGCAGTTTGAAAGCCCATAAAAAATGCAAGTAGAAAAATAGGGACCACCTTTGGTGGGAAGGTAACAGTGTTTCATGCATCTTTGGCATTTAGTCATGCTGGCCACATGACCACGGAGACGTCTTCAGACAGCGCTGGCTCTTTGGCTTTGAAACGGAGATGAGCTCTGCCCCCTAGAGTCGGGAACAACTAGCACATACGTGCGAGGGGAACCTTTACCTTTACTTCTCATTCTGTTGATGTTGTTTTAGTCAAGTTGTGTTTTCTGTCTGCCATTGGCTGACAAAATAATGTGATTACTGGGATCATCAGAATTTTGGCTGCAGGAATTGAAGTCACTATATGTCATAAGGTAGATTACTTGACAAACACCCTTTTTAGATAATTATCCCTACTTTTTAAAGTTTTTTTAAAGTTATATTTTTGTTTCTTTAGCTTAAACTGGTTTCCAACCACCATCTCTGATTGATGTCCAATGACACAAAAGTTACAGATTTTCCTGTCTACCTTGTAGTCCTTTTTCTGTCGAAATCTCTCTGAAGTTAAAGGAATTCTTCAAAAGTAGATCTGATGGGCGAATGGAGTAATGTACTGAAGGCAGATTTTGTTGCGTGAGCAAAAATTGACTTGGGTGAAGTTGGATGGAGAGTTTATCTCTCTCTCTCTCTCTCCCTTCCTCCATGATAACTCCTATTATGTTGTTGTTTTATAGGAGCTCTTTTCAAAATAGAGAAATATTTCATAGATATTTAAATATTTTAATACACAGAGATTTCTTTTTATTTATTTATTCACAAAATTTAATTGCCACCCATCTCATATCCAATGACTCTGAGTGGCTTACAACTTTAAAATTGATCGTAAAAAACACAGCAGATAAAAACATTAACAGATAAAGTCATTAATACAAGATGGCAAAGAAGGGAACCAGACACATGGAGGTGGGGGGAGGAGGTGGGATTAAGTTTTAATTAGTCAACCACCTCTAGTATGAAATTCTTCCAAGTGGGACCCCAAGCCATCTGGCAAAGCCAAGTCTTAAGGCTCTTTTGAAACATCAGGAGGGTGTGAGCCAATCTCACCTCAGGGGCTAATATATTCCAGAGAGCAGAAGCCATGGCAGAGCAGGTTCTTCTTCCTGGATCCCTCCAACCAAAATTTCCCCCTCTGTATGCCCCCTCTGCTGGCACTGGTGGGGCGGGACAGTCCCATCGTGAGACAGTTCCTCAAGTAGACTGGACCCATGCCATGCAGGGCTGTAACACCTTGAATTGCACCCAGAAGCAGACCGGCAACCAGTGCAGCTTGCAATGCTGTGGTATAATATGGCCCAGTCTGGGAGGCCTAAGAACTGCCCCCGCAGCTGCACTGTGCACCAGCTGTACTTTCAGAATGTTCTTCAAGTGTAGCTTCATGTAGAGCTCATTGCAATAGTGAGACGAGTAGGGCTGAGCGCAGGAACTCCTGATCCAGAAAAGGCCACAAATGGAGCACAAAACGAAGTTATACCTAGGGTCTCCTACAGTGGTGAAATCCAAATTTCTTTACTACCGGTTTTGTGGGCGTGACTTGGTGGGCGTGATGTGGCTTGGTGGGCGTGGCAGGGGAAGGATGTTGCAAAATCTCCATTCCCACCCGACTCCAGGGGAAGGATTGCAAAATTCCCCATTCCCTTCCCACTCCTGGGGGAAAGATATTGCAAAATCTCCATTCCCACTCCACTCTGGAGTGGAGGTGGTATTTGCCGGTTCTCAGAACTACTCAAAATATCTGCTACCAGTTCTCCAGAACCTGTCAGAACCTGCTGAATTTCACCTACCTCCTACCTGCGACTGCCACCTGCTCTTCAAGAACTTACTTCTATTTACATCTAACAAGGGATTTTCCTGGATGGAAAGAACCCTTGAGGACAGAATGGCTAATTAATTCAAGATATTATATTATATTATATTATATTATATTATATTATATTATATTAT
>WNWU01000006.1:34328937-34360925 GCA_012654045.1 Ptyas mucosa | reverse complement strand
TATTATATTATATTATATTATATTATATTATATTATATTATATTATAAATATTATATTAGTTATATTATATTATATTAGTTATATTATATTGTTATGTTATGTTATGTTATGTTATCTTATCTTATCTTATCTTATCATTATTCATTTTCATATGCATGCACAATCAAATGCAGAGAGTTATTTCTGGAAAGAAACCCACCCAGAATTAACAGGCATTCTTTGCCCTGGGAAATACTGTAATCTCAAATCAGACCAATTGTTTTTAGCAGTATTTACACCATCTATTCCATTTGTATTAATCCAGAGTATGTTTAGAGTCTGCCTTATATTCAGGGTAATAAACGCTTTTCTTAATGTTATTCTTTCCCTGGGATGGCCTTGGAAATCCTCTAGTGAATAAGCTAAGAGTGACTGAGATACTTTTAGTGAATCAATACCTAGGTCTGCTTTAAGCACACATAAATGTCACTTTCTGACTTTGCTCTGTGCACAAAATGCAATGAATGGTAAGAGGAACAGCTGGCACTGGAAACAAATTGGCTGACTTGAAATATATTTATTGAATTCATAGGCTGCTCTGCCTAACAAGAGAAGCACATAATGGCCAAATGTGCCCATTTACCTATTGGCAAATAGCTTGCAATTAAAAAATAAATCGCTCACTCAGATTCAGCGTACCAAATGCAGAAAAACAAATTTAGTAGCATAATTAGCAGCATCTGAATGAAAAGCACTTTTTGAGCTTAAATAATGTGGTTACCAGTATTACATAATGAAAACTGCCAATGTGGAATTGCTAGCTGAAACTTCTTTTTAGAACAGATAAACCAAATGTTTAATTATACCACAAGAAATTCCTACAACTGACATAGTCAAGGGGAGGTCTAGCAGTTCAGCTGAAGTCGCAGAATTCTGCAGCCAAATACAGAGGTGGCCTACAACTTCTGCCTGAGGCGAAGGACTTCTGAAATCCCCATACTGTACGCCCAGAAGCCATGCTTGGCATGCCAACATAATCTGGCTTTATTTCCCCTTGCACTGCTCATCGGGAAGCAAACAGTAACTGAGGCATCCACAGCACGGAATACAACCAGTGGTGAAATCCAATTTTTTTTACTACCGGTTCTGTGGGCGTGGCTTGGTGGGCATGGTGTGGCTTGGTGGGTATGGCAGGAGAAAGATACTGCAAAATCCCCATTCCCTCCCCACTCCTGGGGGAAGAATATTGCAAAATTTCCATTCCCACCTCACTCTGGGGCCAGCCAGAGGTGGTATTTGCCAGTTCTCCGAACTACTCAAAATTTCCACTACTGGTTCTCCACAGCCTGTCAGAACCTGCTGGATTGCACCCCTGAATAGAACTCACCACAGCCAACTCACCATGATCAACTCACCACGGCCAACTCACCACAGGACAACTCAATATGACCAATTCGCCACAGGAAACTCGCTGCAGGACAATGCAGCCATTCAATTTCATTATTTAAAACAATTAAAAAATTATTTTAATTTTTGTCATTCACATTTCATTTTGTCCCTCCTTTGGCATCCTTTCTTTAATGATTCTATTCCACTATTTCTTTGGTAGTAGTGTAACCCTTGTCCTGTGACGAGTTGGCCCGGGGCGAGTTGTCCATGGCAAGTTGTCCAGGGGAGAGTTGACCACGGTGAGTTGGCTGCAGCAAGTTGACTGTGGTGAGTTGGCTGTGGTGAGTTGTCATAGACACCCCCCCCACACACACACAGCAAAATAATTTCATTGCATTAAATTATTGCATCATGAAGCAAACTCTGCATTTATATATTTCTGTCGAGGCATGTGATAAAAGTGTGCAAGTTGTAAGTTTTGAGTATAACACATGCTTCATCACTTGCCCCTCCCCTGCATGCCTAAAATATAACACTATCCATTGGTTGGGTCAAAAAAAAAATCAAAATAGTGACAAAATTGAAGGTGTGTCCCTTTTTATGTGAACAGTACTTTGATGCATGTATAAAAATGCATCACAACAACCATCTTGATTTTGTTTTAAATCCCTCTTGTGTTATGATGTGAGCCCTTGGGCTTCGTTTGAAACAAGCATACCTGTAGTCATTCATGTGAGATGAAGGACTAGAGATATGTATGTTAATTCACCTTCTCCCAACCGAGCCTTTTTATGCAGAGAGTGACTCCTCCATCCGTGGAAACCCTGTGTGCAATTTAAAAATCCTGATTTCTCTAAATTCAAAATCATGGAAACAGGTGTACATTATTTATTTTTAATCCTACCTTTATTACTTTTAAGGCGGTAAACATATCTCATACTCCTTCCTCCGTATCCACACACACATATCCAGTGGTGGGATTCAGGTAATTTAACAACCGGTTCTCTGCCCTAATGATTTCTTCCAACAACCAGTGTGCCAAACTGCTCAGAAAGTTAACAACCGGTTCTCCCGAAGTGGTGCGAACTGGCTGAATCCCACCACTGCACACACCCCACCCACAACAACAACAATGCTGTGAGATGGCTTGGGCTGAGACAGAGTGACTAGCTCAAAGTCACCCAGTTGTCTTTCATGCCTAAACAGGATTAGAATTCACAATCACCTGTTTTCTAGTCTGGTGTCTTAACCACTAGATCAAACTGGTTAAGAAAGGTTAGGGTTCGAGGTTCGAGGTTTATTTAATTTGTATACTGCCCTATCTCCCGAGGGACTCAGGGCGGTGAACAGCCATATAGTAAAACAATATGCGTACAAAATTTAAAACAAATTAAAATCCGATTAAATGATTTGGCCTTAATATTTAAAACCCTAATAATTGTTGGTTGAAAGTTATCCTTCCTATATATAAAGAGATGAAGATGGGAACAATGAGGGAAATATATTTGCTTATTCCTGTACACCTATAATTAAGAAAATTGAGTAAGTCTTCTGATCAGGCAAAATATAAAAATTATAACATCAATTTTGGATGTGCATAATGAAAATCTGAATTTCCCAACCATAAGAAGTGGTAGTAGTCCTTTGCCTAATTAGATTCTTTTTAAGTAAAGAATTGGACCAAAGAATTGACAATAACTACAATAATGGCATGAATACTGAAACAATTGAAAAGTACTAATAAAAATTATTGACAATTCATGTTAAAAATTAATCATGGTGCATACACAGTGGTGGGTTGCTACTGGTTCACCCCAGATTGGGCGAACCGGTAGCGGTGGCAGGAGGCTCCGCCCACCCACCTGGATGCTTCTGCATATGCGCAGAAGTGGTGCATGTCTGTGTGAGCGTATGCGAGCGCATGAACGAACCGGTAGCAAACTAAATTGAAACCCACTACTGTGCATACATCATGGGTATGGCCGTATAAGTGAGAAACTGAGAAACTATCTTTATTCACCCACACACTTTGAGCTTACTCTTAGGAGGAAAATACAAATAAGCAAATTAATATTCAGTCTATTACCTTGTGTGTGCGTGTTTAGTATGCCTTTGACATTTGTTCTGTGAGCTGAATTAAGGTGGCCATCCAGTGCACATTTTATGAAAATAAACTCCATCAGACCAAGCAGGATTAAGGTTGGTGTGTGTAAGGATTGCTCTGTGTATTTTAATTTCATCATACTGTATAATTTTCTAAAAGTTGCTATAAGCGTTCACATCTTTCACCTGGTGTTCCCTACCTTCAACATGGAAAATATTTTTATATTTAGAAACATTAAGCTATTTACTCTTCCAGCAGGGAAGATACTTAAGCAAGCATGTCCAACACAAAGTTTACTGCTACCGTTAAGACTAAGTGAGGTCTGTAGACATAACAGCTGACTCAGAAGAATGAAATTATCTAGTGTGGCTTTCATGATTCTTGACCAATCCTCCTGCTTCATAAGCTCAGGGCTGGTAGGAAAAATAGGAGTTTTACTCAGGCTTCTACACAATGTGTGTACTGTCAATCTTCTCAGCTTTATCCCTAAGTACAATAATCAATCAAGCTCTGAAGCACTTTGGATCTGACTTTCCAAAAATACTTCAGAATCTGAAGGAGCCAAAATGTAGCCCCCATCTGTAACGTCTTAAAGCTATTGTGCCTTTCATGCTCGTTGGGACTTCTGCACATTCCAAAAGACCCTTTGAAGGAGTTTATCTCTTCAAAAAAGATAAATGGTAGTTGAGATATTACGATCAAACCTTCCTTCAATTGTAAGGTGTATGAATGTGTGTGTTTGTGTGTGTGTGCGCGCACGCGCTATTGACAGAGATACCAGAATGGTGGGGTTTTAATAGTCATATTTTCTATGCCACCCACTCTCCGAGGACTCTGGGCGGCTTACACCAAAGACAGTATACTAAATAGCATATTGCCCCCAACAATCTGGGTCCTCATTTTATCCACCTCAGAAGGATGGAAGGCTGAGTCAACCTTGAACCGGTGAGATTTGATCCGCTAATCTGCTGAACTAGCAATCAGCTGAAGTAGCTGCAGTACAGCACTCTAACCACTGCGCCACCTCGGCTCTTTTTGATCTATCTCAACTATTCTGACCTTCCTTGAGGACATGATCGCTAAAATTAGGCAAGGCTGCTGCTCATATGTTCTATGTGATCCAAAGGACCCCTGAAGAGGTTAAATTTAATTCCTTGTGTTTTTCACAAAGTTTCTGTTTTGGCATAAACATTCTAAAATGGATTCTAAAATGAAGGCTGGCTGAGAATTGGATGAACCTTGTGAAAGGTATTTTAAGACAGATTTCTAAGGCCAAAAGGAAAAAGTGTGTGTCAAAGCGAAGACATGCAAAGCAAAACTCTTTTTTTTTTGGTCTTAAATCCCATTCACATGTTTTTTCATGTTCTATCTCTATCCATCTCCCCTTCCACAGCAGTGAAATGGGGAGTTGGTAGCCACAGTTATACGTAGGCTGTGCACCAATGCCCTCCAATTAAAAACATGCATTTTGTTTCTCCATCTACTATGTTCAGAGGAAATCTTTGTGGTGGCTTTCTCTTTGAGTCTCTTTCTCTCTCTTGGTCTGTATTGTGCAGAGTTCATATTTCAAATAATAATTCATCTTTGGTAACTCCATCTTCATGAGTTTTTTTTCTTTTCTTTCAGCAACAACTACCGGTATTAATCTTTCTTTTTTTTAATTAAGAAACAATAGTTCATTATTTCTGAAAAGTATTTCTCATCGCGTTTCTTTTAGAACAGGAAGATTATCAGCCAATTCAGACGCAACTATTACTGGCAGAAGATATGGTGGCTTGGGAGAATCTGGATATTACAATTCTGACTTCAAAGCCACAATGTCTAAGTGTTCTATTATTTTCCTCTTCTCAGCTGGGTCTTTATCAGGAGAATTTCATCTTTTCCTATCTTCAGTTCTTATTATAGTCTGTATCAGGAGAATGAGTTATCCCAGATTTTAATTTGTCTATTACGGATTCCTCTTCTCATTATGCGTTCTTCCAGATAGCACCCAAAGTAAAAGCAAAAACTGGCACGCCATGATTCATCTATTGTCATGATAAAGAGCTGAGATGAGAACAGGCAAAAAATAATTCAAGTTTAGAAGGCGTGCTGAAGATACTCTGAAGATTTTGAAATAAAGAGAAATGGCAATACTTGTTAGGCCTTACGGTGAAAGTAGCAAAAGAACCAAAACAAAATTACTTGTTCTGAGGCAAAGGCAAACCTATATAGGAGGTCCTTCACTTGTGACCGTTAGTGACCGTTTGAAGTTATGATGAACGGCTTAGTGACCTTTTGAAGTTATGATGGAGTGGCCCAAACCTCACAACTTACAACTAGATTTCAGAGTTCCAATGTTGCCCCCCCTCCCTGGTCCTGTGACTGTGCTTTGGGTGCTCAGCAACAGGCCTACATTTACAGCTCTTTACAGTGCCCCATGGGCACATAACTACAATATATGATGGGTTTGCCAGAAACTAATTGTTTAATTCTGGTTTCTGGCAAAAACAGGCCCAAAGAACAATAGGTTTGTTAGACAACCATGGTGTTCACCTAATAATTGCAATTTTTACTTAACAACCATGGTAGTCAGTCAATGCCTGCTGAGGAACAAGTCATAAAATTGGGTCTGATCATTTGGTGACCCACTTTATGTCCATGAAGGCTTATGCCCATAATTGCTAGGCTTAATTAGGGCCATAACTCAAGGACTTCCTGTGTACTGCCTGCATTTCTAATTCAACAATGAATACATTTCACCGTGCTCCATAATTCCTTTGGATAACCCAGTTGCTAAGATTATAGGACAAGCAGTTACCTGTACCCTTTGAAATTATGAGATTAATCTGAGTATGTTTAAACACACAATACCACAATGAACTAAAACATGGCTAATCTAATTACCTAGGTTTGTACAACCCATTGTTTGTTTTTTTTTTAACAACTCTGTAATCCCTTGCACTGGAGTGGAGTTGGGGCAACTGAATGGAGCTCAGTTGCCTCAGAAGGCCCTTCCTGAGACCTATACAGAGTTCACAACAGACAATTATTCACTGCACCCAGAGAGAAATATCTACTGCTAACTAGGATCGAACTCACAGCCTCCTGATTGTGAGGCGAGAGCTCTACCTCTAGTCCACAGTGCCACTGAATAAATTTTTTTTAAAAAAATGCTTCAATATACAGAAATTAAAAAGCCACAAAAATAATAAAAAAGGAAGAAATGTTATAATAAATATAAAAACCACTCAGGTTTTAAGCACAATGTGAAAACTTGACTACGTGGAATAATGTTGATCAATTTTTCTATCACATCAATAAAAAGCAACTTCATAAAGCAGAGAGCAAACATATCATTTATCCAAGACTTGAAATGCAGGATGCTGCCTTTCCATTATAAAAGAATGATAATTCTTCATGCTAGGCAAATTCATACTTTTTCATATATTAATAAATTCTGAATTGGGGTTATATAATTCAGAATTATATGTATATCTTTAAGCCTACAGTAATTCCTTTTCCCGGATTCATATTAACAACCAAACAAAAAGAGATAAAAGTGGGCCAAGCTCATATTATATAGCGAGATATCCTCTCCATCATTTTAAACTTACAACATAATAACTTTCACAGGCAATACTTCTTAAACATTCTCTGGGGTGTCAAATAAAGGGGAAAATATGTTGAACCAGCCTCAGTTTAAAATAAAAAGCATGCTTAATATTCGTTAAGATGAAAATGAATATTCTGACTTTTTATTGCAACCTTTTTGCAAATAATCAATATTCACCATAACAATATAGTACTATTGCCAATATCTCTATCTCTATCTCTATCTAGGGGTGAAATCCAGCAGGTTCTGACAGGTTCTGGAGAACCAGTGGCGGAGAACCAGCAAATACCACCTCTGGCTGGCCCCAGAGTGGGGTGGGAGTGGAGATTTTGCAATATCCTTCCCCCAGGAGTGGGGAGGGAATGGGAATTTTGCAGTATCCTTCCCCTGGAGTGGGGTGGGAATGGAGAGTTTGCAGTATCCTTCCTCTGGAGTGGGATGGGAATGGAGATTTTGCAGTATCCTTCCCCTGGAGTGGGGTGGGAATGGAGATTTTGCAATATCCTTCCCCACCACACCCATCAAGCCACGCCCATCAAGCCACACTATGCCAACCAAGCCACGCCCACAGAACCCGTAGTAAAAAAAATTGGATTTCACCACTGATCTATACCTATACCTATACCTATACCTATACCTATACCTATACCTATACCTATACCTATCTATCTCATATACACACACACGCACATACACAGACAGGCAGACAGACAGACAAGAGTCAGTTTGGGGTAGCTTTTTAAGGTTAGAAACAAGGAGACTATGACTGCTAATCCTCCCTCGGGCGCAAGGTCAGCTGACTTTGGGCCAGTCAGCTCAGATCACTCTCAGAATGGGAGAAACAAATCCGCCATATTTGAAACCAACCAAAGTTAATTTATGAAGCATGAATTATAGTGACTGGGCTGATGCAACAATTAGGCTGAAGGTGGGAGCTAACAAGTTAAGCTACCAAACAGCCAACCAATTGTTGTGCGGTTGAGGTTTTGTTTTGTTTAGTTTTTGGTGCCTTTGAGTCATTTATTTATTTATTGGTTGGTTGGTTGGTTAGTTAGTTATTTGTTTATTTAGAAAATTTATATTGCTGCCTACTCATACATGGCGACTCAAGGCAGCTTACAAGGATATATGTCGACTCCTAGGAAAAGCCTCGATCAGTCTCTGCATTTTTCTTGGCATGAGTTTCAGAAGTGGTTTGCTATTTCCCTCTTTTCAAGGCTGAGAGAGAAGGACTGGCCCAAGGTCATCCATCCTTGGTTTTGTGTCCAAGATGGGAGTCCTGGTCTCCCAGTTTCTAGTCAAGGACTTTCACCACTATACCACACTGGCTCTCAATGGAGGTGGTTAGTGCACAACTAACAGAAACGCAGTAGCCCAAATAGAACTACAGAGAGGTGCCTTCAAGGTGATACTAAGAGGAAAGTATACTTTGAAGTGGAACATGGAAACAAATGGAAGTGAGTGAGGAGTCCTAGTTGACAATGTTCTCCAGAAACAAATACCTGCTCATTCTAGCGATAGGAACACTGGGCAGTGTCCCCATCACTAGAAAAGTGTGGGCAGTGTGGATAAGGCCACAGTCTGGCAGACAGGTTGGATTGTACCCCTCTTCCACCACTCTTGGCCACAGCCACCAGAGCAGAATGCTTTTCTTTTTGCATTTCTGCTCTAGACCCTAGAGCAGGGGTGTCATTGAGGGCAGCATCAGGACTGTGGCTGACCTCAGGAGGCCAGATGGGCAAGGCCAACTCGGTGGGTGTGGCCAACTGGGTGGACGTGGCCAGTTTGACACCACTCTCCCAATGCTAGCATGTTTCCTCTTCACACTGGGTACACCGAGCCAAAGCCACACTCTTGATGTTTCCTCTTCATACTGGGTAGACCAGGCCAAAGTGATGGAGACCAGCCCCTTACATTTTCCAGGACAGCTCTGCGGGCTGGATCTGACCACATTGGGGTTGGATCCAGCCTGCGGGCCTTCTTATTTGACACCCCTACTCTAGAGCAGCATCTGCCACCACAGTCACCCTGTCGTTTGCAGCCCCTGTGGTTTCTCTCCATAAGACCTCCCGAGCACGGGGAAGGAGGCATAGATGCTTCTCTAGAGGGTGCCCAGCATCTGGTCCAGCCAAGAAGGAGTTCAGCAGAGGAGTCAGCATTCAGGGGTGTTCTTGCGATGGGCAGAAAGGCAGGGATGCTGTAACCCCCTGAAGTGACCCTGCCTCTGAGTAAAAGGGAGAGGTGGATTGTCCTGACTTTTCTGGGAATTTTTTTCAGTCAAAGAACAGAGCGATTCTAAAGGAGTTTTGTCCATACTGCCGGGAGACTTTCGTCCTGATTTCTGATCCATTTTTTCTTTTATCTGTAGCCCTTAGAAGGCCAAGTTTGGGATCTCTTACGGGAAGCCGACAAGACAGCCGCGGAGCATCAAGATGAAGAGCAGGTATACGAAGCCATGGCGGAAACCCTGGGAGATGCCTGGGACTCCCTGACGATTGTTCTGGAGAAGCGGAGGATGCTGTTAAAACTGAGTTCGGATTTCTTTGAAAACGCTCTAGAGGTCAGTCTACAAGAAGGGAAAATGCTTTTCCTCTTCAAAGAAAACAAATGGTTGTTGCATTTCAAGTATCCCTTTCTGCTTGATGACTTTTCATTACTTTAGAACGGGGGGGGGGGAGTTAATTGCAGCTGTTTTTCTGTTTCCATAGGAATGATCAGAACCAAAAGTAGAGCAAAAAAACCAACAACAATCCCATGGGGTGGGGAAATGTTTTACGGCAGTGCGATTTTAGCAGATAAAATCATAGAGCTGGAAACGACTTTTGAGAACAAAAAAATGAATAAAAAATCCACAGAAATCTAAATTAACACCATCCATGGGAAGTCAAAAAAGTCAACATGATGATGTTGATTACTGCCTTAACATCCCAAGAAAGGGAACTTATCATCTCCTTTAGTAGCTATTTGTCCAGTGCAGGGGTAGGTTCTACTTACCTTTACTACTGGTTCGCAACGGGGCCGTGCACGTGCGCAGAAGCTTCCTGATGATGTCGGGGTCGATGGGCAGAACCTCCCGCTGGTTTTATTACCGGTTCTATAGAACCAGTCCGAACTAGGGGCAGCCCACCACTGATCCAGTGGCATTGCTGTTACTCTTCTTAACTAGAGAATAAGTGCCTTTGTGAAATACAGAATCATTGTTCTGTGTCTTATCCTACTGAATAATTACTTTCAGAGTATCCTCTGAAAGCAAGCAACTAGAAACCCTGGCTTGGGTGGGACAACAAAAGGAAGGAGACAAGCAACAGAATGCCTAAAACTTTTGCCATATACCGCTTGCATCCTGCATAGGTATTCCTTGACTTACGAGCTCAATTGAACCCAACATTTCTGCTGCTAAGCGAGACATTTGTTCAGTGAACCGTGCTCCATTTTACAACCTTCCTTGCCACAATTGTTAAGCGAATCACTGCAGTCGGTAAGTTAGTCACACGGTTGTTAAGTGAATCGGGCGTGCCCATTGACTTTGCTGGTCCGAAAGTCTCAGAAGGTAATCATATGACACTGCAATCGTCATGAATATGAGTCAGTTGCCAAGAGTGTGAATTTGGATCACATGGCCATGGGGATGCTGCAACAGTCGTGAGGGTGAAAAACAGTCATAAGCAGTGGTGGGATTCAGCCAGTTCGCACCACTTTGGGAGAACCGGTTGTTAACTTTCTGAGCAGTTTGGCAAACTGGTTGTTGGAAGAAATCATTAGGGCAGAGAACCGGTTGTTAAATTACTTGAATCCCACCACTGGTCATAAGTCACTTTTTTCAGTGACTTTGTAACAACAATGGCTTGTCTCCATATATTGGCCCTGAAATACCATTTTTTTCTCTTTGAATTACTTTCTGGTCTATCAGTTCTTTTATTCAGTGCTGAAGGAGTCCCCCATAACTCATTTGGATGGTAGGACCCACTACTCCTGAGGAACTCACCTGTTCTTCAATGAGGGGCCACCCTCTTAATCCCAACATTGGAGGAGAAGGGCTACCGACTCCCTTTCTCAGTTGTGAAAATTATCAAAGCATAAGTCTTACAGGGGCCCCAGGGGGGAGATTTATAGCACCTGCTGTTGCGGTTCTGAACTAGGGGAATTTCTCTCAGCAGGATGGAAACACATGCAGAGATGGATAGGCAGATGGTTATACACACTATCAGATTCCTTGAAGTAGCAAAAAATGGAACCAAGGATCCAGCCTTATTGTTCTTGAAATATCTAAGCAAAGGGCAAGTGGGAAATAGCACGTGTCAATTTCAAATGGAAAATCCTGGAAGCCTCTTGCTGGAAAGCTTTGCTTTAATTGACAGAATATGATTATACATAATCTTTGTTTTATTATGATAAAACACAAGCCTCATCTCCAGGATATTCTTTAATGAAAGTCAGAAGTTAAATCCCAAACGCTGGAGGATAATGGATTTGTTTTCTAGCATAAAAAAATAAAACAAAATCAGAACAGAATGTTGGAGAAAAAGCAGATTGAGCAAAAGGCATCATTTTTCACGATCTTTCTTAATTTAATCTGAAGTACCAATATCCTGATCAGGGGTTTTCTCTCTTACGCACAGCAATTTTATTTAGGGGAGAGAAGGCAAAGCTATTAACTTGCTTGAGAAATGCAGTGACTACAGAAACCAAATAAAATGGAACAGGGAAATAAACTGAAAATAAAAACAATAAGCTACTAGTGTGCATAAACACTCATTGCAGATGTACTGTTTTGGATCAATGGCTAAACTCCCGCTGGGTCAATACGGTAAACCATAACATGTTAAACTACTTGACCCGGGTTTCAAAAATTCAGACTGAAGCAAAAATCGCTGGATCTTTCCTGCCATCTAGTCATCATCCGGTTTTGTAGAGCCTGCCTCTGATGGCACTGTTCAGCTAATCAAATTACAGCTAAAAATTAAAACGTATCACATCTTAACAACTACAGTGGTTAACTCTGGGTGAGCTTATCCTCTATACCAGGCCTGTCAAATTGGCGCCCCTCAGGCCAGATACGTCACGTGAAGGCCACACCCACCCCGGTTCTGCAAAGGCAAAAAACGTCGCGATACGTCATGATCCGGCCTGTGACGCGATTGAGTTTGACACCCATGCTCTACACCTAGATGTATGTGTATTCCAGTGGTGGGTTGTCCCCGGTTCGCACCGGTTCTATAGAACCGGTAGTAAAACCAGCGGGAGGCTCCGCCCACCAACCCCGACGTCATCAAAACGCTTCTGCGCATGTGCAGAAGCTTCTGTGCTTGCATGCGGCCCCACTGCGAACCGGTAGTAAAGGTAAATAGAACCCAGCCCTGGTGTATTCTCAATTCACATATAGCTAATAGTATTTTCCTTCAAAAAAAAAAAAAAAGGCAGGGTGCTTGAATGGCAGGAAAACTGGCCACTCTAGGCAAGCTAGTATTTTCAAATATAGTTTTGTTTTGGGTTTTTTTTTTCCAGTGAATCTCCCAAAGTTCCATTTTGGAACAAAAAAGGATTATAAGAATTATACCTTTTCAGTAGCGGCCATTATTTCACAAGCATTTTCCCTTAGAAGATATACTTGCAATGAGGTCTGTGAGAACGAAGATAAATTACTTTTTTCTAGGGCTCTTTTGAGGCGGCTGAGAGTATTTTTGTTTTGTTTTATTGGTATGCATATTTCGCTACAGGGTATGATGGTTTGGTAGATTTTAGACTCAATTGATTTCAAAGCATTCTGCTTTAGGGAAGAATGTGAGGATTGGGAAAGGTGGGGATTCTGTTTGGTATAATCATCGTTTTTCCTCAAGGCTGTATTCAGTTAGAGGCAGCTATGTGCAGGAGAGGAAATACAGAGCAACACATCTGTGGGAATTTTTTAAAAGCTGGAACAATTATGTTGCTTGCCAGAGAACTGTTTTAGCTGATGTTTCTTTGCTCTACCAAGTCAACACAATGCTCAGCATTTCAGATTTGTCATTGTTTGCAACCTGTTAAGCTAGCAAAAACCAGAGGATAAGGGCAACAATCAAGCAGATAACAGCTCCTTGTTTCCCTTTCTTTGAAGAGGTCCCTATTTCATACAAGCAGTGGAAACAGCAATTATTTTCAGTGCTGCTGGCTGGGAACTGTTGAAATTGAAATCTACCTCATCCAAAAGGTACAAGGTCGAGGAAGACAGCTTTAGGAGAACAGAACAACTATATTAATAATGTGCAAAGCAGTCGAAAAGCTTATTAGATTCTTTTCAATGATACATGATGCAGTTCTTTGAAGAGTGTATTTTCCGTATCTCTACAGTTTGCTGCCAAAATTGACCAAGTTGAAGATTTTCTGCAGTATTCTCAAGAGTTTGAAAACCCTGAATCTCTGAAAGAACTCTTGCATCAGCACAAACATCATACAAAAGGTATTGAAAAGGGCGGGAGCATCTTCTTTTACAAGGAAGATTTCGAGTAAAGTCCTTCTGAATAAAAAGTTGATTACAACTTCTTCTGAAGTTGATGTTCTTGGTCACGGTTGAAATATCGCATGTTTTTTTTAAAATAACACAGACGTCACAATGCATGCCTTTTCCTAACACTATAGATTTTCTCTGGAGAGAGCTAGATTTAAATTCTATGCACGGTCTCTGTCTTTCAGCTTAGCCTGCATCAAGGACCGTTGTGAGAGTAACATAAAGGAGAACCACTTACGCTGTCATAAATGTCACTGATTTTAACAGTTCTATTTCAACTATTGACTAAGGGTAACTCCTACATCAGCTAATCACAGCCTAAACATATCCTGGCAACATTTTTTTCCCCCACTTGTGTCTCCAAGGGCAAAAAGTGAGATGGCTTATACCACCTATATTTTAATTTTTTCAATTAACTCCACCCAGGGGCAATATAACCATATAGGAAATCTGTTGGGTTTGTCAACATTAGTTTTGGAAGGAAGCCAGATGATTGGCCATGACTAGGATCAAAAGACGCAGGGTAGGGATCAGGAACGGGTCAGCACATTTCATGCTAGCATTTATTTTATATTTTTTTTGCCAGCTCAAGGATGCTTCTACTGTGCAGCAGGGAAAATTCCTAAGACTAGACGTAATTCAATTTACATATTGCTCTGCCCAGTAGTCAGAGCCCCCCATTAATGGCTGTAATGCTGAACTGGAGACACCCTCTTGGTGCATCCAGTGATTCAATTGGATTTGGCACTACTG
This sequence comes from Ptyas mucosa, assembly GCA_012654045.1. Classification (NCBI taxonomy): domain Eukaryota; kingdom Metazoa; phylum Chordata; class Lepidosauria; order Squamata; family Colubridae; genus Ptyas; species Ptyas mucosa. The sequence goes on along the minus strand of WNWU01000006.1, from coordinate 34,346,620 downwards.
TGCCGTTTGGTGCAGGAACGGGTATCAGATTTGCTGAAACACTGGTGGATTTTAATCAATGCATCTGGTACATCCAAAAATCTGGAAAAGATTTTAGCAGCCCATTAACTCTCTCTTTTTCTGAAGCAATGGTAACAGAAGACCTCATTTTATTTTATATACACTTTCTTCATGAAGCTTCAGGCAGAATGAGCTTTAAATTGAAAACCACATGAAATGAAACCCAGGCATGCCTAAACATTTTGAACAAATCGCTTTCCTCTTGGCAAGTTCGATGCGGCCCTCAAATCCTGGACTTACTGTACTTTGTTCAGATAGTCAATCATAACTGGTGTGTTTTTTTTAAATTGATTGTTTCCATTTTTAATTTTGTATGTAATGATTTTCTCCCTTAGCACATTTACTTTGGCAACTAAGCAATGTGCTTACTCTGTAGAGACCCTCCCATGCAATACATCTCTTATCTGTATTTGGAATCTGTTTCTTTATTAGGTGGGTGGATGTAGAAGGACTAGATCTGTGATGGCAAACCTATGGCACGCGTGCCACAGGTGGCACGTGGAGCCATATCGGTGGGCATGCGAGCTCAGCTCCAGCGCGTGTGGACCAGAGGTGGATTCTACTTATCTTTACTACCGGTTCGCAACGGGGCCGCGCGCATGCGCAGAAGTGTTTTGATGATGTCAGGGTGAGTGGGCGGAGCCTCCCTCCGATTTTACTACCAGTTCTATAGAACTGGTCTAAACTGGGGGCAACCCACCACTGGCATGCATGCACCGGCCAGCTGATTTTCAGGCCTTCTGGGCCCACTGGAAGTAGGGAAACAGGCTGTTTCCAGCCTCCAGGGGGTCTCGTGGGGGTGGGGAAGGCCCCTTTTTTGCTCTCCCCAGGCTCCAGAGCCTTTCTGGGAGCCTAGGGAGGGCAAAAACGGCCTTCCCCAACCTCCCTGGAGGCCCTCTGGAGGCCAGAAATGGCCCGTTTCAACCACTATATGCCTCTTTCTCTGTGCTGCAAAAGTCATGTCTTTGTGGCATGTTTAATACAGCAGATTTGACTCTCCATGCATAAGTATTGGCAAACCTAGTTAATGAACAGAGTACATATTGGCAGTAGCAGCCCTAACGTAGGGAAGATAGGTGACATTCCCAAAAATTCTGATTATCCTTGCATTTCAAACATAATGATCCACACGTGAGTTAATTTTTTCTACAGTAATTTAGAAGTAGTATCTGAATGACATTTGGAAGCATTGAATTAAAAAAAGAAAATGTGTGTATACATGTTATAGGCACATTTTCCTTTCTTAACTCTCCATGCTCCTAAACCTGATTCAGAGTTTACTTTACAGTTAGGTAAAGGATCGAACTATGATCGAAGAGGAATTTGAGGAAGACATCTTAAATTTGGGATGCTTCTGTCTTCCTTCAGCAATCCCTATTGCAACCTACTGTTAAGAATCCCTAATACTCAGGAGGAGAAATTTCAGTACAGTAATTCATTCTGCAAGACCTATTGTGCTAAACTCAAGGCAGCCGACAGTTAAAATTCCCGTCCAAATTTACTTCTTTAAAATATTTTCAGCAGAATAACACAGCATCAAAAGATCACTACAGTTTTCCAATCGTTCGTCACTTTTTAAAGAAGTATGAAGCAGTTCTGGCTGTCCCTGTCTAGGTGTAATATACTACAGAACAAATCTGCCCTCAGCCATTGAAATTTACTGGGTAACTTCAGACCAATCAGTCCAAACTGTGTCAGATTCAAATACAGATTAACAGAGTTGGAAGGGACCTTGTAGGTCATCTAGTCCAACCCCTCACCCATGCAGGAGACCCTACACCATTTCTGACAAATGGCAGTCCAATCTCTTCTTGAAAGCTTCCAGTGATGAAGTTCCCACAACTTCTGAAGGCAAGCTGTTCCACTGGGTGATTGTTCTCCCTGTCAGAAAATTTCTCCTTACTTCTAGGTTGAATATCTCTTTGATCAGTTTCCATCCTTTATTCCTTGTCTGGCCTTCAGGTGTTTTGGAAAATACCTTGACCCCCTCCTCTCTGTGGCAGCCCCTCAAATACTGGAACACTGGTCCTTCTCTTCACTAGACTAGCCATGCCGAGTACTTGCAACCATTCATAGTATGTTTTAGCCTCCAGTCTGCTAATCATCTTGGTTGCTCTTCTCTGCCCTTTTGTTGCTCCAAAGATTGCTTTGGAGATAAAATGATGAGAGATCTCTTAAACTGCCCTGAATTTTCCACAAAATGGTGGCATTACATAATAATATAATAGTTGCATTTGGAAACAAACCCTATCCACATGTTAATGTATTTTTCATCCAAGAGCCTAGTTTAATGGGACACCCTCTAGGCGTACATTTTACAGAGAAAGGCAGCTGTCAACATTGTGAAGACCAAACAGAAATGTTAAGAAACAGAAATAAGCAATGAGTGTTGGCTAGGCTGAAAATGTTAGTCAAGTAATTTTGGGGTAGTACGGCTTATAGGACCTAAACCAGGGGTGAAATGCTCCTGGTTCGGACTGGATCGCCTGATCCGGTAGCAATGGCAGCAGGTGGTTCGGAGAACCGGTAGCAAAAATCCCTGCCTGCCCCCCCCCCCCCATGCCCAGCTGAGCCATCATCAGAGGCTTTTTTTTTACTTTTAAAAGCATTTTTTCTACAACCTCTTCCGACGAAAAAATGCTTTTAAAAGTTAAAAAAAAAAGCCTCTGATGATTGCGCGGCTCAGCTGGGATTGTCAGAGGCTTTTCAAAGCATTTTTTCCTGCAAGCTCTTGGCCGAAGAGATGGTAAAAAAACGCTTTGAAAAGTCTCTGACGATCCCAGCTGAGTTGTCTGATCGTCAGAGAGGCTTTTCAAAGCATTTTTTAAAAAGCCTCTCTGAGGATCCCAGCTGAGTTGCCTGATCGGCAGAGGCTTTTCAAAGCATTAGAAAAAATGCTTTGAAAGGTTTTTTTTAAAAAAAGTTGGCCACGCCCACCCAGTCACATTACCACTACCACCACCACCAAGCCACACCCACAGAACCGGTAGTAACAAATTTTACATTTCACCCCTGACCTAAATTTGTGGTTCTCACTTGAAATCAGGAAATGTGGGCCCATTCCACTCCTTTGCAGGAAAGGAGTGGAAAAAGAACAGTTAAGGAGCTTATTATTTTCTAGATCTGCTTAGAAAGATTGAGAGTCCTGTTCAAGGAATTGTGGGAACCAGTTTTTGGATTTGCCGCCCGAAGGAATGATGTCTGTGATATTCCAAAGTGTTCTTCTTCATCTTACGAATGTTATCGTGATGTTGATAAGTGCAATCTGTTTCTGGCACAGAGCAATTCCGCAATGTACAGTTTTGCCTTCTGAGTGTTGTTGCCCATCTGTGCTGGGAAGTTGGATGAGATGGCTGCTAGGGAGCTGCAGGCAATCCACTGGCATCTTGGAGAGAAATATGCAGCAGTCACAAATCCATTTATGTTGCATCAAGGCGTTTATGCCAGATATAATGATTTTTATTATGGCCTGCATGTTGTGAGAAAGGATCTGTTTTGTAAAAACTCTTGGCTCTTACTAGTATTGAAATAGCAGAGAGAAATGAAATGAACAAATATTCAGAGGACTAGTTTTATTGTACAAATGTAACCAGAAATCAAGTTAATATAATAGAGAGACAGCTTACAAAACACATTTGACCAATTTTTTTTTTTTTTGCTTTCAGTAGGAACATATACAGCTAAAGTGTAATCTTGAGCACAGTTGAGATTCAAAGCCTAGGGAGTTCAGAAATGTTTTATTTTCTATCTAGCTCTTTGCTCCACTGTCATTGGAATCAAGTGATGCTGAGCATCGCACCGCTCCATTGTTCTGTTTGAATAAAGCCTGATGAACTAGGTTTACTTGCGATGTCAAGCTATAAACCACAGTTCGAAACAAATGACTGAATTCATACCATATGCTAGACGCAGTCCAAACAAGGATGGCTGTGGCATGATTTTGAACTTTTAGAACCTAAAAGAAGCCTTTACATAAACCATCCTAAAAGCTTCCCTTGTTGATTATCTCTAAATGATCTATGTAGAGGTAGTCCTTGACTTACCATACCAGTTGAGCCCAAACTTTATGCTGATAAGTGAGACATTTGTTAAGTCAGTTTGTCCCATTTTACGACCTTCCTTGCCCCAGGCCAGTTGTTAAGTGAATCACTGCAATTGATAAGTTAGTAACCCAGTTGTTAAGTGAATGTGGCTTCCCCATTAACTTTGCTTGTCAGAAGGTCGCAAAAGGTGATACACATGACCTTGGGACACAGCAACAGTCATAAATATGAATCAGTTGCCAAGCATCCAACTTTTAACCATGGGGTTGCTGCAAAGGTCGTAACAGTGAAAAATGGTCATAAGTCACTTTTTTCTGTTCCATTGTAGCTTTCAACTGTCACTAAATGAACTGTTGTAAGTCAAGGACTATCTCTATAAGATTGCTGTTAAATACATTGGGAGTATTGAATATATTTGGGCTTTGTTGACTTAAGTAGGTGACCCAGATTCAAGGTGGATTCGAGGTGGTGGTGGGAATCATATAAATTACAGGTTGTTTAATGACTGATTATGTCAGCTTTGGAAAGGGTGCTTTAAAGCAAGAACCACCTCAGGCCATCGTAAAATGTCACATTATTCCCCTCCCCCCCCCGCAATCACCTGATCCCAGTATGGGAGCTTGGCTTGGCTACCTGTTCACCCTTATGACTGGTAGCCCCCCCCCCCCGCAATCATATGATCACCATGTGTAATCTTCTCTGTTGGATTCCTTCTCTGGCAGGGAAGATTGCAAGCTGTTTCCACCTGCCGAATGAATCCCTTCCCATCCTTCCTCCAGTGGGGTGCAGAAATGGGACTCGCATCCTCAAGATCCAAGCTCCATTCCTGCAGTCCACCAGAGCAATTCCCTTCTGCGCACCGAGGGAAGCTGAACTCCTCCAGTGAGGTGCTCAAATCCCAAAGATTATTACATTAAAAATAGATTTGAATTGTTGTTGATTGCCTGGTACAAAACAGCTTTCTTAAAATTCTACCCTTTTGTGGCAGTGGATTGAAACTAAAGAGGTTCTGACTGAAGTGGCTTTTGATTTTGATCAAAAGTTAGAACAATGAGTGGAAGCCTGGAAACTTTAATATGAGTTTGGTAGTCTCCATTCAATCTTCATTTTGGTGTAAAGAGCTCATTGTAGAGCAATTTAAGCTTGGGAGATTTGCTAGTGATTGACTGTCATTGCAAAAACTGAGGCTCATCCCTAAAAACGATATAAGGACATTGTTTGCCATAAGAAAAATAATCTTGTAGCGTATGGTTTGTTTTCTTTACCCAAAGGGTCAAGAATGGGTAGCTCAGACAATTTATTCATCGTTTTTGTCTTTTCAGAGAGATAAGAAATCAAAAAGCAGGTAGTCACATATGTAATTAAAATTGTCTTTTTATATTTTACGCGGTGTGGCAGTCAGTTCCAATTTTATCAATAGGTAAAAAGAAAAGAACACCTTGGTTTTTTTTAATGAAGCCCATGTATTAGTAACACTCTCTTGAAGTAACCTTTTTTGCTCTGCTTAATTTATTTATGAGTGCTTGGTTGATAGCAATTTCATTCTTAACCCCATCCAGCAGGCTTTAAATTAGATGTGCAAATTAAGCCTGCCTACTTTGGTTGCACTGAATTCATCGGTCCCGTCCTCCTAGCAACTTTTGTAAAAGGCAGCAAAGATGATGGGTAACAGTTTGGTTCTGCAACCACCTGATTCCTCAGCTTTCCCTCCCTTCATTTGTCTACCAATTTGCTCTTAGCAGTTCTCATTCTTTTTCCACTTTTTCCTAAATATAATCTGTTTATACTCTGTCTTCTAAAATTAAAAGCTGAGATTGTGCCGTGTCGCTAAAATGCACTTGGATAGTTTGAGACTGAGCATGTTATGTGAACTCAGGCAATTGGAGACGGTTTTAAAGATAGGTTTATGTACTGAAAGATCTGAGCTTCAACAACTAGATGACCTATACATAAAAGCAAAATTTGATTTTTCTATAATTCTACAAAAGAATTAAGACACTCCAGGTCAGCATTTCTCCAACTATTTTGGTATCACCTTCATTATACCAAATTTATCTTAATGCCCTCTGTCCTATGTATGCATGAACTATCTTTTTTGAAAAAAATGCATTGTATATTATTTCTTTGCAAAAAAAATTTGTAAACATTTGTTAAAAAAAAATGAACAGATTCCATTAAAGATGTTAAAAGGTTAAAAATAAATAAATATTAAAGCTCCATCTCTTATTCCCATTTTTCAAACTTGGAAGAAACTAGAAACACGCAAAATGGGTAAAAACAATGTTTCCATTCTCTCTTTCCAATGATATCAAGCCAAAATAAGAATTTGTCCCCTTGAAACATTTAAGAAAAGAAGAATTTAAAGACGTGCTCCTCCCCCCAATGTTTAGAGATACTAAGTATTTCAGAGTAACAGAGTTGGAAGGGGCATTGGAGGTCTTCTAGTCCAGCCTCCTGCAAGCAGGAGACCTCACACCATTCCAGACAATTGGCGGTCCAGTCTCTTCTTAAAAGCCTCCAGGGATGGAGCCCCCACAAGTTCTGAAGGCAACTGTTATACTTGTTTATTGTTCCCACTGTTAGGAAATTTCTCCTTAATTCTAGGTTGCTTCTCTCCTTGATTGGTTTCCATCATTTCAAAAGGGTAGGAGGCTGAGTTGTAACTTCCAGCTCCTGAGATGTGGAGCACTGCTGATTTAGTGAGACAGGTGAACCATCCTTTCCACATCTCTGCTTTATTTGGGAATTAGTAGCTGACCAAGAGCTAGTTTGGTTAAAGGCAGGAGGCTAGAGACCAGGAGACTACCAGGCAAGGGTGAGCCACTTCTGAAATTTTGTCAAGAAAACTGCAGGACTCTCTTTGTAGTAGCCAGCAGTTAAGACTGGCTTGAAGACATATGCACGTACTCACACACCCTCTTATTAATTACTACAGCCTGGGAGGAGAATAGGGTAAAAACATGGGCCTTTTCCTCTCTACAAAGTCCAGATTGCTGGGTGAGGCCTTTACATCTGGACTCATTGGTGAAATTGAACTCACTAAGCATGCAGAGTTCTAAGTATTGCAAAGGCCACTTAGTAAGGGGAAAACTGAAATAAACCATGTGCTTGCACTGATGAAGTTATCTAGATAGGTAATGAAACTTCTGCAAGAAAATAAGAAAACAAACTCAGAGAGCACCAAGGATCCCTCATTTCAACCCTGAGCTACAATATTCTCCATATTTGGTAAATAATATTGGTGCTTGTTTATTGCCTTGGTGGTGCAGCGGATTAAGTGCTGTTATGTAGCACTTAGCTGCCAGCTGCCTGCAATTAGTGTGAGTTCAAATCTCACCAGGCTCAAGGTTGACTCAGCCTTCCATCCTTCCGAGGTAGGTAAATTGAGGACCCGGATGGTGGATGCAATAAGCTGACTTTGTAGAAACACCGCTTATGGGGGGGCCAAAAGCCCTAATAAGCAGGTATATACAAAAGAATGAAGGCTATTGCTATAAGTGCATTATAAGCCACCCTGAGTCTTCGGAGGAGGGCGGCATATAAATTGAACTAATAAATAAATAAATAAATAATTTTTGGGGATCCTGAGATCTGATCCCGAGACAGGGTATAGCCTTGCCTGGTTACATTTGTCATGTATCGCAATGTATTTGCTGAAATGCAGCTGGAGACCCAGCTTTATGCGATATAAGTGACTAAGTATTGCTGCTACCTTTACATTTTGCAAAAGGCACCTTGTGTGACATTTATTTATTTATTTATTTATTTATTTATTTAATTTGTATACCGCCCTTCTCCAGCTGGACTCAGGGCGGTGAACAGCCAAAATAAAATAGAGCATACAAAATTAAAAAACAATTTAAAATAATTAAATAGTTTTGGCCCACAATTTAAAACAACCAAGTTAAAACCAATTTATAATTTAAAACCGAAACAATAGGGTCAAGCCAGGCCGGCTAGATGAAATAAATGTGTTTTCAGGGCTCGTCGGAAAGCCCGGAGGTCAGGTATCATGCGTATCTCTGGGGGTAGGTCATTCCACAGGGCGGGTGCCGCTACAGAAAAGGCTCTCCCTCTGGGGGTCGCCAGCCGGCATTGTCTGGCGGATGGCACCCTAAGGAGGCCCTCTCTGTGCGAACGTACTGGCCGGTGGGAGGCTATTGGCGGCAGAAGGCGATCTCGTAAGTACCCTGGCCCTAAGCCATGGAGCGCTTTAAAGGTGGTCACCAACACCTTGAAGCGCACCCGGAAGACCACAGGAAGCCAGTGCAGCTCGCGCAGGAGAGGTGTCACATGGGAGTGTCCCGTTGCTCCCATAATCCCCCGCGCGGCCGCATTCTGGACCAACTGGAGCCTCCGGATGCACCTCAAGGGGAGCCCCATGTAGAGAGCGTTACAGTAGTCCAGGCGGGAAATGACGAGTGCCTGAGTGACTGTGCGTAGGGAGTCCCGATCCAGAAAGGGACGCAATTGGCGTATCAGGCGAACCTGATAGAAAGCCCCCCTGGCCACGGCCGTCATGTGCTCTTCTAAAGACAGCCGTGCATCCAGGAGGACGCCCAAATTGCGAGCCCTCTCCGTGGGGGCCAATGATTCACCCCCAATAACCAGCGATGGCACCAGCTGGCTATATCGGGACGCCGGAAGCCACAGCCACTCGGTCTTGGAAGGGTTGAGACGAAGCCTGTTCCTCCCCATCCAGGCCCGCACGGCCTCCAGGCACTGGGACATCACTTCAAGGGCATCGTTGGGGTGGCCTGGGGTGGAGATGTACAGCTGAATATCATCAGCGTACTGGTGGAATTCCACCCCAAAGCCACGGATGATCTCGCCCAGCGGCTTTACATAAATGTTGAACAGGAGGGGCGAGAGGACCGATCCCTGCGGTACCCCGCAAGCGAGGCACCTCGGGGTCGACCGCTGCCCCCCTGCCAACAGCGATTGCGACCGGTCGGAGAGGTAGGAGGAGAACCACCGCAAAACGGTGCCCCCCACCCCCAACCCCTCTAACCGGCGCAACATGATACCATGGTCGATGGTATCAAAAGCCGCTGAGAGGTCTAATAGGACCAGGATAGAGGAGCAACCCCTATCCCGAGCCCTCCAGAGATCATCAACCAACGCGACCAATGCCGTTTCCGTGCTGTGCCCAGGCCTGAAGCCGGACTGGAGCGGGTCTAGATAGACAGCTTCATCCAGGTACTGTGGAAGCTGCCGCGCCACCACACTCTCAACAACCTTCGCAATGAAACGAAGGTTGGAGACTGGACGATAGTTGGCCAACACAGCCGGGTCCAGAGAGGGCTTCTTGAGGAGGGGCCTCACCACCGCTTCTTTCAAAGCAACCGGCAGGGCACCCTCACTCAAAGAAGCGTTAATAATCCTCTGGAGCCAGCCTCGTGTAACCTCCCGGGAAGCCAGCACTAACCAGGAGGGACACGGGTCCAATAAACATGTGGTCGCGTTCAGCCGTCCCAGAATCCTGTCCACGTCCTCGGGAGTCACAGGATCGAACTCCTCCCAGATAATATTCTCAAGACCTGCCTCAATCATCCCGTCTGAACTTACCCAGTCGGAGGCCAGATCTTCCCGAATCTGAGCGATCTTGTCATGCAGATACTGCACAAAGTCCTCAGCTCGACCCTGCAAGGGATCATCCCGCGCTTCCAGATGTAGGAGGGAGCGGGTCACCCTAAACAGGGCGGCTGGGCGATTATCTGATGATGCAATAAGAGCGGCAAAATAGGTAGATTTTGCCGCTTTTATCGCCACTAGATAGGTCTTAATATAAGCCCTCACTAGCGATCGGTCAGATTCGGACCGGCTGGTCCTCCACCCGCTCTCCAGGCGTCTTTTCCGGCGCTTCATCTCCCTCAGCTCCTCGGAGAACCAAGGAGCTAGGTGAGTTCGATGCCGGGTCAGAGGCCGCAAAGGCACGACGCGGTCCAAGGCCCCGGCGGCCGCACTGTTCCAGGCGGCCACCAAGTCCTCAGCCGAGTCATGAGCTAGAGTCTCAGGAATTGGCCCAAGCTCCATCTGGAACCTATCAGGATCCATCAGGCGCCTGGGGCGGAACCACCTAGTCGGTTCCGCCTCCCTGCGGCGGGGTGTAGTGGTTAGAAAGTCTAGTCGAAGAAGCGAGTGGTCCGACCATGACAAGGGTTCGATGACTATATCCCCTATATCAAGGCCACTCAACCACTGCCCAGAGATAAAAACTAAGTCCAGAGTGTGTCCACCAATGTGAGTGGGGCTGTGAATTAACTGAGTCAGGTCCATGGCTGTCATGGAAGCCATGAACTCCCGGGCTACTTCAGACGTTTCACCGATGGATGGCAGGTTGAAATCCCCCATGACTAGAAGTCTGGGGGTAGCAACCGCCACCCCGGCTATGACGTTGAGCAGCTCAGGCAGGGCTGTTGCCACGCGGCAGGGAGCCAGGTACGTGATCAACAAACCCATCTGCACTCCACGACCCCACTTCACAAAGAGGGACTCACATCCGGCTATCTGTGGTACAGTGGTCTCCCTCGGATCCAGACCTTCTTTTATGATAACCGCCACCCCCCCACCCCTGCCCTGAGCTCTCGGCTGATGGAATGCATGGAAACCAGGCGGGCACATATCCACGAGGGGAACTCCCCCCTCCTGGCCCAACCAGGTCTCCGTAATGCCCATCAGGTCCGCTCCCCCCTCTTGAATAAGATCGTGAATGAGGGGGGCTTTATTGACCACGGACCTGGCATTGCATGTCATCAGCCGGAAGCTCTGGCCCTGAGAATCTAAGCAACCTGGGGAACGAGAAAAGCATTGGGGACCGGAGTGCGCAATCTCTCTAAGGTAGCGAGTGCGCACTCCCCGAACATGATGTGGCCCCCTGCTTCCGCCATATCTGCCCCTCCCACTTATTATAGTAATGTGGCAACCCTCCCTGAGTTGGACTCTAACCCCCTCCCTGACCTCCACTTCTATATCCTTGATGTTGCAGCCCCCCTTGGGGCCTGGTCCCGAACCCGGTGGATTTCCCCCCAAACCCACCCTAATCCCTCCCGAACCCCTTAAAATTTTATCTAAAAACCCACTTAAAAAATCCCTCAGACCCCTCTTTGCCGCATGACATAACGTCTTTGTTAAATAATGTATGCAACATTCTTTGGCATTTGATTTAAATTATATTTCAGATCCTAGGCAGCTGTCCTCAGAAATTACAGATGTCTTTTAGGAGAAATTGGCCTGTGATTTTTTTTTCATGATGTTTACATGATGAAATAGTTTTAATCTTTTGGAAAGTACCTTGTGTTTCCTATCTCCGTACCGTCTGTACCATGGAGATATTTCACTAGCTGCTGTTAAAATCACTATGTCAATATCCCAAGGAATGTCACTTGTCGAGAGTGTTTGTGTGGTAACAAACATGTGAAGTACTTGATCCAATTGTGTTGCCAAAGGGAGATGAAATATTGGCATTCAGAGTTTGAACTCTGCCCTTACATCAGCTTTTTATAAGAATGTAATTTCAGCAATGGTGCTTAGAACTGCCTGCTGTACTGTGGTTTAGTTTTGTTTTTAAAAAGATCGAGAATCACAGAGATAATGTGCAAATACATGTTTAAGTACAATTGATGTAATATGCAAATGACATGCTTTTTTTATTTTGGGCTTTAGGAACTGTCAGTCTGTCAGTCCTGAACATTATATGCCAATATCTGAACTGCTTCTGTTAAAATTAATCTGAATGATAGCAGTGCCCTCTGCTGGATATAGTATGCAAGTCTCTTTATATTCCATTACTCCAAAGAGTTTGGTCTCTTGGCATTTTCATGCTGTAAGTATGACTGCTAAGAGTCCAAGGGAATTAAACGTGGCATAGCAAAATCATGTTCACTTAAGCCTGACACTGAAGTACAGAGTTTCTACTGTTTTTCTCTTATGATAAAACAAACTTACACACACACACACACACACACACACACACGATGATGTGTCCACCCGCAAATTAATACGTTATTTTTAATACTGTCTTTGCAGAGCTTCTGGAAAAATCATTGAGACTCTTAAACAAAAGCCATGACCTAACTGCATTCATACAGGAATTCAAATCTGATGGGCCGAATATAAATCCGGAATTCATTCAGGGAGCCCACAATAGTTGTTTGAAAATCGACATTCTCCTTGAAGTTCTGCAAGACAGGAGGAGACAGCTGGATAAATACTTGAAGCTCCAGGGTGAAGGATTGGAACAAGTTTTGCAAATCTGTCAATGGCATTGCCAGGAGAACCAGGTACAGTCTGGAAAGTTGTTTTGTGTTATATTATTCTTGAATTAACTGTTTCCCCACATTTTTATCTGCTAGATCTGTTGGACTACAATCCTCAATATTCCTGGCTAACAAATCATTTGCAAAATTGGCTTAGAAGGGGAAGGGGAAATTTATCGCATTGCAGCAGACTATAAGGAACACGGACAAAGCAGGCACAAAAATTCAATTAGTGAGTCCATATTAATAATACAAATCATTCAGTCCTTATTTAATCCTTATTAAATGCAACTGAGAATTGAAATTATAACAAAATAATAATAACAAGAGTTCCAGTGGTAAGGATTATTTTCATTTTTTAAGTTGCTATAGAATGAGACTATAGTACTGCTGGCATAGACTATATCCAATCCGCAGTCCTTTTTTTTCCAGTTTTCATTATTAGCCTAAATATATTCAAAAAACATGTGGGCAAATTAATGGAGGCTATTGTTGATAGTGCTTGTGATTGCACTGCACACCAAGTCATCAATTAGCCAACCAGATTTTAACATACGTTTAGTCCTCATGTAGGAAGAAATATCCTTCTGAATTCAGTTCCAAGTGGGGAAAAAGACACTGGAAACATGGAGACTGCTTGGAAAGGTGGTTTAATGGTGGACAGGATCACATGGCTTGAGTTCCTGAACAGAAAAGAGACGAGATACAGCGAGTCCCCGGGTTTTATGCTTTCTCTGGCTTTGAACTTCCTGGGGCCACGAAAGAGTATCCTGATTGGTTGTCAGACTCCCAGGGGGTGGGGGTTTTAGCTAGCCTTGCTGGCTGATGTAATCTTCCCAGGCGCCATGTGGTGAGTTTCTGTCCTAGATGGGTCCCATTGTGTTAGTTTCTGTCGCTATTGTGTTACAGATGGGTCCTATTGTCAAAGATTGAGTTTCTGCCTCTGGCCCATTAATGAAGGGGGAGGGGAGGCTGGAAGGTGGAAGTTGCTTTGTCTTTAAAACATGTTTCTCCATTTCTCAACCAGGGGAACATAATATTCTGCCTTTTTAATATTTCCTAAAATATCCCATTCTTCCAGGAAAGGGGTGGGTGCTAACTTCCTACAATCACTTAAGGACTGCAGTTGGAATTGTAAAGTGTACCATGTAATCATCAAGTGACAAATCATGTCCCATGACAGCGTTTTGTCAGTTTCAACTATGATCATTAAGTAAATCACTGTGAATGGTTAAGGGCATTGTCATGTGTCTGCGACTAGCAACTTCCCACTGGCTTCCCCATGACTTTCCTTGTTGGATGCCAACTATGAATGTTTCAAATGATTGCAGGACCTTACGAATGTTGTAAATGCATGCCAGTTGTCATGCACCCAAATCGTGATCCCCTCGTGATGCTGCAATGCCACGACTTTGAGGACCGGTTGTGAGTCTCCGGCCAGCATCATCCATAGCTGAATGAATGGTCAGTCAGCAAGGATTACATGAGATGTATTGTGCAACGTCAGACTTTGTGGTCATTGTATGAACTGATACGCCAACTTCAAAAATGCAGGCAATTAATAAGAAGGACAAGTATTACCCCCAGGTTGGAAAGCCAACCTGCCTCTGTGTTTCAGTTGTTGCGAACTAGGAACTGGGCTACGGCTGTCATTCCTATTTGTAAGGTTTTTTTTTGGGGGGGGGGTTGGCTTCTTTGAGAAACAGGATGCTGGATTAGATGGGTTTTCTGTTTGAAGCAGCAGGATTTTTCTGAATCATTCTGCAACAGAGAGATGAGCGACTAACACCTCCTTTTTTCCTTTGGGATGAAACAGTTTTTTAAATTCTATATGGCTTGAACAAGATAAACATGTTAAGGTGTTAAACTTTCTGTGACACTTCCTTTTACTCAGTGGAAAAGCATGACCAGCCTCCCGAGAGAGAGCGATACATAGTAGAGAAAGGGATATTAATTTAAACTGAAAAGCCATATAATATTATGCAGAAATCATCTTAACATAAGAGATACAGAAAGTGTTTTATGTCCTTTGAAACAGACTGGGCATATAAATTAAATATGCAAATGACAGCATTCATTTATTGTGGATGCCTCTCAAGAGTTTCCAAAAAGCTCCCTGGAGAGTGCCATATTACCTGTTTTGTAATGTGCTATGGCTATATTATAAATTACAAATTGCTTTTTTGAATTTTGATATAAAAATCCCCCAAGTAAAGTCTTATGAATATGCTTAGGCTTTGCTAGCAAACTTTGAAGCATTCATCAGATGCTCATAATTGCCTGTGGGAGGACTAGATTTACCAGTTTCACAACTAGATTGATCTGTATCCAGAATGACAAATCCTATGTTCCTTCAAAAGCATCATCTTCAGTGCCTTTGGCTGTAAGCTGATAGCTGAGAACAAATCCTCATTTTGAATTAATATAAAGGAGGTAAATTACAAACCAGGATGTTGCAGCCATCTCTATGTTAAGTCATGACAGCATCACAAATTACCGTCCTTAAGACTCAGTGAGACACAAACTTGATTGTTTTGTCTCCTAAGAAAAGTCAGCCTTAGACTGTACTGCTTTCATTTCCCAAAGACCGACTCCCATTTTTAAAAAGCAACATTTGCAAAATGAATTTATTGAAATAACTTGGGGAAAGTAAATACGGTGAAAACTCTTGCTTTTTAATACTGTTGTTTTTGTAGCGTCTAACACAAGGCTGTTGTGGGATGAGATTTTTGCCTCCTTCCCAATTATTTTTTGCCCATCTCAAAAGAAGAGAGAGCGATCGATGAAGTGGGTAAATCCATCTTATTGTGTGAATTCATCTTTGTACTTTGGATAGACCTGTATTTGTTCTTTGTAAATGATTTTTGAACAGTCCTCCTCTAACTGCTTTTTCAATGATGTTTCTTGAGTTAATTGGCTCCTAATCCTTGTTTATGACAAGTTATTTGGCAGGATGCCATGCACAAGTGTGATAATAATATTGTCCAGGGATTCCAGTCATAGAGAAGTTTATAGGTGTGTTAAGTGGAATAAGATTCCAACACTCCTAAGACCTTGCCACTTAGAAATAACTATGTACCAGGGTGGGTTCTACTTACCTTTACTACCAGTTCGCATCGTGCCTGCACCTGCGATGATGACGTCCAGGTCAGTGGGCAGAGCCTTCCGCCGGTTTTACTACCGGTTCTTGCAAACCGGTCTGAACCGGGGGCAACCCACCATTGCTATGTACTCTAACAAAAACATTGGGACTGGGAACTGCAAGTAACCCAAATAGGTACGTAGATTTAGCTCTGGCACATGCAGGTGTCTTCCTGCATAGGGCTACTCAATTTGTAGTCAAATATTTCTCTCATTTTTAGAATCACATTTTAGCAGCAGTAATAATAACAACCTTGGTTTACTCTGTTTCAATAGCTCATGAAGAACAATAGCTGACCAGGAACAAATTTTTAGGCATGAAAGTTGAAAAACAATATAATTTTCTTAACTTATTGCTATGCCGTATTCTGAGCAGTTTCATAATTGCTGAATGCTCTTCTCAGTCAAATATGTTCAATAATGCCCCTGCATTAATGGAAACCAAAAGGCAGACAGAGTTATTCTACCCATAATTATCTTAAGGAAGCATATCCATTATTAATGTATTTTTCTTAATGTTTTCCAAACACATTCCTATGAAGTATACAAACCAATCAGTTATTCCAGGATCTCGGGATTCTTTATTCATATCTTGCATTTCTAAATGAAGATGAAGATAGCAGGTTTGCCCTTGCTGATACAGTAGGAGTTTTCATATAGTGGAGCTCTTTTCTACTAGTAGAAAAGCGTAATTATTGTCAGATATTATGAATAGGAAAAGAGAAATTAGGATTGCATTGCAGTTTAGATGGATTTCTGGTTACATTTAATATAGTTATACATTTTAATATTTTCTCGTACTATTTCTGCTGCAGCCATTACGTGTGAAAATTGATATATAGAAGGGGAACACCCTGCTTGCATTTATTAGTTCTAATGCCTGCATTGATCAGAATTCTAACAGAAAATAAGGCTGTAATAGGTTTATATCAGTGGTGAAATGTAAAATTTGTTACTACCGGTTCTGTGGGTGTGGCTTGATGAGGGGGGGGAATGTGACTGGGTGGGCGTGGCCAACTTTTTTTTTTAACTTTTAAAAGCATTTTTCCTACAACCTCTTCAGCCAAAGAAGTTGCAGAAAAAAATGCTTTTAAAAGCCTCTGACGATCAGGCAACTCAGCTGGGATCGTTAGAGGCTTTTAAGAGCATTTTTTTTCTACAACCTCCTCAGCCGAAGAGGTAGTAGAAAAAAAGCTTTTAAAAGGCTCTGACGATCCCAGCTGAGCCGCACAATCATCAGAGGCTTTTTTTTTTACTTTTAAAAGCATTTTTTCAGCCGAAGAGGTTGTAGAAAAAATGCTTTTAAAAGTAACAAAAAAAAGCCTCTGATGATTGTGCAGCTCATCTGGGCATGGGGTGGGGGGCGTGCAGGGATTTTTGCTACCGGTTCTCCGAACCACCTGCCGCTATCGCTACCGGATTGGGTGATCCGGTCCAAACCGGGAGCATTTTACCCCTGTTTTATATCAGCCAAATTTCTAATAGACAAAAATTCAGACTTAATAAAACTTGGTTTCTTTCCCCCTTGCATCCAAGCACAGCATAAATGTGCCTTGGCAATTTCTTTTTGTTTATATGTCCTCATGTTGATTCCTTTATCTTATTCCCATCCTATTAATGCAATAGGTCTAAGTAAATTGTACCAGCATCAATGTGGCCTTTTCCTTCTTAAACTAGCAAAAATCTGTGACAATGTAAACTCTTGCAAATAAAACTAATTTTTATTAGCTTTTACTTCACTGTTTTTACTTTTGTTCTGGAAAAAGTAAGGGTAGACCAAGAACTACCCTTGATAGTTAGTTCAAATGTGCAAGTTTTCCTCCTTTACCTGCACACCTTTTTCACTGGGACTTCAGTGTAGCAACCATGAGCACCAATGTGCATCTAGAGAAACTCTTGTCCCAAAGATGCTTTTTCAAGAGGCAACTGAACTTTCTGGTTTTCCTTTGACGATGTTTCACTTTGCATCCAAGAAGCTTCTTCATGAGCTGAAGAAATGTCATGGATGAGAAGTGAAACATCTTCAAAGAAAAACCAGAAAGTCCAGATGTCTCTTGAAAAAGCACCTTTGGGACAACCATAACCTGGATGACTGAGAATCTCCATAGACATTTAGAGAAATTCTTCTGAGGCCCATGAGGCCTCTCTCCCTCTCTCTCTCTCTCTCCCTCCCTCCCTCCC
>WNWU01000006.1:34264409-34328837 GCA_012654045.1 Ptyas mucosa | reverse complement strand
TCTCTCTCTCCCTCCCTCCCTCCCTCCCTCCCTCCCTCCCTCTCTTAAAAATGGCATTAAATATTACTTTAATATTAAGCAAAGATACAAAAGAAAGTGGTATGTTGCCTTTGGAATCATCCTTATTTCTAAGAATGGTCTTGGATTCCTCGTAAACACGACTGTAGTTTTGAAAATTATAAAAAGATAAAACTGGTCATGAAATGTGGATGAACACCACCAATTCTTTCATTCAGACTTAAGTTAAAAGCTAAAAATATATTGATTTATAAATTCTGTATTATCTATTGTTCTGCTTTAGATAGATATAGTTGTCCATACTTTTGTTCCTTTGCATAAAATCTTAGTGTCATTTCATACGTTTCTCTTTGTTGCCAGTTTCTCAGAACCAACTTTCATTCAAGCAGTTTTGCAGCATATTATCAATCTATTAAAAGTACCCAGGGGAAAAGAACCTCTTCTTCTTTTTTTCTCTTCCTCAACAAGTTTCTTTCCCTACGGTTAGTTATAGGAGCCAGGGACAATTGCAGAGCTGATGGAAAGTGAGAGATTAAGTCTCTTGATAGTAGGCTATGGCTTGATACTGAACGACACAGAGCAATCTTATATGTTTATCTTCTGATAATTGATATTATCAGAAATTATTGATAGAACTGGCTGAATACTACCACTGCCTCATATCCTTTATAATGTAGAGTTCTTATTTCAAAAAGCTGTTCTTTAGAATTTTTAAAATTTATTTTCTTGCCAATTTTCTTTTGTAAAGCAAAGTTATAAACAATTCTTTAAAATCCTTATGAACCTCTTTCAGATTTGCCCCTTATTTAGATTTGTCCTTTATTTTTTCCCAAGAAAACATGGTCATGGTATTCGGAAGTGAAAGGGAAAATACCAAAACTTTCTCCTTCAAAAAGAAAGGAAATCACAAAGCAAAACTCACAGTCATAACGATTTACCACTATGGCTCAATTGAGCCACTGCATTATACTTCACTTCAGTTCAGATCCCAAGTTTGTCAGGGGAAAATGTGTGATTATATATCCACTTCTTCAAATTTTTTATTTAAAAAAGAAATCAGGAGTTGAATCTGGAGCGATAATCAAAATGAATAAATTCGAAGCACTCAAAAAGTCATCTTGTGGTGTGACACCAAATGAAAATTTAATTTCTTGAATTATCTTTATTTTTTTTAATCTTGTGCTACTCTGAACACTTTGGTAATTTGCTGAGTTTGTAGTTGAACAGTTTATTGGAAACACTCTTGTTTACGTTCAGAATATTCTTAGCAACATTCTTTCTAATTGACTCATTAATGAGACAGAAGATGGAGTCTGTCTAGTGTAATTTTTTTCCCTTCCGTTCAGTTTGGTCTGATTCTCAAACTGCCTAGACAAGTTCCTGCAATTTTCTTAGCCAGGTTTTTCAGAGGTGGTTTGCCATTGCCTCCTTCCAAGGGCCTTTCAAGGGAAGATAGATTTCTAGTGATTTAGAGACATTTTTGGGTAGTATTCTTGGTTTGGGATGAATAATTAAATGTCAGATTGTAGTTTATGCTTAGACCATTATTCAATATGGAGTTAAAGTAAAAAAAAATCCTGCACTGTAGCATGTACATTATTCATTTTATTTCCATATTAGGGCTGTTGTGGTATTAATGAAGGATTATGCAGGATTGACTTCTACATGTTCATTACAGCTCCAGTGAATACAGCTATAGGAACAGAGGATCTGTTTTCACAATTACTTGTAGTTGTTATGCGATGCCATCATTTACTTCCTTGAGGCATAGTTTAGCTGGGTTGCAAACTTGGGATCAAAGAGCTGATTTTCTGTAGCCATCTAAGGATCATCCAGGCTTTGCAGTCCAGAAATGATAGGCCTTGTTTACTTAGCCCAATTCTATCATGGTTACCTTCCCGGATCTTAAGTTAGTATTATTATGATTACTTGTGTTCCTTCAGGTTTTCCTCCCAATCACTCTGTACAATAAGTCAGGATGAGAAAGGTGACTGGCCTGAAAATATCTTGTAAATTTCATGGCTCAGACATTTTGACTTGTTACTCCTCAGTCCTCCTGAGAGCCACCTGCAGGATGTTGTCAAAGAAATCAAGATGGCAGACACAGTGGTCTGATTGAAGTCCTGCCTGTCTTTTTTTATGTGCATTGCTTCAATCACATCATTTTTGGCTGCCATTTTGATTCAGTCCTAACTCAACAGTCTTTACATCAGTGGTGGGTTCCTCTTGGTTCAGCCCGGTTCTCCCGGGCTGGTAGCGGTGACGATATGACATCACTGAACCGGTTCTGCCCCTCCGTGCCACCCGGCCCTCCCGCGCCCCCCACCCCCGCGTTATTCTTACCTTTTATTTGGCCCCACCCCCAATCTATTTCTGCCTCCTGAGTCCCAGCAGATGGCTAGAGGGAAAAAAAACTATTTAAACTCTTGCCGCAGGGCTTCAAAGGGCCACCCTACAACTGATCAGTGTTAAAAGAAAAGAAATGAGTACACCAGTGCCTGCAAAAAATAAATGGGTAGATCGGTACAGCTCTGCAAGCAGTTAAAAGCCTGGTAGAGCACTACCTCTGCCAAATCCTAAATAATTGTCACATGACCATCAAGCCATGCCCACAAAATAAGCCACACCTACAGAACCGGTAGTAAAAAAAATTAGAACCCATCCCTGCTTTACATTATAGTGGCATGAGGTAACAGCTGCTGGGGAAGGGTGTGCAGTGTCACTTTGTAGAGAAGAGTCTGGTGTGGTTGATGGGTCAGTTTGTCTTTGAACTGAGTTGTGCAGTGTGGATGAAATACTGTGTCACTCCTTGTGATCTCCACTACAATTGAGTACAGTCAATTTCTGGAAGTGGAATTGTGGGGCAGCAAATTTTTGTACCAAACATAATAATGTTGTCTTATTTATGTTGTCTTAATCCTCATTAGTAATTTTGGTGATCATGAAATGCGATTCTGCTTCTTCCTATTACACATTGATAAAACTGCCTAAAAGGGGGTCTGGCTGAAACTAAAACAAATAGACCAATTTAAAAAAAAAAACACTTAGAAGTACTGGTATAGCAAAATACAGTTCTGGAAATGAAACATTGCAGTGAAGCAAATTGAAAACAAAAATGTACATTTATATGTCTATTCAGAATTAAGCCCAATTAAATTAAATAGGATTTACTTTGTACTACTGTCATCCGCTTACAAATGCCTATGTTGCAATGATAATGGGAATTGTAGTCCAACACATCTGGAAATGGCAACTGCCGAATAAGCAACATCAAGAATAGATTAACATTCTAATGCAAGTTTTTCTGTTTATGGCCTCCTTATGTTAAATACAATATTTTAATAGTATTTTCATCTTAGAAGTATGATATTGGTGCATGTTGTTTAATAGCATAAAAACTGATTTTGGTAGTTAATGGAAAAGTTTTTTGCTAATTAGCAGTGTTTTCTTCTATCAGAATAGTCAAAGCATCACATTCACTGTAGCCTCTGACCCTTTGGGGAATAAGCTGAATGTTGCAATGTCCATAGAAAAGGGACACTGCTTGCCTCCCATTGTCCTAATGCTGGTTTAATTAGTCTAACTTCCTTAATACCACCCCCGCCCAATCTCCATTTAGCATTTCTGAGCAAGATACAAATGACTGGAGTTCTACCTCTTTGCAGATCTCTGAGCAATTGAAAGAATATGATAAGGAATACCCATTGTGGGACCCAAGATTATTAATATAATCTTAATTTTATAATCTTAATTATAATTGTAAAAATTATTTTAAAAATACCATTGCTAAAAAATAATAGACCACCACACATTTTACATTAGGTAGGGTATAATGCCCAGTTCTATTATGGCTGTTCTCCAGGAACCAAACAAGGTAGTAGAACTACAGGTGCCCAATTATTGTAAATAGGAACCTATCATGATGTGCTCATTATCAACCCTTCTAGAATTGTTACATAATGATTGAGAATATATTTGCCACAGGTTAAAAAAAATATTGTGTGGATGGATTCACACATCATGCTAAGTTCTGATTTATATAACCATGGGTTATAGAACAAACCACAGTTGTCTGACTTAATACAACACAATCTAAGAAATGATCTTTTGACTTAACACAGTGAATAAAACATCCATCTGCCAGTCCACAAGAGAATAGCTTGTGTCAGCAGAGCAGATTCTATCCCTATTGACTCAGCTTCCTTCAAGCTCTTTGCGTACATTATTCATTTAAAAGATTGTTTCTGATTTCAGATAACCTCTTGGTACAAGAAGAACATAAAAGATTACACTAATAAGCAAAACTTGGGGTCATCTTTAAAGGAAAATGAAGCATTGCTTCAGGAACACAAGGAAATGGAATATAAGGTTAAAGTAAGACTCTTTATCTGAAGTGGTCACATTCTAGTTTTCCAATCCCTTATGGAGTATTCTATTGATGTTTTTGCTTTTTTGTTTTTTAGAAGATTGTAGTTTAACTTAAGACATTGATTTTTAAAATATTTATCTAAGATTACATAATCTGATTGCCATTATCTTTTTTTTTATTATTGTTGTTTTCCTATTTCAAGATGAAGCTTTTCTTATTACTTGTAAGGAATCATCCTTCTCAGCTCAGTCTGAAATTGCTTTGTTCTTTCTAGCAAAACCTGTAGCATGCTTGAAGGTAGTTAAATGTCAACAATAAAAATAGCATTACATAAAAAAAATATTTAGAAACCAGTGAAATCGGTTCATAAAAAATAAATATATCAGGGATTTCAGGCAATCCAAAGACAGAAAGGCCACCTCACCCACAACACACATATATGCACGTACTCCAACTTCATTCAAAGGAACATAAGCATTCTTCTTCCCTCACCACCATTTTATCTACATAAGTTAATGAATAGCAAATAGTGTAAATCATCCAGTAAATTCCATGGATAAATAGAAACTATAGTAGTTTAAGGCTGTAACCCAGGGCTGTCAAATTCGCGGCCCACGTGCCGGATGCATCATGCGGTGGCCATGCCCATGCCCGGTTTAGTGAAAAAGTCACATGACAATGACGATCCAAGTTTGACACCCCTGCTGTAACCTGTGCATAAGGGCTCATCAAATGCAATATTAATGTATGCATTTTTATATACTGTAGGCCAATTGATGCAAAATTAAAGAGAACAATAATTCATCCCTTAATGACCAAAATACATGTACTGTGCCTGGGCACAGAACTTGTCTTTCACAAATAGCTGGAGGTCATCCAGATCACGGCTCTGATGTGAAAAAGTGCGCAGCTTGAATCTGTTGCCCATTACATTCCCAACCTGGTTCTTTCTTCTCTCCTGCATTTGCTGTTGCTTAGAGCGAAACCTGTAAATTGGAAACAGATGATACAGAGGGTCGTCTGTACCATCTATTCTAACCTGTCTTCCAGCTGGTGCTGAAGTTGGCTATGGAAACAAAAACACTGATGCTATCTGCAGAAAGATGCAGAAAAGCAACTTCATCAGCTACCTTCTTTTTGAGCAGTCACCCTTTTATTTGTTTGTTTTAAAGATTTATGCTAATATTCCAGCTTGTGCTTGCTGCAGCTCTTTTTCTAATCTAGTTGCAACATTTTTATGAACCAGCTTTGGAGGTATAATTTTTGAGGGTACTTTTGATAAAGTTGGTTCTTTTGTTTTAAATTATTTTACAAAATGAATTGCACAGATATTTCTCAGTTTGCTCCATCATTAACAGAATGACATGCATATTTCATGGCAGAATGCATGTTATTAAATTTAACTAGGGGGGAAAAAACCCACCACCAACAAAATATCTGCCTAGACTTCTAGTAATATCTTCTATAGAAGAGCTAGCAAATTGCCTTCCATTAAAAGGAGAAAGTTAATCATTCCAATTTAATTTCGACTTAACAACTCTTTTTTGCAACTAGCTTTTCAAAAGGAACTTGTTTTTTTCAACAAGTGCATGATTTTGAAAGCCCAACAACTTCTTGAGAACAAATGGTCCAAATGTTTTTATTTTTTAGTAAAGCATCATTTCTACTTTTCTATTTTCGCCTTACCTTTTCTTACCTTTTTAAAAAACTACAAGTTCAATCTTGGATCTATCAAGGGTTGAGAATGAAACACTGAAAGCAGCAATTTAAAAGGTTACTTTCTCTGAAGACATAATGTGAAATAGCGTGAACTGTTCTGTGGAGAATCACGAAAGGTTATATGTAAGGCTAAATGTTTTTGGAGTTATTCAAAGAAATTGAAAAGACAGCAATAGCATACTTTTATCTGGTTTTGGTGAAAACATGTAACTTCATTTTCTTGCTACAAATATCACTTAGCTTTCAAAACATAACATTTATGGCCACTTTAGACCAAACCAAATGACTATGAATTCTTTGTTATAAGTAAGACATATTCATCTTAGATGTTCAGAATTTTTTCTGAATATCTCAGCAGATGGTCAGGAAAAAGTATCTTTGTCCAAGGGATTAAGAAAGAATTTATCTGAAGGATGAGTCATATATTACATGATCCCTGTATTTAAGAATGGAGTACTGACTCCATGAAAGGCCCTCTAAAACAGGCAATATCCTCAGAAGCTGATGTATGGGCTGGCCAACTTATAATTAGTCTTACTCCAAGGGGTAAGGAGACAATATGTATGGCCACAGGAATGCATAGGCCTCCTTCAAAGTGACATTAACTTTTCATTGGGGAGAGTAATTGAGGTGGACATAGTATACATAAGAATCTAGGGCAGGGGTGTCAAACTTGCAGCCCAAACTTGAGGACGGATGCGTCACACGCTGCTCACGCCCACCCCAGGTTTAGCGAAGAGGGGAAAAGTCACAATACATCACGTAACAAAAATGTGACACCACAAGTTTGACACCCCTGATCTAGGGGGACAGGTTTAAAGAGGTTTAACAGTCAACTTAAAACAATTCATTTAGCAACTATTACAAGGGGATTGAAAAAGTGACTTAAAATTGGTCCTTGCACTTATGACCATCTCAGCATCGCCATACTCAGGTGATCAAAATTTGGGCACTTGGCAACTGGTATGTTTTTTCAACAGTTGCACAGTTCCAGAATCATGCTATCACCATTTGCGACCTTCCCAGCCAACTTTCTATAAGCAAAGTCAATAGGGAAAGTTGGAATTGCTTAACAACCAAGTGATTCATTGAACAATTGTAGTGATTCACTGAACAACCATGGCAAAAAAAGACATAAAATTGGGCTTGACTCACTTAATAACTGCCTTGCTTAGCCATGGAAATTGTGATCCCAATTGGGTTGTAAATTGAGAATTACCTGTAATGACTTCTGAATACCTGAATAAGAATGAGCAAGCACTAGCAGTAATGCTTTTAAACTGTTGTCTTCATAGTTTAGTATGCTCTTTGGCTTTGGGTAGGTAGAAAATTATGATAGACACACCTACAATTTGGATATAATCTTCCCATAATTTGGTAAATTTAACATATGTATCGTTTTCATTGTTATCTCAGCCACATTTGCCTTGAGTGTTTATTTATTTATTATTTATTTAGAAAGGCATTTGTTACATTTTAAAAGTAAATATATGAAATATAATATTGGCCATGTGGGATTCAAATCAGTGAAAAAGGCCTTATTAGTCCCCATTAGTGTGCAGTACACACCTGAATACTCATTAATTAATATTTCAGATTGGGGGGTAAGGAATTAGGGGTGACTCCAAAATTCCTATAATGGAAAGAAAGATTTCATGTAATTAATAGAAGCAAATCAGCTTTTATTTTAAAATTCATACAGTGACCCTGTGTTATTGTTTATTAAAAGACACAGACCATTAAATAATAAATGTGGCTTGTGAGTGAATGGAATTCTATCTGAAGAGATTCTAAAGAATGAGGCTTTTATGAAACAAATATTCTTCCCTTGGTAGATGTTGAGGTAGGGGTGGGTTCTACTTATCTTTACTACCGGTTTGCAACGGGATCGTGCGATGACGACATCCGGGGTGGTGGGTGGGGCCTCCTGCCGGTTTTACTACCGGTTCTTGTGAACCGGTCCAAACTGGGGGCAACCCACCACTGTGTTGAGGGTTATATTTTTCCCCTTAAACTTTCAATCTTTGTCCAGTATTATTATTCTGATCCAAAGGTTAAACTCTTAAGCATTCTGAAGATTTAAAAAAAGCAGAGAGCTGGTATGATTATTAAAGAAAATTCAGTTTTAATTGAAATATATCTGCTAGGTTGGCACTGAGGAACTAACTACTGAGACCAATTTATAAATGTTATTTCCATTTAAAACTCTTTTCAGTGATTTCAGCTTTTCTAAGCAAGCACTTTCCACAAGTAAAATTTTAATTAGCACATGAATAGCACTGCAACATCTAGACTCTGCATTGTTTATAAATGGGGTTTTCTATAACTTAATTCACCATTAGGAGAGTCTATTACATTAGTGTCTTGTTCACGGTGAGTAATATATATTGAAGGATCCTGGTTGGCAACTACCGGTAATAATTGCTATCAGTCATATTTCAAATTGAACAAAAACTGAAGAATAGACCATAAGTAATAGTACTAAGAAGGCACTCATTCGCATCATTTCGGGATATTCTGCTTTAACATTTACACATCGGTTGTCAGACATATCGGTGCAATACATTTTTCATCCATACAAAACAAGCTGGGAAGTAAATACCAGAAAAGAAAAAAAGGGTAATTTACTCAGTAGATCTTCCAATTTTACTAAGGGAATGTTTGCTCATGTCAAGCCAAGGAACAAAGCAAAAATCAGTGAGTGTTTTCCAGCTTTTTATCAATAAACCACCCCCTGCCCCTGAAAAAAAATGTATGATTTAAAAATTTCTGAATTAATGTATGTATTTCAACCATTTTAAAGCTTTTTTTGCATATTCACTCATTACAATAAAAAAAAATTGTGTGTGTGTGTACACACGTACACAAAAGCACACCTTAATAGAAATCTAAATAAATAAAGAGCCTTCTACTTAAACTAGTCCTGGTACTTTTCCTGGTTGCTTTTTATAGCCTCAGATGCTTCTCTTGTTGTTGTAAGTCCATTCCTTCTCTGTAAGCCTTGGTAAATTTTATTTTTTTAAAAAGAGTTGTTTATTTTTTTCAAGAAAATATCATGTCCTTTATACAAGTTAGTGTAATACATGAAAACTTTTATATAGCCACATTGTCTATTTATATAGTATTTCCATTTTAAAGTTTCAGAATCATTTTCTTTTCTTTCTCTTTTCTTAATTGATATGCTAACCATTTCCCTGGTTTGTTGGCAAATCTAAAATTCTTTTGTTTAGCATAGTTCACCTTTATTTCCAGTTCTCTTATTGTTCACATAGATAGCTGTTGCTATAAAAGTTTAATTTGATGTGAAATGCTTATCTTTTCTGGCAATTTCTTTAATTCTTCCTCTTTTCTTTTTATCTCATCCAAAATAGCGTGCATTTTTCTCTTGAGTCTTCTTTTTAAGTTCAGTATTGTGTTGGATAAAATGACCTCTAATTAAAGCTTTACTTGAATCCCAAACTGTTCTTAAATCAGGACCTTTATGTGAGTTGTTTTCAAGGACTTCTATTAATTTCTTTTTATTTCAGTCTTACTATTATATAATGAGCAAAAGAGATGATAGAAAAGAAGAAGATGATGATGATGATAATGATGATGATGATGATGATGATGATGATGATTATTATTATTATTATTATTCCTAGGATGCTGGTAGCAACCCGTATCAAACATTAGCATCAGTCAATGGTATTTGTGATGCATTTTTGAATATTCAGTTGACTGAGTTTCATGTTTAATGAATAAAGTAAATATAATAATAATAATTTTAAGAAGATACTTGATTGATACCTAGAACTCTGGCAGCAACCCGTATCAACCATTAGCACCAGTCACTCATATTTGTGACACATTTTTAAAAGTTCAGTTGACTGAGTTTCATGTTTAATGAATAAAAGAGATGATGATGATGAAGATGATGATGATGATGATGATGATGATTATGGCATAAGGCATTAAATGCCTAACAAATATCCCATTCCTGTGGGAAATCATTGCTGTAACTTTCAGCATTATTTCTGTTTACTTATTTACAGCATTATGTAGTGTACTCTATTCTATTATAGCATTTACTTATGTACTCTATTCTATAAGACAGGGTCAGACTATGGGGAATACTTCATATATCACATCATGTGTAAATGTTTGCCTGTTCCCAAGCAATATATTAACAAAAGCAAGGGATGCTTACCTGTTTTGGAATCAAAAGTCATCTTAATCTTTGACTGGCATACTAAAAGCCACACTCAAAATATATCCCAGCACCAACCCCCCCCCCAAAAGGGGAGGGGGCGGTCAGAGCAAAAAGCCCGACTGAATGTAAATCAGATCAGTGCATATAAATTAAGTATATTCTCAATAATTTCCCTCTTTTGTCACCTTAAAAATTACAATTCAGTAGCCTTCTTAGCAAGGACCTGGAGACAGCATGTAAGTGTTCAGGAAAGCAGATTGTATATCTGTGCTATAAGCCAATAGCACAACTACTAATTCAGGAATTTCAGATATATAGTTATAGTGTTCCCACCACTAAATGTGGTAGCTTCGAGACACCAAGTATAACATTAAATTTTCTTATTGACCTTAAGTACAGATCATATGAAGAATTTTAGTATTCTAAAATACAATGACTTTTGATATAAGCTTTTTCAGAGAAAAAAATAGCATTCTCATTTTTTTAAGTGTGCAGATTAAATGTAATTTATTATTGATTGATTATGTGTCATCAAGTTAGGTTGACTCTTAACAATCAAATATGTAAATTTTCTCTATGACAATTTGTCCCTTCCTTGTCCCTTCAAATCTTTCAACAGTGCACTTATCAATGCTGTACTTGAATCCATCTGTCTTTCTACAGGTAGTCCTTATCTCTTGTCTCCTGCTCACCTGAGAGTCTTCTCTATTTTTTGCTAGCATGTGAAGTTAAAGATATTTTACACTAATTTGCACACTCTGTTTAGTCTCCCTTTTTGAGGATTGGAATGTAAATTGGTCTCTTCCAATCTGTTGGCCAACTTTGCTTCTCACACTACTGTGAGCATTCCATCGGTTCCTGCAGACTTCTAACTTGGTAATTAATTCAGTGCTCTCTTATACATCTTCCAGTTATAAGTATGGAATATCTTCTAAGGAATCTTTAATGTTGACATCTCTACTGTAAAATATTTCAATATGCTGGTTTCATCTTCATTCCTCATCCCTCCCAGGATCACACACACACACCTGCCACACTGAAGCATCACAGCGGGACATGAGGGGAAATCAGAAATAACAATTTCTATGCAGAAGTAATACATGCATTACTGGGGGCAAGCTGATTTGCTTTTACAAATAGTGCAAAGACAGCAATATAAAGTAGATTGTTAATAAATAATTTAGCATTGGCAGAGAGATTCTTCAGATTGAATAAAGGCTTCTCAGTTTTGAAATTTATTGTCCTGAGATATCTAACTACCCCTTTCCCTGGCAACCATTACATATGGAAGGAATATTTATTGTTGTTAGATTATTATCACATCAAATATTTCAGTTTTATTCTTTTAAAGCTGATTTCTGTGTATTTTCTTGCAGCTATTTATGTTATGTTATCTTTTGATGCATGGGATGTTTTAGCTTAGTGCGGATATTATTCTTATCTATGATTACTTTGCTGTTGTGAATCAAGTAACCTGAATCTAAATCACCATTGGCAGATAATTAACTGAGTCACACTTCTCTTCCCAGGAATGGAATTCCGCTATGCAAGGATTAAAATCAGAGGCACTCAAAATTCTGCTTTCAGAGGAGTATGCAGAAAAAGAGCATCTAAAGCTTTCAAATAAAAAAATGAACTTACTGGAACAAGAAGTAAATCGCTGTTTCGAAGAACGGAAAGCATTGTTGCAAGAAGCCAATGACTTCTTCAATGCAGCAAGGAAGGTTAGTCAAAAATTAAAATTCCTAACAGAAACCACTGTAAAGCTGAACAAAAAGGTTATTACTCTCCCTTTGTAGCTCTATTGATAAACAGATGAAGTGGGGAGGGCAACATCTGCAAACCAACCTGAAGATTTTGTCTCACTTTCTGGCAGCCATGCTTCTTTTGGTGTCCTCCTCAATTTTATTAATGAGGTTATGGAGCACTTCCACATGGCTATGGTTTATACACACAATTTCTTAAAAACAGTTCAAAATCAACCTTTGGATTACCAAAAATATCTTGAATCAGTTAGTGCTTTCTCCTGCTTTCTCAGAGACTGCAAGAAATAACAGTATCACCCGATTCCAATTCCCATTTTTAAATTTCTATTTGTGTACATTTTTTTGTCCTGGGGATTACTAAGAAAACTGAAAGTGGATCTTGAACTGGGAGTGCAGAAGGTGGGTTTATCCAAGGAGATGGGCTGATAGAGTTATCACCTAGGATGGGTGTCTGCAACCTGTGGCTCTGGAGCCACATGCAGCTCTTTGGGCTCTCTGCTGTGGCTCCCTATTGGATGATCTCACCTCTGACTCACCCCACCCCTCGCCCTCCCCTCCCAGTCTCTCCTCGCCTAGCCTGAGAAGGTAAGGGCGACGGCGGGGGATGGAGAAGTGCCCGGGGCAGAGACAGAGAGATACAGAGAGGGGGGGAGAGAGAGGGAGGGGGAGGAAGGGAGGGAGAGAGAGAGAGATGTCAAAAAGGTTTTGTGGTTCCCGTTATTTTTTAACAACTGGTTCTCTGCCCTAATGACCGGCTGGGTAGGCTTAGCTAGGGGTCATGTGACTGGTAAAAGTGTGTGACGTCGAGTTGGCCACTCCCACCAACGTTTTGTGGCTCCCGGTGTTTTCTTTTCTGTGGGAAACGGATCCAAATGGCTCTTTGAGTGTTTAAGGTTGCAGAGAGAGAAACCAGGCTAGGAGAAACCAGACTATCCCAAAGCTCTCTAGACCATCAGTGCAGTAGACGTGAAATAACTTAATATGTAATCTGAGATGCATCACTGCTCAACAGAAATTAATAAGATCAGTAAAGGTGATGGGGTGGAATTACACAAGGTCTAATTTTGAATGATGGAGATATGCAGAGAGATAAAGTAAGGAATGGTGTTGCTTCACTGTCAATCATTTTGCCAAAACTAGGAGAGGAGTATAGGACTTCTGGATTATTGGTAATTGAAGTTGCCATCTTCCAAACCACATGGAAGAAGCTTTGAATGATGACCCCAGGGAGCTTTGTAAAATGTTATGTACCTCACAAAAAATAATGATAAGTCAGATGAAAACAATTAACGATAGATCATTCCAATCTCCCATTGTTTCTACACAAACATGATTAGATGTGTGGCCTGTGTGAAATGGAAAGTATACCATGCAAATAGATGTAAGTTTGCACAGAAGTGCATTCATGGAAACAGAACATGTAGAATAGGCAGAATGGTGAACTACCGATAAAGCTCTAGTTTAGATGTTTTATAGTAAGGATTCTGGACTCGTGGTAGCAACAAAATATCTTATCTGCCTAAAATAATGTTGACAAAATGAAGAAAACTTGGCTGGTCCACTTCTGGGGCTCAAGAAAAATCATACCACTCAAAACTCTTATTTTATGCATGCACCTCCTACACAAGGCTCTAAAAAGAGAAAGTTTGCCAGTGGCCTAACATTTCAAAAGGGTAGAAAATTATTTCTGGTGAATTTCAAAATCAAATGTTTAAATTTAAAGCTGTACTTTTAGAGTGTTTTCTCCACTTTGATAAATTATGTAGTTTTTTTTAAACTTCACCAAAATAATCTAGAAATCAAGTGGAGTAGGGAACTGTATAAGAACTGTATCTTTTTTCATCAGAGTTAGTCCACATATAGCTGCGTCTACAAGATTCGATTTTCTATGTCAGGGGTGTCAAACTCACACCGTCATGGTGGTGTCATGTGACATATCAGGACTTTTTCCCCCTTTGCTAAACCAGACGTGAGTGTGGGCAGCTTGTGACACATCAGGCCCGTGGGCCAGGATTTTGACAGTCCTGTTCTATGTGAATCTCAGTGTTAATGCGGCAATTATTTTAATGTTTACATTCTACTTCCATTTCAGAGAGAGTTACTCAATGCTATTTTT
The DNA here is from genome assembly GCA_012654045.1 of Ptyas mucosa. Lineage (NCBI taxonomy): Eukaryota > Metazoa > Chordata > Lepidosauria > Squamata > Colubridae > Ptyas > Ptyas mucosa. The sequence goes on along the minus strand of WNWU01000006.1, from coordinate 34,314,657 downwards.
CTTTATATTTTCTTGTATGATGTAAAAAAAAAATAGAGGGAAGTTCTCTAGAATAGAATAGAATAGAATAGAATAGAATAGAATAGAATAGAATAGAATAGAATAGAATTCGTTATTGGCCAAGTATGATTGGACACACAAGGAATTTGTCTTCGGTGCATATATCTCTCAGTGTACATAAAGAAAAAATAAAATAAAATATATTCATCAAGAATCATAAGATACATCACTTAGTGATAGTAATAGGATACTAATAAGCAATCAAATCATACTAGGAAACAATAAAAACAATATAAGTTGTAAAGATACAAGCAACATGGATATAGTCCTAAGTGGGAAGAGGTAGGTATTAGTAAGGATGAGAAGAAGAATAGTAATAAAGTCTTAGTAGTTAATCTGACAGTATTGTGGGAATTAGTTGTTTAGCAGAGTGATGACATTCGGGGAAAAAACTGTCCTTGTGTCTAGTTGTTCTTGTTGTTCATGACTTTACTGTGGGTAATTTATATTTTTAGCATCAGATGAGGTAGTTAGCCATTCCTTAAACTTGTTTTTTATATAAAAAAACATGTTCTGAGAGCCTCATTAGAATTATAAAATGTTCCAAAACCATTAGATCTTTTCAAAGATTATGTGGTGAAGAGCCCAAATTAGTATTTTGTTTGTTTGTTCTGTGCTACTCAGTTATGATTGGTGCTCAAAAAGTTTATAATTAATCCTTTTAAAATGTCAATATTGTTATGAGTAAAATACCCAACCTATTATGTGTATATGTAAGGGTTAAATGTATTTATCATTGTGCCCCTCCCAAGCTCCTCCTTACCTTTCCTTAACTCCTCCTCTTGTATATATAAACCGATGTCCCCCCTATTTCGTGTGCTTGTTGTGATACCCTATGGAAAAGAAACAATAAAGGATTCTGATTAGTTTTATACTGAGTCTCTGGTCTTTTGGGCCTAAGGAATAAAAGAAACAGATTGGTAGCAGAGGATGGTTGGGAAGATCCAACCATCTTAATAAAAATGCAAGACAGCATAAACATAAGAAAAAGACCTACCACAAGGTCATCAAAAAAATGGCAGCTCAAATAACTCCCGCCAAAAATGCGGGCAAAAATGAGCAATTCCCCAAAAAAGAAAAAACACCAAAAATTAAATTTTAAAGAAAAACAAACATGGCAAAAGTCAAAGGGACGACCCACTGAAACCGAAATAGAAGATGCCATGCAAGTGCTCGAGGCTGCATTTGGGGGTAAATTAACTATATCTAAAACGGAACAAGACGACCCTGAAGCCACCACTAACCTCACGATTTCAAAGATCCAAAAAAGACTATGCTACCTCGAAAACCCATCCATAACTAGCAAAGGAAAACACTCAACCCCCAGCCACGAGCATTCCCATGAGGAACCCGACTCATCCCCAGAGAGGAGCCCAGACCGCGAACCGACCAAACGACGCCAAAACTTCGAGAGGAAAATCGATACTTACCAAAGCGACAGATGCATCCCATCGACCCGAACTGCTTCCAGATCGACCATCGACTATTGGGGGCCATCCGGAGCTGGCACTGAGAAACACCAGGCAGATTGGGGCCTTCCATCAGCAGCAGCGAACCCAAGCTCTTCCCTCTACAGCGACAAAAGAAAAATGAGTTGTGAGCATGTGCAGAACCCTCCAGCAACCAGAAAAGAGGAAACCCTAGAAGCAACAAAGTACAGATCCACAGGAAACATAGAGACAAGTCAATGCAGATACATCTCAAGCGTACCTTTACCTTATTGTGAGTACATTCATGATCTGAACCATGGACAGCAACAAACCTTAGGTAATTATACACACCACATAAATACATTTACAGCTGATGTAATTAAATTAAAATTAGATGGGTCTAATTTGCAGGAATGGGGGCAACAATTAGAGATTATGTACCTAAAAGAAAATATGTTATTCTTTATAAATAACCCACCCTGCAAACCATGGACACGTGACCTGGACTGCCTTCATCACAAAGCATTTTATATTCTGATTGCCACTATATCTCCAAGTATTTTTCCCAGCATTGAAAACAATTTGACTGTGTCAGAGATTTTTCAGAAATTGTTCAATTTATTTCAAAGAAATAATGCAGCATCTACTATTAGAAAATCTAGAGAATTTTATGCAGCAAGATTGAAGAGTGGGATATCAATGAGTGAGCATATTCTAAATTTGAATGCAGCCAGGACTGAGCTCACACAAAGGGGGGAGGTTATATCAGAAAGCAGCTTTAAAAGCATAATAATTAATTCACTTGATTCCAGCTGGGACAATTATATTACAATATTGGATAGCATGAATATAGAACAGCTCACGTTAGAAGACATAACTAGTAGGCTTATAGCAGAAGACAAAACCAGAAAGGAGAGATCAATAGGTCTTAGAGATGATAGAATCAGAAGAAGGACAGAGTCACAAAGCAGGGATAGGAACACAAATGGATGCCACATCTGTGGGTCATACAACCACTACAAGAGGGATTGCCCAAAGAACCCAGAATATAGGAACCAATACAATACAAAAGAAAGGCAAGATAGAAGGGTCAATTTCTCTAGTAGGCAGTCACCTGACTACAGAGACAAACGTAGTGGATCACCTAAAATAAAGGGTAGATTTAGATATAGAGATGATTCTAAAGAAAACAGGCACGGTTACCTCTACGGATTGAAAAAGGACAATCCAGAAACTTTAATCACTCACGCTAGTTGGCTCATCGATTCGGGGGCCACTAGCCACACAACTAATCACAAAGAAATATTAGAAAAATTCACCCCAAAGAACTATTACATTAGAGTGGCCAATCAAGAAAGGGTTTTGGTAAGTGGAATAGGCTGTGTGAACATAGAAGGAATTGGAAAAATAGAGGGGGTACTTTACATACCAGATATCCCACAGAATATACTAGCCATAGTAAAACTAACCAAGGAACATGATGTTACAATCACTTTCAGTAACGGAGAAGCATATATGTACAAAGAAAATAAGCCTGTAGATGGAATATTTGTTAAAGAAGGGCTTATTTATCTACAACCAGTTAAAAGCAATGAAATTAAGATTTTGGCCAAAACTAAGAATGTGGGATTTAATACTGATAATCTGGAGATCATTGAAAATGTATCTGATAAAACAAACTGTAATAATTCTATTGTGACTGACAAAATTACAAATGGGAAAATGATGCACGATAATTGTGCACACTTGCTGCACAGAAAATTGGGTCATGCCAATTTCCAAACTGTACAAAAAATGTTAGAATGTTCAGAGGATGTTAAAGTAAAAAATTGTGACAATTATTTAGATTGTTCAGTCTGTAAATCTGCCAAAATTAGATGTAAGCCAAAACCAAAGAAAGCCACACGCACAACCCAATCCATATTTCAATTAATACATATGGATCTCGTCGGCCCACTCAAACCCTCACTCAAATATAAGAAAAAATACTTTCTCACCATTGTTGATGATTTTAGCAGATACGGTTATGTTTACACATTAAACCACAAATACGAAACATTCAAAAAGGTAAAAGAATTTTACAAAAGGATAGAAACTCAACATGGCATAAAAATTAAGCAAATTATGACTGACAGAGGTTCGGAATTTTTATCAAAAGAATTTTGCAATTGGATCAATGATCAGGGTATACTACACTTCAAATCCTGCCCTTTTTCGCCATTCCAGAATGGAATCGCGGAGAGGAAAAATGGTTTACTACAAACCATGGTTAGATGTGTCCTGGAGGATGCTGGTTTAGGTCACTCTTTCTGGGCAGAAGCCCTCACATATTCAAACTACACCATAAATCGACTTTGGTCAAGCACAATAGAAAAATCCCCATATGAAATTATGTACAATAGAAAACCAAAGATAGGTCACCTTCATATTTTCGGGGTAACTGCGGATGTATATATTCCAAGACAATTAAGGCGAAAAGGGGAAAAGATATCAAAAAGACTCAAATTTATGGGATACGAAACCGGTACTAAGGGTTATAGATTCATAGACCATAACAATAATTTCATTATCTCCAGAACAGCAAATTTCCATGAACACAGTAATTGGTCAAGGATACATCTCAACGACTTATGTTTAACACAAACAAATACCAACACAGAGCCAAAGGAACATAAACAATCAATTGCAACCCCTAGTCTTGTTAAAAAAATCAAACCAGATCACACGAGAATATCCAAAAAGGGATGGAAAGAAGGCCACCCTGAAATACATGTAGACTCACTATCTCATAAGGAGGCTAGATACATGCATACGGACGAAACACCTCCAAGTAGACCAGTTAGGTCAACCAGATGCAACAAACCAAAAAAATTACAGGACTACATTTTATCTATAGATACAACAAGAGTAACCCCAAAAAACTACGAAGACATCTTTAGATTACCCATAGAAGAAAGGTCAAAATGGGAAGAAGCCATAAAAAAGGAAATGGATAGCTTAAAGGAGTTAAAGGTCTACACACCTGTTGACTCACCTCCAGAAAAATCCCCCATAGGAACAAAGTGGGTGTTTAAGATAAAAGAACTAGAGGATAATAAATTATTATATAAGGCCAGACTAGTTGCCCAAGGGTTTGCCCAAAGGTTTCCCGATGATTATGAAGACACATATTCCCCTACTGTTCGGTCCGAGAGCGTCAAAACCGCTTTCGTTCTAGCATCTATTTTGAATTTGGATGCACACCAATTCGATGTACAAACCGCATATTTACATGCTGATTTAGATAAACAAATATACGTAAAGGCCCCACCTAATAATATTTCTCAAACTGAAAAATTCTGGTTATTAAACAAGAGCTTATATGGTCTGAGGCAATCAGGCAAACGCTGGTATGACTGCCTATCAGAAATCCTCACAAGAATGGGGTTCAAGGCAACATCAGCCGACTTATGTTTCTTTGTTAAAATCACCAGCACCTCCACAGAATATGTGCTCGTCTATGTTGACGACATTTTATATTTTGGTAAACAAAGGGCAAAATGTGATGAGTTCGCAAAAGAATTAAGTAAACACTTTAATTTGAAAATATTAGGAAAAGTAAATAAATATTTGGGCGTGCAAATAGAAAAGACATCCAAAGGCTTCAAATTATCCCAAAAAGAAAAAATTATAGAATTAATAAAAAAATGCAACATGTGTGAATCTAAACCATCAGATACCCCCATGTCCACTGATTTTATTAAAAATATGAATGAAGTATATGAGCCTTTTACAGACAATACATTATATAGATCCATTATCGGGTCATTGTTATATATATCAAATTGGACTCGACCCGACATCACCTTAGCCGTTAATCTCTTATCAAGAAATGTAAGCAAACCAAATTTATACCACTGGGAAGGTATAAAAAGAATATTAAGGTATTTAAAATCAACTGTTGACTTCTGTCTGTACCTAGAACCATCTTTATCACAAAAACCCATATTGTCTTGTTTTGCTGATGCTGACTGGGCTGGTGATTCTAAGAGTCGCAAAAGTACATCAGGCTATGTTTTTGCTGTGAATGATTGTCCAATCTACTGGTTCACCGGAAAACAAAACCTAGTGGCAACTTCAACGGCTGAGGCCGAATATATCTGTTTATCGAAAGCTACAAACAGTTTAATCTGGTTTGACGATTTATTGACCGAGATATGGACAGAACCCAGCTACCCAATACACATCAACGAAGACAACCAGGCAGCCATAGACATTTCAGGAGCTGAAGCAGTGGGTAAAAGATCCCGTCATATCGACATCAAATTTAAACATGTGAGACAACTATCAAATATAGGTTTTATAAAATTAGTTCATTGTGATACCTCCGAACAAACTGCTGATGTGCTAACCAAACCATTACCTACAAAACAACATATGTACTTGTCATCCAAATTATGTGTAAAAATTTGATATTGATATTCATTATATTCTATTATTGGGTATTTTAGAGGGGGATCTGTTATGAGTAAAATACCCAACCTATTATGTGTATATGTAAGGGTTAAATGTATTTATCATTGTGCCCCTCCCAAGCTCCTCCTTACCTTTCCTTAACTCCTCCTCTTGTATATATAAACCGATGTCCCCCCTATTTCGTGTGCTTGTTGTGATACCCTATGGAAAAGAAACAATAAAGGATTCTGATTAGTTTTATACTGAGTCTCTGGTCTTTTGGGCCTAAGGAATAAAAGAAACAAATATATTAGGGATATACAGGAGGTATTTATGGTAGTCTCTTTTGGTTGTGGCAGCTGTACTTTCCAGATGGTAAGGACAAAAAGAGATGGAATAGATTCAAAGACAATTCCAAGAAATAAAAATGATTTCTCGTATAAGAACTTCTGATAGTTGGTGCTGTAGTCCAGATTTTAATGCTCCAATATTAGAAGGAGTGGTTGAAGAAAAGGGATTGCAATATGCAGCTAGATTATGGAGCTAACTGATGATTAAGATGTCAAGCCACAATGTCAAGCAGCTCATGTTTAATATGCCCTTTCCAGAAACCCAAAGGACCAAACAGATGGAAGGGTTCCATTTTCCACTTACCAGTAAGAATTTGTAATAATTGGGATTCGTTTGGGAATTTTAGTTCCACTAGGCTCCATCTGCTGGTTCACTGTAAACAAAGAAGGCAATGGGAACTGGATTCTTTTTGAAGATCTTAATGCCTATATTAGTTTTATGACACAAGATATTCCCTAAATCAAAAGTGGAAGTACTGATGCTGTTGAACCTATCTCCAGCCCAGCCAACATGGCCAATAAGTGATGTATGTTGAAAGTTGTAGTTGAATATCATTTCAAAGGCCAAAGTTTAACTACGTTACTCTAAATAGAAGAGAAGAAAGCTGAAGTGAGTAGCATAGCTGTGGGAGGTGCTATGTTCTTTCTTGGGATTCCAGACTAAATTATAATTTAAAACTATTTATTATATAACAGTTTTAGTCATATACTCTTTCAGGTTTTGCTCCTAAATCCTTCCAATTTCTGTTTACTACAACTCATTACATTGTTCTCTTTGTAAATAGAAACAATGATAAACCAATTCTCCTAATGTTCAAAAATATTTCAATATCAAAGAAAAATACAAATATCTCTCACAATCTCTCTCTCTCTCTCTCTCTCTCACACACACACACACACACACACACACACACACCTCACCCAAAACTACTTCATGAATTCTAGAAGGTATTCTAATAAATCTGCCATGTCTAGCTGTCATCCCCTGTGTGAAGGTCACTTCAGAGCTTCCAGCTTTCCCACTAAGCTGCTGTCTCCGGCTCCAGCATTCTATGGTGAAGAAGTCTCCGTATCGTGAGATGCAGCAGTTGTGCGGTCTGAAGTAGAAGGGATTGCCACATCGCTGCGGTTCAGCTGAGATGGGACCTTTCTAAGATGCTTGACATTTTAATTAAAATGCTACCATAATTCAAATAAAGACTCAGAAATGCTCCAGAAGATAAGGTCACACATGCTTTTATATAATGGCTGAAGTTGATCACCAGCCAAATTGTTACCAATGGGAACCAAGTCCCTACTTTCAAACCATCATTTAACTAAACATATGGCATCAGCTTAATGTTTCTTTTGGACCCACTATTTTTGATGATGTCCTGCAACAGCTGAATCATCCACTTTCATTTGAGACAGACCAAGATGGTTGATACAAAGGGCTGAGAAAGAAGCAATTTAGCAGGTGTCTGCTCTAAAGCCCTTGTGGGGTCAGATGATATGCAGTTAAAACCTTAGCAAATTCCTTTTTCCAGTTCCCCTCCCTTTACACTGTGTGACCTGAAATTTCTCTTGCTCTTTGGATGTATAGATATGCTTAATGTCACATATTAAAAATGTTAAAGCCAGGCGACCCACAAATATTGATCATGATCCGTAACCGCTTCATAAGGAGATAGAAAATGAGCAAAAATATACTGTGGTGCACAGAGAATGGCAACAGCTGAAATAAGTGTCAAACAAAGCTGCCTCAGGGTAAGAATAGCAATAGCATTTAGACTTATATACCGCTTTACAGTGCCTTACAACCCTCTCTAAGCAGTTTACAGAGTCAGCATATTGCCCCCAACAATTTGGATTCTCATTTTCCCCACCCTAGAAGGATGGAAGGCTGAGTCAGCCTTGAGCCTGGTGAGATTTGAACTGCCAAATTGCAGTCAGTCGGCAGTCAGTGTAAGTAGCCTGCAATACTGCACTCTAACCACTGTGCCACTGTGGTTCATAATCAAAGAGTAATAATAAGTGACGTTGCTTGTTCTATGGAGTCAACAATATCTGTGCTCAGTTTGTCCAAGGAGGAGATGGTGGGGAATAGTGGCTGATTATCATTTGAAGGTTGAGTTTGCATTTAAGCAGTACAATTCTTGATAAAGCACTCCATGTCTGAATTGATATTTGACTATTAAAATCTGCCATGCAGAATCTGTTTTCTAGTATATCTTGGGGTATCTCATGAACTAAGTATTTTGGCACTTTTGATTCAGGTATAACAGTCTAAGAGGACTACTATATGTATAGGAAATTCAGAAACAACATGTTTAAATGGTTGATTGAAACAATTTGTTGGATTGTGTAATACTGTATATCAAAATCTTTTGAGCAAAGCAATGGAGTCCTTTTAACGAGAGTGCCTCAGATTCTAGCATAAATAAATCAACGGCCCTATAAACAAACTTCTCCAGCAAAGAATTTGATCATAAACAAATAATGAAAAGACAAAAAAAAAAAGCCACATTTATTTTTCCAAAAACGTTTTGAACAACTTAATTGTAAGTTTACAATATCCAAAGGAGATGTTGGTTATAAGGTGGAAAAATGCTGTTTTTATTTATTGTATCGATGCAATTTATCTACCTTAATCCAGGGGTGAAATGCTCCCGGTTTAGACCGGCTCGGGCGAGTAGGTAGTGATGGCGGCGGGCAGTCCGGAGAACCGGTAGCAAAAATCCCTGCCCCCCCCCCCACCCATGCCCAGCAGAGCCGCACTATCATCAGAGCCTTTTTTCTCTTTTAAATGGCTCGGGCAAATGAATCAGGCAACTCAGCTTGGATCGCCAGAGCCATGTAAAAGAAAAAAACTTTTTTCCTTTTAAATGGCTCTGCCTGCTAATCAGTAGCAAAAATCCCTCCCCTTCCCCCCCTCAGTTTGCTTACTTTAGCTGCTGGTCGCAACGCCTTGCTGTAATCGCTGCAATTGATTGCCTCAACAAGCAACTGAATCTCCCTGCCTGCAATCAAGCAGGCAGGGAGTTGTGGACTTCAACTCCCAGAATTCCTCAGCCAGCAAAGCAAAGCTGGCTGAGGAATTCTGGGAGTTGAAGTCTACAAGTCTTAAAGTTGCCAAGGTTGGAGACCCCTGTTCAATTGGGTAAGTTTTTTTCCCCTTTGGGAGCTTTAAAAAAATAGTTAATTGGGTTTTTTTTTAGTTGTTCTTTTTTTAGACCTAGCCATTTAAAGTTTAGGAAGTTTTAAATTTAACTGCTTTTATATAAAAATAAAAATAAAAAAAATAATATTTGTGCAGCTTTCTGAGATTTAGTGTGCTTCTGTAGTGTTTCACTCTAACTACACAAACACACAAAATCTCACAAAGCTGTATGTGGAATTTTGTGTGTGTAAAGTGTGCAAGTTGGTTTTTTGGGTTTTTTGTGGCTGTGTGAGGTTCCTGCTTGTTGCAGGGGCCATTTTGGGTCTAGCACAGCTGCTTTTATATTGTGGGTGAGCCAGTTGTGCTGTGTTGTGTTTTGTAGGGCAAAGAAGTGACATTGACTTGGCCATGCCCACCTGACCAACAAGCCACGTCCTCCCAGTCACCTTACCACCAAGCCCCACCCACTAATTAAGCCACACCCACAGAACCGGTAGCAAAAAAATTTAGATTTCACCCCTGCCTTAATCCTCATGTACTCTAGGCAGATTTATGTGGCTGAAGTCTGTGTAGAACTAGATTGTGAGATGTTAACATTTAAATGAAAGTCTCAGCAGATAAGCATTAAAATCGCTTACAGTTTATAGTCCCCAATCCCTGGGCCGCGACCCAGTACCGCACCTTGAGCCATTCACTTGCCTGCTGCTCCCGTAGGACCATCCCTTCTCTTCCCCTTCCCACAGTCCACAAAGCTGGAAAGGTTGGGGAACTCTGGCTTACAAACATCACAAACTCCATTACATAACAATCTTAGACATAATTCTCCCACATTTGGTCTCCTTCCATGCTTCTCTCTTAAGTCCTTCCTCTTCCTAGGGGTATGTGTGTATACACATACATATAGATATACAAATACACACACACACACACACACACACACACACAGAGGAATGTGTCTTTACACACACACACATGCACACACACAGAGAGAGACACAGATATACATAGACACTGTTTATTCTTTTGCCACATGTTAAAAAAAACATTGATTATCAAAGCAATCTTATTGTGTGGCTAGAATTTGAATAGCTTAATTATGAGAAAGAGTTCATTGTTTTCTTTTGTTTAGAATTGCATTAGCAGATAAAGATAATGAATAATCCCTGCTGTGATTTTGGAAAATTAATTAATCTTCAGGTTTGTTTGTTTTTTACAAAGCTCTGAGATAACTAATTTAAATTATCCAATTCAGTTTTTGTTCTTTTATGTTAACAACCAATGCATTCAATTAACAGTAGGAATGAAAATTTATTCAATATAGTTGTCTCTTCCACTTCACTCAAAGAAGAGGTTATTTTGAGTAAGACTAAAAATATTACCTCTAAGAGCATTGAGGAGGCTAGTGCTAGAATTTCCAGATATTCTGAATTTAATTCTGAGCATCCCTTAGCATTGACCATGTTAATTAGGAGATTATTCTCCAGTACTCTGAAATAGTGATAGAAAAAATGACAATTGCTAAAAAGACCTTAAAATTAGCTGTAAGTATATCATTTTAAATAATTGATCCGGAAAATTTAGATCTCAGCAGGGAGATTTTTGTTCATATGATAGGTCTACTGTTTCTACTTCAAGACCATAGCATTTTCAAAAATTCCAGTATATCTCTCATCAGCATAATACGGAACAGAAAATATTCAGACTGGCAATAATAAAGAATTCTTAACATCTATCAATCACCTGGCAATGTGTGATGGGTGTTTTAGTTTTGAGAAGGAAAAGTATTGAAGCGAATTCAATAGTATGGATTGTTTTCATTCAAGTAGTCATGAATTTTGGAATCAATACAGTGTAGGAAGAAAAATCCAGTCTGGTTTCAAACTGGGAGAAGGACGCTGGAAATAAAATGGATTCTGGCTACAAGGAAAGAAGGTCTCTGTTTATTTGGTTTCCAGAAACTTCAGTGACAGCAGCATGTTTCTGGGTGGCTGACAAAATGGCTGAGTGAGTGGATGGATTTTTATATGGTTCTGGGGTTTGTTGAATGAGATGCTCCAGGGAGTTGTACAATGTAGTGAGCTTTGTGACTTTTGATATTCTAATAGTGGTGGGTAAATCCTATTATGTTCTAAAGGTCATGTCCTGTCCTTAGAATTTGGATGGGGGAATGTAAATTCTTAATCCCATCAGCTCCAGCCTTCTGTGAGAATTTTTGGCTGAAGGTGTTTTGTTTATGAATAGATTAGCCCAGTCTTTCTGAATGGATACAAAATATCCATTCCAAAAGACCAGTTTCTTCTGCTTGAGGCTGTTTTCCTATGACAGGAAAACTTGACAGGAACTGGCAGCGGAGTTGGACAGTGAGGAGGCTGGGGAGGGCCAGTCCTGGAGTCTGGGGAAGGTCCGGATGAGGGCTCTGCGTCGGTGGCAGGGATGGGGCCAGGGCCATGTGGGAGTGATGCGCAGACTCCAGAGCCTCCAGAGTTGGATAGCAGAGAGGCAGAGGAACAGGAGGAGCCTATTCCTAGTGCACGCATGTGCAGGGCTGCCAGAAGGCAAGAGCAGCTAAAGCAAAAGGGATGACTAGGGAGTAAGGCCAGGAGATGATTGGCCCCTCCCATAAGACTGAAAAGAGCAGCAAAGGCTCTTGGGCTCTTTGTAGGAAAGCAACGTTGCTAAATCTGTTTCCAGTTGGTGTCTCTTGTTTCTGAACTTCATGGGGCTTTGCCAAGAAAGGCAAGATAAAGGTTTGTGATAAGCCTGAAGGACTTTTTCTGAAGGACTTGTTTTGGAATTAATTTGGACTAAGCTGGGAATGAAGTAATTCTCAGCTGTTATAATAAAATAGTTTTGTTTGGTCTTGTAATGACTAAGTGAGCCTAGGTCACAACAGGCTGCTTTCTGCCTTTGTTAAGATTTTTCTCCATTTCTCCTTTGGGGAAATATAATATTCTTCCTCTTTTAATATTCCCCCAAATATTTCATTCTCTGGTGGGGGCGGGGACTTCCCACAACAGCATAGGGCATCAGTAGGCACTTATTATGACAACTCTCTTTAGAATTTAGTTGAAAAGGCTAATAAAATGTACCATTATACACTTTTCTTAGATAGCTGACTGGCCACTCTGAGGGAAAAAGATCTAGGGAGATGTTTGAATAAAATATAAAGTTTGCCTGTGTATTGGATGTGTATCATTTGGGACTGTATTTTTCTGCCTTGAAACCAAATCCTTAGAGATGTTATAAAAATCTGTAGCATAAAATTGATAGATTGTTGATATTTTCTCAAAAGAGTCTTTTCCTACCGCTATCTAAACTTCACTTTTCATGTTTATGGCATGAAGTGTCCGGTTTGAAAAAGAAAATCCAATTATATCAAAGCTGAAATTAGATTATAAAGATAATTTGCACACATTGCAGCAATTAAAATGATCACACATTTAGAGCTCTTAGATGTCACGAAGAATTGATTTTATAATATAAGAAAAACAGAATGGATTAGCACTAACAATATGCATCTGTGAACAGGGGACTTGTGATCTGATAGAATTTTTCTGCTAGTTGAAAGTGAGGTAAGATTGTTTTCCCTAGATCTGTTGTTAATGATAGGGAGAATAATCTGGAATAATAAAGAAAAGGTGGAATGGAGACTTTAGAAAAAGGGGGAATTAAAAAATCTTGTAGAAGTTCTTTTTGTCAAAATTCACATTAATATCATACATGTTTGGTTTGGTAAAGCAACCAAACAAGACAGATGCAGACTTCAATGGATAGTTAGGACTGCAGAAAAAACAACAGCAACCAGCCTGCCTTCAATTGAGGACCTATATACTACACAAGTAAGAAAGAGGACTGAGAAAATATCTACAGACCCCTCACATCCTAGACGTAAACTGTTTCAACTCCTCCCTTAAGGTTGCTGCTATAGGGCATTGCATACCAAAACAGTTTTTTCCCCTTATGCCATCACTCTGCTGAATACCTAATTCCTACAATACGCTTTATGTCTAAGGATATTTAACCATTTAGTATGGATGTATTACTATTAGCCTTCTCATCTTTTCTATTACCTTCTCTTATTAGTATCTTATGATTATGTTGTTTGTATATACAAGGAGGGCTTATGCAACAGAAACAAATTCCTTGTGTGTCCAATCACACTTGGCCAATATTCTATTCTATTCTATTCTATTCTATTCTATTCTATTCTATTCTATTCTATTCTATTCTATTCTATTCTATTCTATTCTATTCTATTCTATTTTATTCTATTCTATTCTATTCTATTCTTCTACTCTACTCCACAATGTTAACCAAATAAGCATGCACTATATACTCTTTCTATAATGTCATAGAGAGGAAAAATAGTTTATTGAAAGTTTTTCAAACAATTGTCTTAATCAGAGTAGTTGGCAGTCACTATGCTTCTTGTAACTTTTTCAAACTGTTTTTTTATTTGACAGGCATATGATATACTTGAAAATGTAGAGGCTTCCCTTAAACTTTTTGAATCTAAAGTTTTCAACTTGCCCATTTTGGCAATAAAACACGAGGAACTACAAAAAGAAATTAAAAATGGATCAGATAATGCTCTTCAGAAGGGACAAGCCTTACTTAGCAAACAAGATGCTCACAGGCAAGTATAATATGTACTGTATATTTCTTACTATAAGACGCACCAGAGTATAAGACGCACCTTAATTTTTGGGGAGGAAAATAAGAAAAAAGCTGATTGGTGGGTGGATTGGCCTCCTGGAATGCCAAGAGGTGAACTTTAGCAACAGGTTCGTTGATTGTGAGCTCTGTGCCTTGCTTTTTTTCCAAAAGGCTTTTTTCAGCCTTTGAAACCTCCATTTCAGAGGCTTTTTTCCCCAGTCTCTGAAACCTCCGTTCCAGAGGCTTTTTTCAGCTTCTGAAACCTCCGTTCCAGAGGCTTTTTTCAGCTTCTGAAACCTCCATTTCAGAGGCTGGGCAGGGCTACATTCGGTGTATAAGACGCACCCAAATTTTCACCCTATTTTAGGGGTGGGGAGGTGTAGCTTATACTCCGAAAAATATGATAACTGGAGAGTTCCACATACATTATTAAATGTATAGGTGTGAGAATCCCTATTGGGAAATTATGTTTCTTCCAATGGCTAAATAGTGTTGAAATGGAGTCTTAAAATAGAGAAATTGAAATCTGGGCTTCTAAATTCATATATAGAGTCATTTTTAATGGAAACTTTTCCCTATTGTATTCAATTTGGGTGTAGTCTTCTTGCTTAGGTTGGGGTTTCTCACTTCGTTCACAGTTGCTAGAGTTGCCTCAAGACTCTTTACTTTTCTTCTAATATGTAATTGCCCTCATCCAAATCCACTTATGATAGGTTCAGATCCCAAGTGATTCTACAGAATTTTGTTGGACGTCTCTCAAAGCCCATCCAACTGATCCATTTTCTAGATTTTCTCACGCCAGCGCAAGTAATGGTGAAGACTCCAAGCCTCGTTATGATCAGGAGAAGCTTCATTTCTGTGTCATAGACATTGTTATGACAAGCAGTATGGGAGCCAGCATAAATGACTGGAAATTGTTATATAACATGGATGCCGCTACAAATATGAATAAAAAAACAAACAAACAAATCGATATAAGCAAAAGCAGTAACATCAATCTGTAACCATCTATGGCTAACCTGCCAGCCCATTTCTGCTTGCCCACATAAGCTTAGAAGAAGCAGTGGGCAAAGAAGGAAAACTTTGATCTTGTTCATCTCCCAATATCATTATAGTAAATGGAAATTGTCCTGATAGAAAATAGGATTGTTTTTAATAAAAATTCTATTAAGTTCTACATGAGTACAATGGAAATAAAGGAACAGCTGGTTTTCAATTACATTTAGTTAAGATACTTATGGTTATTCTGTTGTGTATTAAAGAAAGAAAATTCTGCCCATTACCAGTTCAGAATATTTCCACTAATCATCATTTAGGGGGCGGGGGGGGGAGAGTGATTTTCTTCAGTTCAGCTTTCACAACTATACTTTTATTCTGAACAGGGGCTTTCAGATCTAATAAAGTTCCAACTGAGAATGCAATTCTTTTTTAGGCACTCAAATGATTTTCATGATCACTATTAATATTTTAATGGAGTTTGTATTGCTATTTAATTTCACAATGCTTTGCCAGAGAAAATTTCTGTTATAAATTAACTGAAGGTAACAATTCGTTCCTTAAGTGCAATTTTCTTATCCTAATTGTATGTGATAAGCAGTTTGAAGAGAACTATCTTGCGTCTTTGCATTATTATAAATCAGCACCCTGGAGCTCAAATATTTAGTGTGTTTGTTGGTTCTTTGCCACATGACTGTGTGCTAATTTTTGTTTAAAACAACATTTTTAGAAGAACTGCTAGTCTTAAAACTCACAGGGGGAATATTCATTGTGAGTTTCCTGTAAAAAAAAAAGTAAACTCTTTACAGCTAAAATTTGGATCTGAAATAGAAGCAGTTATGTATTTTTTAAAACTGCATTTTAACTTAGGATCTAATTTTGATAAAACCATCTAAATGAAGATTTCCTAAAGAAGGTATATCTCCCTGATATATGTATAGCAATAATATATTACAGAATACTAAAATGATGTATTAAAATACTATACTTAATGTTCTCAGTGTGTTAGGCAATCCTAATTATGTAGGTAGTCCTTGACTTATAATCGGTCAATAGCAACTCTTCAAAGTTATGATGGAACCCTCAAAACAACCTAATATTAAAGGTTGCATGTGACAGTACCTGCCTGATTACATGACCACATTTTGGGCACTTGGCAACCAGGTAAACTTTACAGCCATTTGCAACATCCCGGGGTCACGTGACCACAATTTTTGATGGTTTTTCCCAGTTTCTGCATTTACTTCAGGTTTCCAGTAAAAAAAAACCAAAACCCTTAGGTAAAATGTATTCACTTCATGATCACCATATTTAGTTCATGTTTGCACAAGTACCACTGCAAAAAAAAAATGCTGAAAAATCAGGTCTGATGAATTCTGGGGTCCATTACAGATATAGCTTGAGGTCCACCTGGTAAAGATGTGGAATAAGAACTGGAATCAAATGGTATATCTTAAGGTCTCTTGCTATGCATTGCTTTCATTATCATTGGGCTTTTTGAAAATAGAGCAACGGTAAATAATTATGATATAAAGCATTAGAATACATACCATAGATAACATTACACTTTCACTTACCAGCCAGCATTAACCATGATTTTATTACACTTTCAGTTCTTGGATGATTGGGATTCAGGAAAGAATGGACTACATTGAGAAAAAAGTAGATCAGTTGATCAAACAGTTTCCTGATCATGGAGAATTTACCTCAAACAAGGAACACCTAGCCACTTCCTTAGAAGATTATCTAAAGAAGGTATATCTCCCTGATATATGTATAGCAATAATATATTACAGAATACTAAAATGATGTATTAAAAAATGCATATAAACATATTTCACATTCTCAATAAACCTACACATACATAATTTTATCTATGTAAATAATTCTATCATAGCATACACGCAATGGAAAGGTTTCCAGCAATATAGGAAAGTGGGTTGGATATGTTCACTGCCTTGAATTACCAGTAAAAAGAATAAATTTACATGATTTCATCTCCTGATGAAATTGGAGGTTGGACAAGTCAAATTCACCCTTCCTCACCTCTTCAAGGCTGATTCTTCTTTTCAGTATTGTCAAATCTCAAAAGGAACAGCTGCACCTCGAAAGGGAGGGAAGAGAATTGGACAGGGTTAAAACAGGAAGGCTTTTCCCTCTGTCCGTCCATCCTTCCCTCTGTCCCTCCCTCAATATTCAATGGTTTTATTTTTCCCCATACCTGGTAGGACAATAAGAAAGCTACTCTTCATCATCTCTATTCATGACTGGCAAAATACTGCTTTTGTCAGAGAAATAAAATTTGTCAATTATACTTTAAGCACCAAAGAACCTGATATTAGCAGATCCATTAAAAACAGTATTAAGTTAAACATATCAGAATGAGTTTTGCCATTGGCTGAAAGCCATCACAACAGAGAACAAAGACATTGTATTCTGCTTTCCTTGTCCAATGATCTCAAATAGAATGGCTTAAAAACTGCTTTCAGAGCATATAGTAGGCAGGAGTTTTACTTAATTAATAGCAATAAGGTCACTCAATCTGGTACTAACCTTAAAGCAGATCTGGGTATTTTATGGCCCCCGGGGCCACATCTGGACTATTGGCTGTCCCTGTGTGGCCCTGGTGAGGTCAATTTGAAATTAGAAATCAAATGTAAATAAATGTGCCACAGACAGTGGTGGGTTCCTCCTGGTTCGGCCCAGTTCTCCCGAGCTGGTAGCAGTGACGATATGATGTTACCAAACCGATTCTGCCCCCCCGTGCCCCCCGGTGCCCCCCCATTTTTCTTACCTTTTATTTGGCCCCACCCCCAATCTATTGCTGCCTCCTGAGTCCCAGCTGATGGCTAGAGGGAAAAAAACTGTTTAAACTCTTGCCATGGGGCTTCAAAGGGCTGCCTTACAGCTGATCAGTGTTAAAAGAAAACAAATGAGTAGACCAGTGCCTGCAAAAATACATGAGTAGATCAGTGCCTGCAAAAATAAATGGGTAGACCAGTGCCTGCAAAAATACATGAGTAGATCAGTGCCTGAAAAAATGCATGAGTAGATCAGTGCCTGCAAAAATAAATGGGTAGACCAGTGCCTGCAAAAAATAAATGGGTAGATTGGTACAGTTCTGCAAGCAGTTAAAAGCCTGGTAGACCAGTATCTGCTAAATCCTAAATAATTGTCATACAACCATCAAGCCATGCCCACAAAATAAGCCACGCTCACAGAACTGATAGTAAAAAATTTTAGAACCCACAGAGTGTAGAAGAAGCCGAGTAAGGTACAGTTCTGCACAGTCACCATGTGCTCCTTCGGTCGATCAGCAGTCATGAGAGGGCAAGGAGAGAAATCCCTTTTTGTGCCTGTGCAGTGCTCGCCCTCGCCTGGAGCAACCTGAGGAGTTGAGGTGACAGAGTTTGAGGACATCAAATCAGGTAACATTGGTTCGGCCCTCCACAACAATCCCAGTTTCTCATGTCTCCCCTTGGGAAAATTAATTGCCTACCCCTGCCTTGAAGTTTTCTCTAATTAATCTCACAAAATAAAATTTGATCCTCAAATCAACTCTAGCATTTGTTAGCACACGTTTTTGAAATAAGCAATAGAAAAGGATTAAGAAATATTAAGTAAAAAAAACCTGAAGGCCTGGTTTAGGAAAAAGAGATATAGGTCAAATTAGACTATGCTAATGCAGTTATCTATATACTTCCATATTTTCTACCTCTGCTTACACATCTGTCCTTATGCAACATCCATACACTGTTCCTACCTTGCCTTTTGTTCTTTACACTGCCTGTCACTCTCATTTTCAGTAACTCGTGAATTCCATCCAGTCATGATTTTCTAGATTTTTTACATTTCCCCTTGACCTTAAAATTGTTTGTTTTGTAACTGTATCCTCATTCATTCTACATGACCTACTCTTTTTGTACTTTGTTCATGCTGATCACTTACTTTTGTACTCAGTTCACATTCTCTTTATCTTTCATCATAAATGTTCAATCATGCTTTCAGATATAAATTAATTCATTTGCCATGTATTTGTGCAAGCAGATTTATCTACATATCTAGATTATGTATTTAAAATAGGTACTGATAGACACATGCCTGTCAAACCGTACCATTCTCATTTATCCTTGGGTTTCTAAATGTTCCACTCACCTTTTCTTTGCTCTCTTGTCTTATTCCTACCCATCAATTCATATCATCTAGTAGATTTTTTTTGTTGACTGCATTAATTTGGAACATTATAGTATTTTCCCCAAAAAAAGTCATATCGGATTTTTCAATTATCACCATTCATTAACTATCCAACTATCACTAATGTTCATACATTCATACGCATTCACAACAATCTAGATGACACAAATTAATACTTTCTGACCTTCACTTGAATTATTTCATTCATATGTAACATTCCTTTTCTGCATGCATTCATCAATACCACTCCACAAGATCAAAACATTTTCATTTTAATATGATACAACCTTATTCATTTTCCTTATCTCTACAGATGTACATCGTATCTACTTTACTTCCCGTTACTCCATTTGTTAGTTCTTCTTACACTATATTATCACAGTCTTCCATACATCTCCCTCTTTGAGGGAGATGGGTAGTTCAGAAATGTGAAATATATATAAAAATAATAAAAAATACAATATAGTTGTGACCAAATTGACCCATATTTATAGCTTAGATTATCAGCTTCAGTCTTACCACAGCACATTCAGCATTCCCTGTCGATTGCCAATATGCCTCAAATGCAACTGAATGCAATTTTACCACAATCTTGCTCACATTACTCTATGCAAGCTGGAATTTGTAATCTAGAGACTGCTTTGCAAACCAGTTTACAATTAATTGCATTCTATCAACTGGAAGAGGAATATGCAATTTACTTGCTCACACTCAACACATGTTTCTGCTTATATAATCTATCTATCTATCTATCTATCTATCTATCTATCTATCTATCTAAAGTGTTTTTCTATCAAGACACCTGGTCTGCCCCAGCATGTAGGAGGGAGCGTACTGCATTCCTTTGGCCTTTCAGCTCCAGTCCAGGAGCCCTCAAGCAGTCGCATTCACGACAAACCATTTTATACCAAATTTATCAGCGAAATATAAAATATATATATATATATATATATATATATATATATATATATATATATATATATATATAGTGTGTGTGTGTGTGTGTGTGTGTGTGTATGGTATATGTATGTATGTTAGCATATATTATATCTGAAATCATAATATTACAGAATTTTAAATGAATTTTATATAAAAAAGGAAGGCAGCTTTCCAATATCTGTTAATATCTGTTTAAATATAAAGGCATCAAGAAAGATTCAAAATATTGGTCCAGTACTCTCAGCTGCAGTAAATCCTGGATCATCTGCTCCTGAATCAGAAGAAGTCCTGAAAAAATATTTAGAGCTGGCGAATCAAACCAAGGTCAGGTCTGATGCATTTGTTTTAATATCATCATTTTAAATGGTTAAATCATACGTTCATACTATGGGATTTTCTAACAATTTTTCAAAAACTTTTATTTCAGTACTACCAGTATGCTTTTATTTGGGTTGATTTTAAACTTATTACACCAAAAATAATATTAAGCACACTTTGCTTTTTTTTAAAAAAAATTGTAATGCATTTCTTTAAGTTTTACTATATATTATATGTATATACATATAAAACTAAAGAAAAATCCTACTATTCAGTATGGAAGTATTTTCTTTGCATAAAATCAGCAAGCATCAATAATGTTTGCAAAAGGGGGTGGGGGTGGGGAGTCAAGGCCACAACCACATGATTGAAACTCTCCACATGTTTAGGTATGTTACACGCACAACAAATGGAAGAGAAATATGGTCTCAATTATATGCTCATGGCCATCATCTTGATTTTTTTTTTTTACTCCTACCTTCGTCTCCATGGACACTCCTAGAAACAGTCCTTCATAGAGCCTTCGTATACTAATTAGCATTCTTGGTCTTGTACCCCCAACTGTTCTAAAAGATCTTCCAAACTTCTTATAGGATCATAAAAGGGTTTTGTGGGCTTTTCAAACTGTTAGCCAGGGCTCAATAAACATCTTATCAGAAGGTCACGATTTCTTTCTTTTTTAAAAAAAAAAAAGATAAATCTTGCATGGGCAAAGTTGGATGCCAGTTCGTTTCTCACTCTTTCTGGTGCAACCGGCTTCACTTTCACTTTCTCTGTGTGAACCCATGGCAGGCAGTTGCAAATTTTCTGAACTCCCATGATCCATAAATTAACATTTAATTATTAAAGATAAGCATTATTTTTTTTTTGCATAATTCTTGCAACAATTGAATCATTTTATTCATCAGGAGGGGAAATATACATTGTTTTAGAAATGGGGGTATGGTGGTATGAAAAGTGTGAGAATTCTTTTTTGTGGGAGGGAGGAAAGAATAAATTTAGCTTCAGTGTGCAAACCATAGTAGGATATACTGATACACATTCAATAATAGCATATAATACTCATATGTGTTTGATAACCAATAAAGGAGGAAATTGTTTAATTTTCAAAATGTTAATGCACTTATTTTTCTCTGTTATACATTGTAGGAGATGGCCAATGAACTAGAATTGGCTGTAAGAATTTGTAAGGAAATGGAAGAACTAGAAACCACTGAAATAGCAGTTTTTTCAAACAAAACTGAGCTTTTAAATGAAGAACTGGCAACACTGAACAGAAATCTTTCCTTAAAACTCAAAATCCTGAAGCCATATGTAGCCTTCTTAAAGTCATCAGATGAGGTACTTAACCATATTTTGTGGGAAAATGTTATGATCAGAAAGATACTTACATTTGGTGACATCTTTAAATATAATGGAATAATGTTCAGAATAATGTTGCACCCTTCCCCGCTTGGTATTGATATGTGTCAAACTTGATAGCAAAGACTGAGTGAGAAAACTGCAGATACTTCCATGTTATTTTGACATAAAGAAATGACTAGCAATCTGCTGGCTGAAGCAGTGAATTGATCATTATTTTTTGTGGTGGCTCAATGGCATGGGAGAAAGTGGTCTCCTATAAAGTTGGTGGGAGCCCATTCATGGATAAAAAAATATATGTTAGTAGAATGTTGTAGCATATTTTAGTTCCTTTTAATTAGATAGAATTAGATTAAATATTGAATTAAAGATAAAGGGTAATTTAAAATAAAGATGAAATTGCTCATGTGATCTAGCACAGGGGTCCCCAACCCCTGGTCCATAGCCTGGTGCCAGGCCGCTGCCCATTTGGAACTGGGCTGTGGAAGTGGTGGGTGAGTGTGCACGTGAAGCTTCATTCGTGAAAGCAGTGCGCGCATGCATGCAAAACCATCCGTCTCTCCCCCGCTGCCACAATGGTCACTTCCACTGGTCTGCTGAGACAGAAAGCTTGGGGACCACTGATCAAGCATATAACTTCCTCCTAACTCACTTCTCAGAAAGGGCAATACTATGTAAGAGCATTCAGTGTCAAACATCATCCAGCGCAGTACTCACTTAGCAAAAGTCACTGAAGGTGTGCCTTTGCTAACATCTTCTTACAAAAAAGGAACTTGTGACTCTTTAGATGTTGCTGGATTTCAGTGCTCATTACAACCAGACAGTACGGACAATAGTTTAGGATGCTGAAAGTAGTCTTCGTTCCCTACTTTAGCAGTGCAATTTCCAGAGCAAATGGCGAATTGCCTCATATTTAACAAGAATAAGAGAACTTCTAAAACCTATTAAAGAAACAGAATAAATTTAGTAAAGTATCCTTTCAGGTTTTCTAATTTTATTTGCAATATATTTAACAAAACATTTTTTTTTAAATTACTAAGTTCTTGACTTATCTTTTTGGAAGCTTATTTACTGCAGGGAAGAACTTCAAGGATTCCGTAGGTGCAGTTCAATAGCCTAAAGAATGTCCATCATAAATGTTCAGAAGAGAATAGTTGGGTTGATTCATTTCTATCCCTTTAGGTTGGAAATGATGCCCAGAAGCTGAAAGAATTCTATATAAGCGAGCCGGCAGAAGACATTGAAGCTAAAAATGAGGCTTTGCTACAATCAGCTGATGCCCAGTGGCATTTGGTTTTGAAGAAGATTCTTTCCACTCAAGATATGGGTCATGACTTTTTAAATTTAGTAAAGATGGTGAGGCAATTTCTGATGATTTATAGATACCAACAATGTTTATTTTCCCACATTCTTTCTGAACTAATCCTGTATGTTTGGGATAAGCCACAGTGAGTATAATTAGATATACCTTCTAAGGTAAAGCTATGCAAGTCATTTAGGGTATATATTGAAATACTACATGGTAACCCCATCTAGAGTGGGTTCGCGATATACATAGTTCCAGGAGTCAAATCTTCTCTCAAGAATCCTGTTTAACATTTGTATGTCACCACATCCCAAATAACGTGAGGATTTTAAGAACCAAAGGACCTGGGAAGAAGTATTAAAGCCTCATTATTTCTGCATGGTGGTTTTTAAAAACGATGTAATTCCTTTTCAGTAAAGGGAAAAAGGGAGTCAGATGCATGATGCATATTACATCCATTTAGTTTGACTTCTAGGAAAATGTATAGATTTGCATGAGGTGGAGGTGAAAGAAATCTCTGCCTCCTTCTTGATGCCATCATAAAAATGCCAAAAATAGTTTGCTTTCTGTCCCTGTCAGAAAAAAAATTATAAATTCTGTCTGGAACAGGTGAATAACAATCTAATAATGAATGTGGAAAATGTTGTTCAAGTAACGGAACGTACTCTTGATATTCTGAACAAAGAAAAAGAAGAATTAACCGAACTTTGGGCAAAATGGAAACTTAGCATGAATCAAATGCAATCGATCAAGCAACAATGTGGAAAATTTAATGAGCAATTTAAAAATGTAAGTGAAATCTACGTAATATTTATTCCTAACTCTCTTTGGTAAAATGGAACTGCCACTTGTTTTAATTTTGTCTGGGGCAGATCAGAACACCATGGTTCTTCTGCACTATATTCAAGAGATTTGAAAGCATAATAGCTGAACTGTCTAGACATTTTTCTTAATAATAGTGTGTTTTTCAAAATGAAGAATTTCCTTTAGCAATTTTAGGGGAACATGAAGTGCCATCACGAAATCCTTTCTGGAGTGTACATGCAAATAAAATATGTGATAATCAAAGTAAAACGAATGTCCCAAATGCCAAGAGGTGATCACAAGGGGTCAAAGAGTCAACCATATAATCAAAGCTCTGCTCTTTATTATGTGTGTCAGAATGCATAGTTCAGACACCCTTGCATATATCTTTATATCAGGGGTGAAATGTAACATTTGTTACTACCAGTTCTGTGGGCGTGGCTTGGTGGTGGTGGGGTAATGCGACTGGGTGGGCGTGGCCAACTTTTTTTTTTTTTACTTTTCAAAGCATTTTTTCTAATGCTTTGAAAAGCCTCTGCCGATGAGGCAACTCAGCTGGGATTGGCAGAGAGGCTTTTTAAAAAATGCCTCTCTGCCAATCAGGCAACTCAGCTGGGATCGGCAGAGACTTTTCAAAGCATTTTTTTTACCACCTCTTCGGCCAAGAGGTTGCAGAAAAAAATGCTTTGAAAAGCCTCTGACGATCCCAGCTGAGCCACACGATCATCAGAGGCTTTTTTTTTTTACTTTTAAAAGCATTTTTTCATTGGAACAGGTTGTAGAAAAAATGCTTTTAAAAGTAAAAAAAAAAAGCCTCTAATGATCGTGCGGCTCAGCTGGACATGGTGGGGGGGGGGCGCAGGGGTTTTTGCTACCGGTTCTCCAAACCACTCACTGCCATCGCTACCGGATTGGCCGATCCGGTCCGAACCGGGAGCATTTTACCCCTGCTTTATATGAAAAAAAATAATAAAAGGTCTTGTTGATGGCATCTACTACTCAATCATTTCTCCTATAACTTCTAAATTTCTCTGGAATTTTGCATTAAAGTTTGATCCCTTACATTTTATTTGTTGGTGTATTTAAGATAGCTTGACAGATTTAAACCACCTAAGTTTTTGTAAGATAGTTCAGTAAAAGGGTTTTAAAATGTCAGGAAATACAGTATTGTCAGATGAAAAGTAGATTCGGGAGCTGAATCTACAAGCATCTTTTTCTCCTTTAGCTCTTGATGCTAATTTCAGTTCCATTTTGGATCTTGGCTAGTAATATTTAGCTGAAACTTTGTGTTTAAACATTTATTGACAATAATTCATATCTTCTGGTCCACTCTAGTCCTCAAAAATATAATATAAAATATATACAGATAGGCACTAATCTAACATACTTTATAGCATTTTTACTTTGCAATATGCAAGTTTAACATTCCTTTTTTTCTTAAAACTGGTCTCTTCTTATTTCAAAAATTCTAAAACATGCATTTACAAATTGTTTTGTGGTGCATTATAGACAACACAACGCTTAGTCGTTCTTCAAGAGGGACTCAGATCTACTCTGGCACTTGATCTTGGAAGTAATCTTTCAGTACTTATGGAGTTACAAAATAAGTTTAATGAAATTAAGCCACAGTTTCAGGTAAGAACATAAGCTGAGAATGTTGAAAAATTGTGTTCTATTTGTTTCTGTAGATACTGAGAAATATGTTGTTTACTTCTTTATAAATCCTAAGGTAATTCAAACATGCCATGCCATGAAAAGCCATATATTTAAAACCATATTTGGCAGGAAGTGCAGCAAAATTTAGGAAGACATTCAGACTGAAATTAGTGCATTCACTTTTTCAGAACAAGGGGAAAGTAACAGTTCAAACAAAATGAACAGAGATTTTCTTGGCTTAAATGTAAATGTGCTTTCCTTTGAGATTTGAATATTTTTTATTGTACCTAATTCATTAGCAACTCAATGCTGAGGTGGAATACACATTAAAATTATCAGAGCAGCTGGGCTTGAAAGGAGCTCCTGACATGGAAAAATCTGAGAAAATAAGTGAGCTCATTCATCTCCATACGGAGATAAAGGAAATGATGGCAAAATACGATGAAGTTTTCAACAAGACAGTCAAATTCCACAAAGTCAGAGAGGAGGTAAGTGTAGTTGTCTTTATTTTCATGAACCTCGTGATTTCACTAACCCATTCATCCATGTGTATTTTCTTTTACTGGGCTATAAATACCATTTTAAAAGAAGCAGTTGTTATTCAGTAACTATTGTAGCTAAAGTATTTGGGTGGCCAAATTCTGGATTTAGAGTCAAAAGTTGTCTTGAACTGAACCTGAATGTTCCGTGAAAGTAACATTAAAAGATGCAAGGCTTGATGTTAATGAAATATATCTATAATTTTCCCAGCTTGAAGGTCTTATAAAATCAGGAGGACTGGAGATCCTACAAATGAAAGATGTGCCAAGTGACACTTCCCACGCTAAGATCCACCTGACTAATGCTCAGGAGAAGCATGTACATATCAGGCACCTGTATAAATTGGCACTTTCGCTTGGAATGGATATACTCTCAACTGTAAAACATCCTGTAAGTAAATACTAGAGCAAGTCTAGAATGGGGAAAATCAGCACTTTCGCTTGGAAGGGATATACTCTCAACAGTAATACATGCTGTAAGTAAATATCCAAAATGGGGAAAAGGGAGTAATTATCCAGGACAAGCTACTTTCTTTCTTACATCAGTCATGGAGTTTGAATTTACAACAGTGCCAGAAGTACAACTGAACCTTTTGCCATCACACTTCCCCGCCCCCCCACATTATGGGAGTATATTGAGTGACTACTAGTATTATTGTCCTCTTTATGTATCACTTAACTGTATGTAACTTTCTTTGACACAAATGATGACTGGCTATAGTGAATGCTGTTAATTGGAACTCAACTTAGTGAAGAAGAAGGTAGTATTGATAAAGGGGTACACACGTTGAGGTGATACCTACAAGTCTTTTATTTGTTCTGGGTATATTTGCATCCCCCCCTAAACATAATGTACATAGTTTTGAGTAAAGGTTAAAGGCAAAGCTTTCTTTTGTAATATGAAGTATCTTTGACCAGTTTTAGCTTCGTCCATCAATTGCAACCTCTTTTAGGGCAATTTCACACTACAATTTAAGAGGCTTGTCTCTCCTGATGTTCCAAGCCAACTTCAGAAATCCCAGTCCGGACTGCAGTGGGTTGTCAGGATACAATCCAGACTGAGAGTAGTTTGATAACCAGTCTGGACCACAGTCATTGATAGACTCGATTGATTGTTCTCCCCATCTCTTGCAGGAAAGGCAAACCTTACTGCCTGGCTCCCATAAGGACCAGTGAGTGCCATTTCTTGTTAGGGCTGTTCCTTTCTCACTAGTCACCATGACCTTGCTTTCCCAAACGTTTGCCAATATGCAGACCTTCATTCTCCGTTGCACACGTTATCTCCTTTGACATCAATATAGACCCTTTCCTTCCCCCCCTTTTTTTTTCTCCTTATAAGAATAATAAAGTTCTGATGCTATAATAATGAAAGCAGTAGGAAAAAGTTATTATTATTCTTTGATGTTGTCCCAGTATTCCTCTATACATCCATGGAAGGATTGATAGTTCAGCTTCATAGAAATAAAGTAGTAACATACCTATTATACTACTTAAAGGTGTTGAAATAAATTAAGGTAAGGGAAACTCTGTAGTACTATGGGCAGTGCTGATGCAGAAACATTGTATCAAAATATCTCATGGACTTCCTACTTTGCCCCATTTATTCTCGTCCACTCCTTAAAACTTTTGATCAAATATCTTCATTCTGAAAATGGAGGTGGATGCTTTCACAATAGGAACATAGTGTTTGCCATTGTTCTCACCAGGGATATTCTGACACAAAGCAGATCATTCTTCCCAACTTTATTTAATTAATTGAATTTATTTGCTTTTTGAGCTTGATTAGTGACTTTTCTGTTGTATTTTATTGATCTGTTGTTGGCTTATTTTATGTTTTCCTTTTGATTATTGCTGCTTCTGCATTGGTTGTGCTTATTCTTTTCTTTCAGTTTTGGGGAGATTGTCCCCCAAAAGTAGTTTCTTACCTTGTAAAAGATGAATAGATAAAATAAATCAACTTGATTGAAAAGAGTTTCAGAGTCATTTATCTGAATGCGCCTTAACCACTAATACAGGTCAGCGGTAGAACCTTTGTTCATCTACATTACAAGAAACAGCACATTCTGTGAAATAAATAGATTTTTCCATGGTTTAAACCAAGCTTTATATCTTGCATATATGTTGACAGGTATAGAACTCGAATTTATATTTCCATATCTTGGAAATATTAAGAGTTAGAATTAGAGTACCATGCTCTTGGAAAACAATAATTTACCACACAATGTTTTTCATTATTACTGTCTCTGTTTATAGACAATTGCTTGTTGCTTCAGTATAATTTATATATTTCGTTTCAGAATTCCTTTAATGTTTCTGTAAAGAACTTACAGCAACAGCTGGATACCATGGAGTCTGACAGCATTAACTGGGACTCCAAAGCTGAAAAGTATGAGGAAGAGCTGTCGCATGTCCTCCATTTCTGCATGACAAGGGACGAGATACATGAGGTGTGGTGAAAAGAAATCATTAAATGACTGCAACTGTTGCGTCCTTTGTCTTCTTGTTTTACTCTTCACTAATATCATTGCATTTCATTTTGTTTAAGCTTTTTAAGGAAACCCTAATTCACAAACCGTTGTAGAGATATTGGTGCCTCTCTAATTATAGCCTTTGCTAGCATCTGAATTACTGGAGACTGAAAAGCAGAATTGCACAGCTATACTTCACTTGAGTCAATCAGTATGTAAAATAGATTAGTGGTAGACTGTAGATTGAATTGCTACAGTTATTTTTCTTCACCCATATGTAAAATGCTCTCTGCATCTAATAAAGCACAACAGCGCGAACTAAATGCGTCTTCTCAAAAATTGAATTCATCAGAAGCAGGAGCAGTTTTTCCCTTCCTATGCCCTGAAGTCCATATGAGGTCTGGAATGCATGTCAGAGGAAGGAATGGAATTAGAATTCTTATTGTGCACATTGACTGTTGCTAGTGCAATTTTGTACTCCACCAGTAGGGGTATTCTAAAATAAATACTGTATTTTTCAGAGTATAAGTCGCTCCGGAGTATAAGATGCACCTTATTTTGGGGGGAGGAAAATAAGGGGGAAAAAAATTCTGCTTGAAAGGCTCTCCATTTGAGAGGCTGGGGGCCGGTGGGTGGGCGGGGCTACATTTGGTGTATAAGACGCACCCAAATTTTCACCCTCTTTTAAGTGGGGGAAGTGTGTCTTATACTCCGAAAAATACCGTATTTTCATTACTCTGACATTTATGTTTTTCACAGTAGTTATGTTCAGAAGCACTCAAAATCACGATCCACACCCTACCCATAAATTTTGAAATAATACATTCTGGTGTCTTGTTCTTATTTGAGTCAGTGACAATAGGATTAAAATGATGCCTGGTGGAAACTCATCTGACATCCCTCAGCTCCTTTGTGCAACATAAATAATAGCTACTACTTCCTGACAAATAGAGTCTAATGCATAGATAGCTCCCCAGCATATTTAAATGGGTTGTCATTTCTTAATATGGTGAATTCTTAATCCTAAGAATTATTGAAGGATTCTTAAATTCTTAATATACGGTGGTTGAAATCCATAAAAGTGGTTTGAGCACTCTCATTTTCTTTCCCATTAGAAAAGTCCAATGGAGTATCATAAAATACTTCAAAATGTCCTCTTGATTTTAAAAATGGTTTCTCGTGATTCATGGTGAGCTACTATCCAAGAAATACCCGTGTAAAGTCCCATTGATGTAAGGAATTTGTTTCTGATTGTCTGGACATTCTATATACGGTGTTTGAAACATGTGCTTGTGAATCACCATACGATGAGCAAAGCTCTTTGCTTTTAAGAGAAAGGAAAATCAACCTTAAGTCTATGCAGATGCATTTATGTATCTTCAAACTGTCTTAATTGTGTCCTCAACTGGCATCCTTGTTGATACTCTAGCGATTACGTCTTGTTGATCAGCCTTTTTGTACTTAGCCTAGTGATTTGAACTCAGTAGGACAAAAAGCAAGGATTCTTATCATTCACATTCCTGTTAATGCCACTTTCCTTAATGAACATGATTGCTCTGGCATGCTCCGTGAACTGGGCTCATTTGAAATGTATTGTTTTGATTAGCAAATGTCACCTTAGCACAAGTTCCCCCAGACTCCAAAACAGTCTCCAACTGGTAACTTCACTGCAGATCTCTCAATATACAGTCTGAAAGCATTTTTTGGTAACCGCACTTACTTTCCATAGCTTTGATATTTAATCCTGTACAGTACAGAAAAGCCAATAAACTTGTCATGTAATTACTATAGAAAGAATTTTATTTATGGATTGCAGTTTAGCTCTGGTGAAGTGTACAATTAAAAATAAACTGACATTTGATGAGATTTAGATAGTGCTTTCCTATTGTATAAATAGCAAGTACATCATGAAAAGCAGTGACATTATGTTGGCATGATAGCAATGTAATGCTTTTAAAGGCTAGAGGCCCCTGTGCTAAGCGTAAACTAAATAGAAGGCCATTTAAGTTAACCTGGATAGTTTGCTGAAGGCAGTTCATCAACATTTATTTGATAATTATGTAATAGTATTTAACTTGATTGGATTATTTTGAAGACACAGATTATTTTAGAAAGCACAGAACAAATCTGCTGATTAGCTCAGTTCAGTGTCATCTGTTTTCAGATACATTTTAAATGGGGAAAATATGAAACACATTATCTTCAAAGTAGTACTCAGATAAAACAAACCAATTTTCCCTTCATTTTGCCCAATGAAAGCATGGTTGACTGTATCCTCCAAAGTCAACTTATTCCTTGGAGTAACACTCTGTGTGGCACTAATTTATTAATTCTTTGTGAGTGAGTGAGCAGAGATTCATATTTGTAGGTGGCCCAGCATTTAAAGGTTGGAGTGTACTGATTATACTAGATTTTAAAACTAATTTGTTGTCCAAAACACATCAACCAAGCTAACTTTTATATATGGTTCACATATCCAAAACAACCCTTAAATCTGTTTTTAAAACTGAGTTGACAATGAGTAGTGAGTACTGAATGGATTTTTCCATTTTAAAACAAATGAAACTGGACTGAAATGAATTAGACTTATTCTATGTTTTTTAAAAGGAAGATAATAAAATAATCCAATTTTGGTGCAATGATAAGAAAAATTATTATCCTACCAAGGAGAAAATTATACCTCTACCAAAATGGGCAGAGCAAGCTACTGTATATAAACATGGAGCAAACCCAATACTTACTTGCATTGACAATGTTTCCTAGTTGGATAATTAAATGTCATCAAATAAAACAATCGAACTCAGAGAGCATCAAGAACTCCACAGTTTAACCCTGAGCTCCACATATTCTTTTTTATTGGAAGAGAAATTTATTAATGTTTAGCCTGTGTATAATGAAAACTAAGAAAGGAGAACAGTGTGCCTCAGGGGGAAAAATGGTCTTCTTCACTAGAGATTTTTAAGCAGAAACTGGACAACCCTATGTCAGAAATAATATAATTGTAATCTGAATGTTATAATATCATATTGAATTATACTAGAGAAGTTCCCTGTTCTAAAATACTGGATCTCTAATTGAATTATATAAGCTGCTATATTGAATTATATAAACTATATAAACAACTTAAACAGGAAAATAAATTATTTATAGAGTTTTTAAGTACAAGAATCTAAGCAAAATACCCCTGTCATTTTACAACTCCATGCTTACTTCAGCAGAGATTAGGCCCATATTTCAAAACCAATTTCAGGCTTGTAGGACATTTTAATGCCATTCTGGATATATGATAGCATGCAATCATAAATCAAAGTTTACATTTCTGCCTGGTATCCAACTTGAATCAATTCTACATCACAATCACTGCAATGTAGGCTTGTTCAGAACTTGCCATGACAGCATTTTAAAATAACATTTTGAACCAATACTTTTCTCTGCCCCCCCCCCCCGCCACTTCTTTCTTTCCAGAAGTGCCACAGCACTGTGTGCAAATATATTGGGCATAAGTATTTTTAAATTACATACTGCTTTTGTGATTTTTCAGTGCATCGGTGGTAGGTTTCATTTTTTTTTACTACTGGTTCTGTGGGCATGGCTTGGTGGGCGTGGTGTGGCTTGGTGGGCGTGGCTTGATGGACGTGGCTAGGGAAGGATACTGCAAAATCCCCATTTCCTCCCGATCAGCTGGGACTTGGGAGGCAGAGAATAGCTGGGGGCGGGGCCAATCAGAATTTTTATCACCGGTTCTCTGAACTACTCAAAATTTCCACTACCTGTTCTCCAGAACCCACCTCTGCAGTGCATGTCTTCCAACAATCAACTTACACACATGTGGAAAAAGCTACATTAAAGGGATTCCTTGAAATCCTTCATCTTGAAAAAAAAGAGAAGTATTATCTTCCGTTTTCTTGTGAAACGGTTTATTAAAACAGAGTCCTCATAGACTGTTCATTGTTATTTTCTTCTTCTTATGTGACAAATTGCAATAATTGCATTACATTATTCCTTGCGTTGTTCCTTACGCATGAAAAATCAGGTTTGTCATAGGTAAGAAACAATGGCTTTCTAAGGTCAAGGCTAATTAAAATAACTTTTTAATAATATGTGGAATACTTTGTAGTCAACTCAAACACCCAGTTGCCTGCTGTCTTGTGCAATCTTGTACTGTCACATTTTCATGTGTTTTTCCTCAGTGAATCAAATATACTGATGAAGCTGCTATAGTTTCACAAACACTCTGGTGTTATTATATTTAATATTAGTGACTTTCTCAGAAATGTCCTACTGAATTCAGTTAGTGCCTCTTTCAAGTACTCATGCTTAAAGCAAGACTGTAGTATTAGATGTATGCGAAGATTTTGTACCTACCTTCAATCTGATTGATTGATTGATGATTATGTTTTTGAGTCCTAGTGACAACATAGATTTTCTCCATCTTGGATTTCTCCTTCTCCTAATATGCTTGTGCACTTCTTTCATCTCTGAAGTTTAGATGGATATCTATCTATCTATCTATCTATCTATCTATCTATCTATCTATCTATTTATCTATCTATCATCCAATCATAATATGTGGATTTGTTTAGTAGTTTGATCTATACTGCTCCTAATGTAAATGAATTTTGTCTATCAATAAGTAGCAGCATTATTCCTAATTATTGAAAGCTAATCAGTATTAAGGCATAATGTAAGAAGTCTAATGCTGTGGATTGAAATTTGTCACTGTTTTGCATTTAGAAGGAGAAAAGTAAGAACTGAATTCTGAATTCTGTTTGACATCCCTTTCTGAAACAATGAATTTCTATTTTATGCACTTTCTATCAAAACAGAAAAAAAGAAGTTTAAAATCTTTAATAAGTACACTGACAAACTGTTAAAAGGATTTTTTTTTCTTTGCTGATTTGTGGTTCTATGTAAGGATTTCCTATCCTCAGCCAAAGAATCATGATTTGGTGTCTCTGGTGTCCTATAAGTATTCAGTACTTCAGTTGATGATAAATGGATTTTGGTTATTATATATTCTCATATAAATTGAGATCCTTACTTTAAAGTAAAAGACATTTTTAAGTTGAAAATGAATGGCAATGCTCAAACAAGTCTCACACATATATTCCTTATAAATAATCTTTATTCTGGAACAAGATAGAAAGAACATACATTGAACATTTATTAAGAATGTTTTTCCAGGCAATCAGTCAATTTCATCTACAATTATTACTTATATTTCCTAAAGTTAAAGTTATATTCCCCAAATCCCCAAAACTTTAACCTTAGATTGTCTACTGTAGACCTCACCCCATTCCTAAGAGGTCTGTAAGGGGCGTGCATAAGCGCACCAGCGTGCCTACTGTCCCTGTCCTAATGTTTTCTTTTATTCGTATCCTTTTCATGTATTTATAATTATGTTTACACTTGTATCTGTCATAAAATACATGCTTGATGAAATAAAAGAAATAAATAAACAAAAATAAAATAAAAATAATGGAGAAACCCAATTGTTGCTGTCTTCCAAAAGTTAAATTGTTCATATACCCATTAAACAGATAATAAATCTGGAATTCTATTTTTCTTTTACTATGAGTTTTATACTCATAATATATGTCACTGCAATATTTACAACAGAACAAAGATAGAAATATCAAATCTGGTACAATTTAAGTACCTCCTACCATTTCATATGATTTACATTTATAAGATCATAGATGGTAACACGGTATACTGTATATATAGGAAAAGGAAGGAAGAAATAAATTACATAAAAATATAACGCTACAGAAACAGCTCAAGAATATTTGACCAACGATCTTCTACGAGAAAATAAATTATTTGAATATTAACCAAACAGACTTACGGTTGCAAGTTGGATATAAATTTGTAATTCCATTGTTGCAGAATAGTTATTAGAATATGAAGAGCCCCATATATGGGGAATATAACAGAAGAACCTGTACATCCAGGTACATCCAGTGAGTGCCATACCAGAATCCAGAAATGTAACATCCAAGCCCATTTTATTCCTCTCAGGCAGACAATGTTAAGCAAGGATATAGAAAGATTGGAGAGCACATACATATACAAGTTTGCTTCTCTGTTATGGGGAGGGGGGTGAATTGGGAGAATCTGACAGCTGCTATTGTGTTGCTGTCTGGTTCCCATAATTCTCTCTGGCCTAAAATGGGGATTGGTTGAAAAATATGCCTTAGTCCTGTCCTCTTGGCTCTTGCTTCAGGACACAGCTGCAATGTTGCCGGGTTTTTATTTTGTTTTGTTTTTGCTTAGCATGTTCTTTCTACACTTTTATCTGATGCACACCATTCATATTCCTTTTTGTTTCTGATTTTTGTTTGCTAATACCCTGAGTAGCTGTAACCTTTTCACAAAGGGTTGTGATGTCACCACTGTTTGCTATTTCAGTAGCATAAATACTTTACCTTCCCAATCATGACTGGCCCAGACTCTTTCTCAGCTCTGCCAGCAGCAAAAATAAATGTCAGCTTAGGGAAGCTCTAGTACAGTGATGGCTAACCTTTTTGCCATCGTGTGCCAAAAGTGGGGGGAGCGTGGGGGGTCGCGGGTGCGGGTGCCCACATCCATAATTCAATGCGCCCCGCCCTCCCACGCATGCACACGTGACCCCCCCCACACTTCCCCCCTGCTTTGGGCATGTGATGGCACGGTGGGCCTGGTAGGCCTGTTTTCCCCCCTCCCCAGGCTCCAGAGGCTTTCTAGGAGCCTGGGGAGGGCAAAAACAGCCATCCCCATCCTCCCGGAGACCTTCCGGAGGCCAGAAACAGCCAGTTTCCAGACTTCCGGTGGGACCGGAAGGCCTGAAAATCAGTTGGCTGGTGCGCGCATGTGCACTGGAGCTGAGCTAGGGCAACACTTGCGTGCCCACCAATATGGCTCCACGTGCCACCTGTGGCACCCGTGCCACAGGTTCGCCATCACAGCTCTAGTAGATGCAAATCAATATCATAACAGCGATAATAATTTAAATGACGTCCCTTGAAAATCCTACCCAAAACAAAGTGACTTTCTATTTTGGCATATCTTGTCAAAAACGGGAAACCACGGATTTAGTTTGTTCCTTTAAATTCGTGTTTCTCAACCTGTGTTCCGCAGTCCCCTAAGGGCCATGGTGTCATTACAGGAAGGCTTGAAGAAATGTTATGATTTAAATTTTGAGTGAAGTCTTGGGATTCCCTAGCCGGAAAAGGTATTTAAAGGGGGTCCATAGTGAAGAAAAGGTTGAGAAACCTTGCTTTAAACCAATGAAATGCAACTTTGTAATATGTTGTTTTTGAGATACAGAGCAGCATAATTTTGCTGCAACTGCCAATGTTCAAGAAGCAATTAATTTCATTCCAATATGAAACCCATATTGGTATTACACATGACAGCCTGCAGCTTAATCTCACAGGTTACTAAATGACAACTAACCTGTGCCTTGTTGTGTTTCAGAAATTAGAGCTGAAATTGCCTGGCTAAAAAAAAAAGACAAGCCGGGGGGGACATGTTTATATTTTAAGGCTCTCCTTAAGATGGAAGGAGAGTGATCTAGAGACGATACATTCCATAGGCTGTTTGCAGACGGGGTGTAAATCTTATGGAGTGATTTGATCCCATCTCTGGTAATCACTGGATGCTTATTGTGCTTAGTCCTTCCTCGTTCCTACGACACACATGAAGTTTTGTGCAAATAGAGAACTTGTGTTTCCAACCAATGAGTCATGGTGAAAAGCAGATGTGAGCTGCATTTGTCTTACCAACAATGCCTAACTTCCCCAGTGTCTCTTCCATGTAACAGAGGATGGCAGGACTCTGTGTAGAGATCCTAACAGAGAACTGTCACGTT
This sequence comes from Ptyas mucosa, assembly GCA_012654045.1. Taxonomy (NCBI): domain Eukaryota; kingdom Metazoa; phylum Chordata; class Lepidosauria; order Squamata; family Colubridae; genus Ptyas; species Ptyas mucosa. The sequence goes on along the minus strand of WNWU01000006.1, from coordinate 34,278,154 downwards.
GAGGGTATGCCAATATGGTGGGTAGCCGGGCTGGGTTCTACTTACCTTTACTACTGGTTTGCAACGGGGCCGCGTGCAGAAGCGTTTTCATGACATCAGGGTCAGTGGGCGGGGCCTCCCGCCGATTTTACTACCGGTTCTATAGAACTGGTGCGAATCGAGGGCAACCCACCACTGGTGGGTAGATGAGAAAGTCACAGTTTTTTCTTTGGGTAGAAAAAGGGATGGCATTTATCTTTCGGAGCAAAATAGACGTGGCAAGAGGCACTTCTTGCTGGAAATAGATGAGCTCCAATTGGCTAAAACATCTCTGTATTCATCTCTTGGCTTTCAGTCCCATGTGGGCAGCCTCACAGAAAACTAAAATATCTATTACCACTCAGGCAAAGTTTCAGAACAGCCAGATAAAGCAATGCTTCATTTAAATTGTGATGCCAGCAACTGGAGTGATGGTAAGGCTGACCAATTAGAAAATACCTATATACAAACTATTGTTCTGATGGCATCCAAGGAGAATTGCAGGCTGCTTTCATAGCAGAACACTCTGGCAAATAGAACAATTTCACAAAGGAAGTGTCATTGCATCCATACTACCAGCATGTGTATGGAGAAATCATATACACATACAGTACAATTTTCATTTTTAAATTTCTGTTTATGTATTTTACACACTTTACCCTTTATCAAGCAGTGTGTGTCAGTAGTGGTTTCCACTTACCTTCGCTACTGGTTCGGAACTGGGAGTATGCACATGCGCGCGTGCTTCGCTTGCTCATGGCGCTTCTGGGCATGCACAGAACCTTCTGTGCATGTGCAGAGCGTCCGTGATGATGTCCAGGCAAGTGGGCGGAGCCTCCACCACCGCCACTACTGGTTCTCCCAAACCAGGGCGAACCAATAGAAACCTACCATTGGTGTATGTGTGTAATATGACCAAAAACAATCACACAGTCCCAAACAGTGGTGGATCGCCCCGGATTGGGCGAACCAGTAGCGGCGATGGCAGGAGGCTCTGCCCACCCGCCCAGACCCACTACTGGTCCCAAAGGGCAGTTTTAATAATGGTGTCAATTTGCATTATTTATTTCCATGTGATTTATCTCAGTATTTTTATCCCAGAAATTAACTTGCAAATGTTGCATCACATTTAATGATTTAGGATTTACACTATATACTTACACATAGGTGATTTCCCCACAATACAAAATACCACAAATCCATGCAGTAAATGGTTTAGAATATAGACTCAACCACCGACTTAAGATGCATTGATCTCTGCAAAGGTACTGTATATCTCGGTGTATCTATGACTGTCAAAATCGTGTTTTAAAATGAAGTTATTTCTTTTTTTCAGCTCAGAGAATCCTTTAAAGATCTCAGAAAGAAATTCAACAACATGAAATTCAACTACAGCAAGAAAACGGAAAAAGCACGAAATCTGAAGACTCTAAGAATTCAAATTCAGCAAATGGATGCTTTTTCTGAAAAGTATCAGGTAATATTTATAGCAGTTAAGGCACAGAATGCATGCATGAGGTTTATTCTGAATGCACACAGATGTCTAGAATAATCTGTCAAACGTTTCTTCCATTTGCAGCTGATGTAATAGAACACCAAAGGTCACATCATTTTCTTTTAATAATTGACTTAAGATAGTTGTGCTTGTGCGTTTTAAAGCTAGAAACCAACTCTACTTTCTCAGTCTGCTTTTCTTTTTCATAATACATCATCATTATTGTAATTGCTATTGGCATATACATATTTTCATATGAACAAACATTAAAATGCCTGGGGGAAAAAATCTACCAAGCATGTGTAAGATCTCATCTGCCAAGATGATTGAGGATGCCATGCAGCAGTGCCTGGGTTTTGTCTTCACTCGGTATTATAAAAAATGGGATTCCATGGACTGTTAGAAATGCACACTGAAATGGTGCAGTTTGTTTTATTTCCTTTGCTCTCCAGTAATTTTGTTAATATTGCTAATATTACACAGCATAAACATGGATCTTAAGCTTTTAATAACATGGTTCTTAAATTCTTCTCATGTTCTTTGGAACAGGTACTGAGAAACAAGTTAGAGAATCTAAAGAAGAAAGTTTTAGATTCTCTATCGACTCAACCAAGTGACAAAGCCAAATTTATTTCTGCCGCAGTCAGTGAATTAGAGAAACAGCTGACTGAATTTGGGAAGATTATGGAAGATTACAAGAAAAATTTGGAACTGATGGAACATTTGCAAGAGATGATGGAAGAGGTATAACAAAAATAAAATAAAAATAAAATGTCTTTTGTAGCTAGGATAAGATGCCAGCTCTGAGATTTAGGAAACAAATGTAGATTCCATATGTCTGTCATCTATAAACTCATGGATTTAATGTTAAGCAAAAAGGTGCTTAAATGAATATAGTCATTTAATTTTTAAAAACTAGTTTCTTCTTACTTTACTTAAATATGCAGACTAGCCTGTTTACTATATGTTTTCCTGAAAAATGAAACCCACAAGTTCCCATTCCATCTTCCTTTACTTAAAATGTATATTTGGGCACAGAAAATGCTATTAGAATGCAAATGAATACATTAAATACATTAGAATGTATTATTTACTGAATAACATAGGTAATGAAGACTGCCAACATACATACAGTAATTGGTTGTGCAACTGTGTAACCAGTGGTGGGTTTTAAAAATTTTTACTACCTGTTCTGTGGGTGTGGCTTGGTGGGCATGGCAGGGAAGAATACTGTAAAATCTCCATTCCCTCCCCAATTCAGGGGAAAGATACTGCAAAATCTCAATTTCCTCCTGATCAGCTGGGACTCGGGAGGCAGAGAAAAGATATGGGCGGGGCCAGTCAGAAGTGGCATTTACCGGTTCTCCGAACTACTCAAAATTTCCACTACCGGTTCTCCAGAACTGGTCAGAACCTGCTGAAACCCACCTGTGTGTGTAACTCCATCCTGGTGAACTGGCATTCAGATATTGCTGAGAACTGCTAGTTAGCTCTGCAATATAGTTGCAATAGCCTGCGGACAAAAGGTACATCTGGTGTATTGCTAAAACCTGACTGAGCAGTGTTGCCATATTAGAAATATATCCAGGTAGATTTCAGCCTCATGGGCTGGATAACACTTTTACCGTTAGAGTTTATCAGTGACCAGAGTCAGTGTCATCAAAGAAGTGGGATTTGAATGCCCATATATTAGATTGAGGCATAGGAGTGCTGTTGGGTTGAATTGGGCCAGGAGTTCAGGACTTCTATGGCAACTATAGGCTTATCTCAAGTAATCTTGGACCTGATGGATATAAGTGGATATGTGTTAGACTTTGCTATCACTTTGGAACATTGTTACATGATCTAGATATGGAAAGTATGACCATCATCCTTTTTTCATAGTCAAATCTCTTCCTGGTCCAGATGTAATTGACAGATCACACAATTTGTATGGACTGATCCAGGAACCTTATTTATTTATACAATGTATAGGATCAGCCAATCTGCAAATAGCAATTCTGCCTGGCTGACATAATATTAAAAACCCAAAAGAGCCAAGTGCTGATATTTGCTTGGCACCAAATTACCTTGAGTTATCTTCAGGACTTCTCCCACTAGAATTGGCCCAACCAATTCAATTTTGCTGAGGGAACAGTTTGTGGTTCTGTCCTTTCAGGAGATGAAGTGGTCCAAGGCTCAGTGCCAGTCCTGATGAGTCAGGATTCATTAATTGATGGAATTCTGTTTTGGAACAAGAAAGCCAGCAGATCTCCTTTGCTGGATTGGGTTGTAATGCAATACTGTACCTTAGATTAAGAACAGCAGTAGTAGCAATAACAACAACTAAAGCAAATCAACTATTATAACTAGGTTATGCTTTCTTTCTTTCTTTAAATAATGTATATAACCACCCATCTCACAAACAAACAAACAAAAGGATTATAATGTATAAAATTAAGGACTAATATGCTGATCCAGAATAATAGTAATTGTAATAGTAACGATGATAATCATCTATATTGTATTATATTGTTACATTATTATATTATAACATAATATTAACATAATATTATTATATTATGTTATGCTAAATTCTTACATTAGACAAAGAATTGTTTATTTGATTCTTTGTGATTGGACAAAATCACAAAGAATCAAGTTCTGAAAAATGAAGTTGAAAGATTATGGCATAAACTGGCCATGTCTTCTCAGTGGTTATCAATGCACTGGGTGGCAGACAAAAAAATCTTGAACAACATTTCGAAAATCTGTATATTGACAATATTTTCATCTGTCAATTACAAGACACAATTCTTCTTGGATTTGCATATATACTGCCAACACATTATGACATTGAGATGATAAGAACTCAATGAGTTTGAAGGCCAACACCAGCTAAAGAACTGGCAGTTGTGACTTTACACTGTGAGTATATAATAATGATAATAATATACTCTAATGGAATATATATATAATACACATACAATATACATACACAGTATATATACTATCTATACACAGTATATCTTTCTTTCTATCTATCATCTATCTATCTATCTATCTATCTATCTATCATCTCTCTCTCTCTCTTTCTTTCGCTCTCTCGCTATCATTTATCTATATTTACAAGTGAAGGAAACCTGCCTAAAAATTTGTTAAAGTGCTAGCCTTGCATAAGAGAGTCCCAATCTGAAGTTCATGCTCAGCCATGGTATATCTGCTTTTCCTTTGTTTGTGACATGGTTTGGAAATTTGTTACCTAAAGAGCAGTTTTATCCCAAATGAGCTCACTTTTCTGCAAGGTTATCAAGAGAAGGTGTTAAATAGACTCTGGGCCAGATCATGGGCCCTTCTTGCAGCTTCAGCTATATGAAATGCACTGTCTCTGGAGATAATTGGTCCCTTTGCTCCTGGTTTTAGAAAGCTTCTGAAAAAGAAAGCTTTCTTTTTTAAAGTGGGCCTTAACTGCTTATTCAGATTACTATTATGATAGCTAGATTGGTGGATTGATTACTCTTAGGTATAATATCTTTTGTTTTAGGAAATAATTGCTTTTTAAAAACATTCTATAACCATACTTTTGAAAGGACATCTCAAGCAATTCCATCTGACTCATATTTTAGTAATAAATTGGTTCCATTCCCAGTGCAGAATTGCATGACTGACCACTTCCTGCTGAGCATTTGGAAATATTCTCACTTATAGTGAATAGTTGATACAAATGTTGACAATCTTGTACATATTTTATGAATGTCCTGCAACTTGCTGACAATTATTAAAGCAGCCACTTCTTTTCTCTTTCAATATATCTGAAAGGCAGGGTGGCGGAATGCCCTCATGAAATTAATATAAGATTGTCAGGATTTAGATAAAATGTTCTTTGTAACAGTCTTAAAGTAGTAGTCCAACATATTGAGTAGGGCCTGAGATCGGTGAAAGTTGTCCTACAGCAATTAGAGAATGAAGATTTAATGTACTGGTTGCGCAATGTTTTGACTGACTGATTGACTGACTGATGGACTGATTGGATTTTGTGCCATCAAGTTGTTGATTCTTATATTGATAGTTTTTCTTCATGAAGCAATATTTCATAGAATGATTTTACTGGGAAAAATATTAGTATTTGATACATTGGATTTTTAATTCCCTTTCTCTTACATAGTGTCAATTTTGGTGTGAAGAGGCAAATGCAACAGTACTCAGGGTTGGAAGATACTCAACAGAGTGCAAGACAAGGGAAGCAGTAGAAATACTCTACAAGCAATTCAAGAAGTTTATTGATCCTGTGATCCCTCAGCAAGAGGAAAGAATCCAGCAGCTTACTAACCTTGCTAAAGACTTATATGGTAAAAACTTGCAACTTAAAAATCTGATCCTTACACTTTGAATATTGAGTTGCTGTTATTCCAAGATGGATGAATATTAGTTTGTTAAAAAAAATACAGGCAATCTTTGGAGGATTTTGTAAAGATTAATATTAAAGTGCAGAGCCATAAAAATATCAGACACAGATTTCAAAATCTGCGATCTGGTTTTTGATCTTGGTTTCAGATACTTCTGAAAACAGCTCTAGAATACAGTAGCCCAAAATAAGGGAATATGCAGGATAATGACAATTCAGCTGACAATGGGCTCCTTCCCTCCCTCCCTCTTTTTTTTTTGTGTGGAAAAAAATTAAGAGATTTTTGTTACTGCAGGAGATTGCAGTCCATAATAGGTAGGCCTATAATTTTCTGCCCTCCTTCTCCGCATTTGAAGTCAACAAAAGTGATGGTCTTTAAGGTTAGGGAGTGTAAAACTAGTAGCGGCATAGCAGTCCTAATAATTTCTACTAAGGAAAGTTAAACTTAATTTATGACTTTTCCCCCAGTCTATACTGTACTTGTGTCCTGGCTTTCTGATACTTTCATACAATCACTAGCATTGAGAGAAAACACCACAACTGTAATTTTCAGTAAATTTATATAATCAAAACTTGCAACAAAAAGTTTTTTTTTTAAATGCCTCTGACGATCCAAGTTGAGTTGCCTGATGGCAGAGAGTTTTAAAAAAACCCTGTAACAATCAGACAACTCAGCGGGGATTGTCAGAGACATTTGAAAGCATTTTTTTTACAACCTCTTCGCTGAAGAGGTTGTAGAAAAAATGGTTTTAAAAGTAAAAAAAAAAATTGGCCACGCCCATCCAGTCACATTACACGCCCCCCAAGCCACGCCCACAGAACAGGTAGTAACAAATTTTAGATTTCACCCCTGGATTAAACTGTTGGACTAGAAGCATCCAGAAGCTAGTTCATGTTCATAGAAGCTCATGGTAACTTTGGGCCAATCTCCTCTCTCAGCCAAATCTACCTTGCAGGATTGTTGGAAAAGTTGGAAGAAGAAATATTCTATACCCTGCTTTGAGTTCCATACAAAAGGCAGGATATAAATTTAATAAATACATTTATTTAAAAAGTAGCTCCTGTTTCATTATATCTTAATTATCTGGAAGAAAGCTTCACTGAACCTACTGCAGGGACTTATTTCTAAGTAATCATGCAAAAAGAGTTCCAGGGCCTGGAAAATAGTTGCAAATTTTCTGGGATCCAGTCAAAGTATCAGCTTTTCATTCACATTGTTGTGGATAATGCAGATGTCCTATCATTCTTTTTTGTAAACTACAGGTAATGAAGAAGGAAAGAAGTATGTTGAAAAAATAACAGCAAAACATAAAGATGTTCTTGAGTCTATCGGTGAACTGTGTAGTTCCTTGACAGAACTTGAAGACAAGCTTGAGGTAATGTTTTCTTCCTATAGAAAAAATATAATTTTACAGCAGAATCTATTAACTTTTTTTAAAAAAAATATACTTTATTAATTTTTATAATTACAGAAACCATCATACCATTGATACAGTCAGAAGTGCAGTGTTTGTACACATTTACAAATTATACGTTAAATATTTTTCGTATTTGAGTTACTGTATAGCCATACCTTAACATCATACTTTTATCTTATTGTTTAACCATTTGTACCACTTTCCCCATACAACAAGATATTTGAATTTCTCATCGTTATTTAATTCACTTGTTAATTTTGACATTTCTGCGCACTCTAGGATCTTATTTATTAATATTTCCTCTGGTGGTATATTTTTTTTTCTAAAATCTCGCATAAACTAATCTAGCCGCAGTTGCTATATGGATTATAAGTTGAATTTTATCTTTCGTGAGCCCATCTCCAATTATTCCCAAAAGAAATATTTCAGGGTGTAAGTCGAGTTCCTCTTCAATTATTTCTCGTATCCAATTTCTAGTTCTGGACCAAAACTTTCTTGTCTCCGGGCAGGTCCACCACATATGATAAAAGGTCCCATCTTCCTTACCACACTTCCAACAAGTGGCTGAGGCATTAGGGAACATTTTCGCTACTATAGCTGGTGCTAGGTGCCACCTATGAAGCATCTTATAGTGATTTTCCCTATATGTTGCGGATTTAGTCATTTTATAATTTCTATTCCAAGCCTCCTCCCAATCGTTAAAGTTTAGACTATATCCGAAGTTTTTTTCCCAGATATTTAGCTGGGTTCTCGCTATATCCTCTGCCCTATCTTCGTCCAATAGCAGATTATATATTTTCGCTAGCATTTTCTTTTCTACCCCCAAGATAATTTTATCTAGATTTCTATACTTTGCTTCTATGCCATATTGATCCCTATCCTTCTGGTATCTTGAGCTTATCTGTAGATAATTCCACCAATCTAGGTTATAACCTTGGTCTCTCAATGCATCCAAGGATTTGAGATTCCCGTTCTCTTCTAATATATCCTTATACGTACCAAACTTATAGATATCTCTTCTGTTTGGGGCAGCCAGGGCCTCCATAATAGAAAGCCAATTTGGCGTTTTGACATAGAACCGCTGTCTAATTTCCTCCCATGTTTGTATAAAAGTCTCCCTTACTTTATGCCTGTGAAAATAAGATTTTTTTCTTGTTTCTTGGGTCCCACAAGTAGGTGTGCCATCCTTCTTGTAGATCGTGACCTTCTAAGGTCAGGATTCTCCTATTTTGTAGTGTGACCCACTCCTTAATCCAAACTAAATTTGCCGCCTTTTGGTATGCAACCCAATCAGGGAGACCGAAGCCACCCATATTCCTTTTCCCTTGCAATGTCTTATATGAGATCCTCGCCTTCTTTCCCTCCCATAGAAAGTTTCTAACCATTTTATTCAAATCCAAGAAGAATTTTTTGTCTAATCTCACCAGAATACTTTGATAGAGAAATATGATCTTAGGGAGAATATTCATCTTGATTGCTGCTATTTTACCGGTCAATGACAATTTTAACTTTTTCCATCTATCCAAATCCTGGTGTATTTTTTGTAATAGTGGGGTATAATTATCTTTTTTTAATGATTTAAAGAAGAAGAAGAAGAATCTATTAACTTTTTATGCCATTAAAATATGCTGTAGAGATGCAGGACAGAGAGTTAAGGATAGTGACTAAGTGAGCCAGCTACTTAATAATAAAGACATAAATATGCCGGGTATGCAGAGGTGTGCTTCCAGGGGGTACTTCCAAGACAATAGCTGAGGATCTTTTGGTGTTAGTGGATTTCTAAACATAAGACACAGGATTCTATCCATACATTGGATTCTAATATGAAGAGTTTAGAAGTCAGAAATGAGTTTAAAAACGATATTCAAATGCTGAGCCATTATGGTGTCTGTCTTTACTTGGGGTGGGGCATGTCTGAATAAGATTTGACACCTCTTTCAGGGAAAGCTGCTTTTCTATCACAGTATCCTCTAAGACAGGGTGTCAAACTGGCAGGCGTAGCATGCAGGCCATGCCCACCCCAGCTCTGCAAAGGGGGAAAACATCTTTGATGGCAACATGGCAAGTTTGACACCCATGCTCTAAGGCCTTCCAATATATCCCAGTGGCCCACAACCTACTTAGGATGAGGGAGTGGGGCTTGGGGGCAGATTAATGTAATCCGTGGACGAGACCTGTCTCACTCCTTCAGTAGCAACCCTTCTTTTAAAACAGCATACTGCTGTGAAACATCTACTGCTGTTTTATCAAATTTTGGGTTATAGGATTTCATGTTTTGCTGTTTCATCTATGGAGATTCTTAGTTATCCAGGTCATGGTTGTCCCAAAGGTGGTTTTTTCAAGAGGCCTCTGGACTTTCTGGTTTTTCTTTGAAGACGTTTCACTTTTCATCCAAGAAGCTTCTTCAACTTCTTAGATGAGAAGTGAAATGTCTTCAAAGAAAAACCAGAAAGTCCAGAGGCCTCTTGAAAAAGCACCTTTGGGACATTTTGCTGTTTCCTATTTCGGTGGGACTTTTTAGTGATATGAGCTACCTAGAAGGACAGCTGTGATATAACTGTAAACATGACAAATGCACCATGAAAAATACAAAGATTATATTGTGTTGCTTTATGCGAATCTGAATCCCAGATCTCCTGCTGCAAAAGCTTATGTTTCCTTGCTTGTATTGATAAAACATCAAATCCCCTGCTGTGGAAAATTGTTTATACTTTGCTTCTACTTTTGGCTTTGTTTCACAGGAAGATTCGTTAAAGGGGAAATCACCAAATTCTAATAAATGTGATGATGAGTTAGGAACAGAACAAGACAGTCAAAAACAGAAGATAGATAAAGAGGATATAAAAGAAAGAATATACGAGCTGAAGAAACAGGTTTGTACTCCCCCCCCCACCCCAGGTAAATGTGTAAATCAAACTAAGGGTTGATATTAGGGAATTAATTCAAGCATGAAAATTCTTAAAAGAAAAATCTCTTGCTTGGAAAATATATAATTGGGGAAACATCTCCCACACTGAATTATTTGCTTTCTTACAGTTAAAATGAATCCATTTATGTCATAAACTTGTGTACTTTTGAGAAGGCTTTTTAACATTATCTGAAAGCCCATTTATAACTAAGATGGAAAGCACTGTTATTTCATTCAGCACGGAAAAGGTAACCTTAAGAAAGATAGATGGTGTTGCTTTCCAGAGGGGGGAAAAGTCAGGTTAATCTTTTTCAGGAAATCCAGCAGTCTCATGGAACCATAAAGACTAATTAAAGATTAATATATTTATTATATGTACCATTTCATGATTCATGAAGGATAGATTTGTCTGAGGAATATTATATTTGTGTATATAATGTTGGAAAGTAAGATAGGGGATAGAGAAATACCATGTTTCCCGGAAAATAAGGCTCTGTCTTATATTTTTTTGAACCCTGAAATAAGCGCTTGGCCTTATTGCCATGCACTCAAAAGCCTGATTGGGCTTATTATTAGGAGATGTCTTATTTGGGGGGAAACAGGGTATATAAGAAAAGGTGGACAATGGTCACTTCTGGACAGCCAATATTTTTGTCTCTCAGTCCTGGGAATTCAAAGTTGACACATGCTGTCCTATACATTTGGATCTGGGTATTTATACCACTTGCAGGGAGACAATCATTTCTTGCCCTTTCTGACCAGTGAATAATCAAACAGCTGAAGAGTTGTTACATGCTGGCCAGCAACTACCTCCTTTGACCAGCCTTTTCAGACCTCTACTTAAATGCACCTTTCTTCTGATCTTGAAAAAATGAAAGAGCTTGTCATGGTGGCAGATTTCAGCATTAATACTGAAATTTTGCTTTTGGTCTTTTCTACATAGAATAACAGAGTCAGGCCAGTATGAGGGAATTCCAGGAGGTGGGAGGCAGGACAAATGAAATAACTCCCTGACAACACAAGGGAGGAGTACATTATCATTTGTGAGGTAGTATTCCCAGCCTTAAAATTGCATATCCCCCCTCTGCAGATACGGTACCACTGACACAGAGATATATCAGGGTTATTTGCAATTCCAAGTCCCTAGTTAAGTCTGTTGGAGGCAGCGTGATTTGCATTGGTATATAAGTGCTCCTAAGAGTGGGAATCTAATCAGATCAAGGATTGTATCTGATGATTTTTATGATTACAAACTTCGTTGTTTGTATGTACACTGAGAGCTTATGCATTGGAGACAAATTCCTTGTGTGTCCAATTACACTTGGCCAATAAAGAATATTCCTATTCCTATTAGTGAAACAGTTTTCTAACATTAACAGAAAGAAAGCTTAGCTTATGGGAAGAAATATATGAGAGGAATAAACAATATTTAATAGGTAGTTACCTATGTTCTATCTGATAGTAGAGAGCAAACGTCCCATGCCTGAGTAGAATGGCAAGGGAAAGTCTCTGAGATCAGCAAAGAACAATCAGAGGGAAAAACAAAGAGAGATAACATTTAGAGAACCAATTTTGTCTGGTGGTTAGGGCACTAGGCTAGAAACCAAAAGATGGGACTTCTAGTCCCTCCTTAGTCATGAATGCTGGCTGGGTGACTTTGAGCCAGCATTCCATTTCACCCCGCAACTTTAGGCTCAGGTGGCAAGCCAGTCAGTCAATTCCTGTTGCAATCAATAACTCAACAGTTGATCTGAAAAAAAAGACTCTGCATTTGCTGAAAAATTGTAAGAGAGAGAAAGAAAGAGAGAGAGAGAGATTCCCACAACAATTGGTACAGGAAGTATAGTCATCTCACAAACTATAATCCACACATCCAATTAAATCAAGTGACATCCATCAAAGTTCATACTACAATCTTTCGTAGCAAATATATTCTTATCTTCATTGCTGTTGAAAAAGAACAGTACTCCTATCCAATATAAGGCCCTCAAGAAAATTCAAGAAAAGATTTTGAGTTATGAATGGCTTAAGGAAGGACAGCAAACATAAAAGGTTTTTTCCCATAATAGCTAGCATAAAGCATAACTTAAATTGGCAGTATATAAAGGTATCCTGTTTATTTAGAAAATAGCGTTTCAGCCATTTTTTATACACACAAATATGTTTTTAAAAATTATCCTGTGAAAGCCTAGGATTTGGACAATACACCACATTTTTTCACGTACTCAGTTACTAAAATTATTAATGTTTCCGAAGTGGGGCAGAAATTCTTAAACATGTAATGTTTAATGCCATTGCCTCTCGCCAATAAACTCTAAGGAAGTTTTCTTTCTTGCTTCTGCTTTTAGAACAGAGGTGAGCAGAAAGTATATTCAGAACCGTTGACAGATCTCTAAATGATTTCTAGTAGGGGAAATCATAGTTTAAACAGGAAAATGTTCCTCAGCTAAAAGTTTAATGTGTTTTAAAAGAAAGGAAACCAACAATTTTGAATTATTGATGAATAATTGGATTTGTATAACTTCCTGGGTGCAACAAATATCAAACATAGGCGTAAAAGAGCTTTACTCTTTACTCTTGATTTTTAAAAAATGTAGTTAGGTTAGCATCCTATGTCCTACACTAGCCAAGCAGGTGCATCGAGAAATAAAATATCTTTTCCATCCTGAATATCTGTAGAAATGGAGCTCCATAATATACCACAAATACAGATGTCCCATTCATTATTAAGGCAAATAGCTAGCTATAAAATTATCCTTCGTGATAATAACATTCAAGCTAGTGGCCATCTCAATAACTATCTTTTCAGAATCTGTTCCAAATGCAGATCACTGGGGGGACACAAAGTTATGGGAGAAACAGAATATTTTCTTTCTCAGTATAACATTTATGTTATTGTCGTGTAAATAGAAACATTAGATGTTACTTCAGTAGTACTTTTCCCTCTTCATTGCATTCAGTAAAAGTAATCTGCAGTCTAATATTTACATAATCAGTTTAATAAATTAAAAGGCATAATAAATACTTTTTTCAGGGATGCAAATTTAGAAAACATTGCTATGATTGCAATAAAAATATATTTCCGAAAAATAGAAAAAAACCCAGTAATTTCTATGTTTGCTCAGAATGATATCTACTCTCCTTTTCAAAGATTATTTTAAAAAGGACTAAATAGACCTTCTGACAGATGACTAAATACATCTTTAAAATTTAATATATGAAAGAAATATGTGAAAAAAGACTAGGTAAAATAAGTTTTATAGACATTATTTAAAGTCTCTTTTGCATTTTCCCTTCCTTTTCTCCTCCCTGTCTCTTCCCTCTCGTTCCCTCCCCTCCCCTTCCTTTTCTTTTCTTTCCCTTCCCTTTCTCCTGTCTCTTCTCTCTCGTTCCTTCCCTTCTCTTCTCTTCCCCTCCCTTCCTTCCCTTCCCTTTCTCTTCCTTTCCTTTCCTTTCCTTTCCTTTCCTTTCCTTTCCTTTCCTTTCCTTTCCTTTCCTTTCCTTTCCTTTCCTTTCCTTTCC
>WNWU01000006.1:34229338-34264009 GCA_012654045.1 Ptyas mucosa | reverse complement strand
CTTTCCTTTCCTTTCCTTTCCTTTCCTTTCCTTTCCTTTCCTTCCCTCCCCCTCCTTTTTTTGCTTTTAAGGAAGAGAAGAACTTGGCGGAGACATCAATTATCTGCCCAGCTGTTGAGGATTCTATTTCGCAGGACACAGGGCTGTCTTTTGCTGCCAAGGAGGAAACCTTTCACACTGAACTCCTGGCAGAAGATGCACTCTCTGGAGAGGAATATGAGTGTATATCTCCTGATGATATCTCATTGCCTCCACTTTCCGAAACCCCAGAATCCAACCTTCTGCATTCGGAAACAGAACTAGAAGAACCACATAGCAGTAGCTCCCGTAGTGTGCATGTCAGCTCTTACACTGTGCAAATGCCAATAAATGCTGGCAGTAAAACAATGGAAGATGATTCCGATCCCTTAACCTCAATTGCTTCTGCTGATGTGCCTGGCCACAGGAACGAGTGCATATCAGAGCAGCTAGAAAGTTTTTCTTCTTCTACCCTAAGCAGCCATTCCAAGGGCAAGATAGAATCTCCATTTGCTCATAGTTCTCCAGAAATGTCTGCAACTTCCCCTGTTCCCTCTACGTTCAAGACAAAGGCTTTCCACTGCATGAGGAGTGAAGTGCACGAGACCCATTTGCAATGCCACGAGGCTCCCAGAAGCATGAGGGAAGCACAGAGCAAATTGCATGATGGAAATAACTTTACTAAAAACCAGGCTAGGCTGCATGCTTCCTCCAATGCATTTTCAGGTCTCTTTCAATCAGACTCTACGAGAAACTGTCAGAGGCAGATGGCTACTGGAGAAGAGATTAAAAGCATATCTGAAAAGAACAGCAAGGTCAGCCTCTCTGGACAGGCACCTCACTTCTCCAAGCTTCTGTCTAATGTAACTGTCATGGAAGGTGCTCCGGTGACTTTGGAAGTAGAAGTAACAGGATTCCCAGAACCTACATTAACCTGGTGGGTAGCTTATAATGAAAAAACCTAAGTATAAATAGGGTAATGCAGCAAACACAGCATTCACATCACATTTCCACATAATTCCATTCCCACAGTGTTTACACAATATTAACACTTACTGTCAGGTTCCAGATTCAAAATAATTCATGCACATTCAGTCTGTATGTTTAAATAGTATTTGAAGATGAGTGATGTTAAAACATTTCTATTTAGCAATAGAACATTCCAGCTATTAAACATTACAACTCCTTTTATGAGAATTGAATTCTTAGAAATTCCTCTGCGTTTGAAGATTAGCTTTATGGTAGCTCTACTCAGAAACCGAGAAGAAATATCATTCTCTGTGTTGGATTCAGTTTACCTCATGTCTAGCCACTGATCCACATTCAAACTGGACCTGTAAGCCCATAGATGTAAGCCCCTAGTTTGTGAAATTTGCCAGAGAATGCCTATATAAGATTCACATTTATACTTTGGTAACGTTCATAATTAAGAGACAACTGGCCTCAATATTTTATCTATTTGCTTTGAAAATGGTAGTCCAAAAGTCCTTTCGTTTCTGCAGATACTTTCCATATAAAGGTGGGAGAACCAACAGGGTATAATTGGCCAACTAACAAGAGAGTAAAACAAGGTTTATAATATTGAAGGCTAATGAAAACAAGCTTTCCTGGGAGTATTTATGGGAGAATATATACACTAAATAAAGCTGGTCTCCAGTGCAGAGAAATGATGCTAAATCCTACAGTTGGCAAACAGTAATTAAATTGCATTTATCTTTTGTGTGTAATTACAGCACATTCATATTTACTGCTATTTCTGGCTATAACTCTAAATCCAGAAAGGTTAAGAATTTATATAAGGAGTCCTAGGGAATGAAAAGTATCCCAGCCAAGCTTTAATTTTAAAAAGAAAGAGTTTAGAGCAGGAAAAAGGCCCATGTTGCAAATTAAGTTTAGAAAACTAATGAGTCAAACAATAAAATCAGTTGAATTGCCAATCATCACCCCTTCCATGGTGCCCAAATTATAAAGCTGGTAACTCAAAGAATTCCTCATGAGCAGAGTTTCAAAGGAGTTTTTCTTACTATTATAAATAGTTGGGATATAATTTAACAAAATAAAAACTGATGATCTGTTAGGGAGATTTATAAAGCTGGCAAGAGCAGCGGAAATCTAACCCATTTCACATTCTATTCTGGGCCACCTTTTATCAGATTTTTGGCTCCCATTTTGTTTAGAGGCTATTTTTTCCCCACAGTAGTCACCTTATAAAACAGATTGGCAGGAAAAAGAGTGACTGGGCCAAAGTTGCACAGGGAACTGCCCTGGCTGAAGATGGATTAGAACCTGTGTCTTCTCACTCCAAAACCTGTATATTGACCTCTACACCACTCTGACACTAGTTTAATGTTTCTGATCTTTCTTTTGAAGGGTAAGCTACAAAGATATGATACAGAATTTGAAAGGTTCTGGTAGGCTTGCTCACCCTTGTTGGGCTACAGCTTCTCTAATTTCCAACCCAACGTCAAATCAGACAATGGCTAGATTATAGGACCCTATAGTTATTTCCCTTCACCTTTCTAGAGTTGCCTCTTTTTTATTATAATTTTTGATTTTTTTTCAATCATCATATTCTATCCTATATGTGCTAAATCAGAAAGAAAGTAGAATTTGAAAGAAAAAAACATTTTCTTCATGAGTGTGTATAACAAATCTGAAAGCAACTAACACATTTGATAAAATTTGCTAACAATTAGAAGGTATTTTTCTTTTAAAAACTGTCACTACAGCTTGCCTGAATCACTAATCCAATTCTTAGAGTTGTTTCTCTCATTTTTTCCTTTTAAAATACCTTATCACTTTCCCTTTGGATCATTAATGCTCCCAACTTAAATACTTTATTTGACACAAAATGCTATTACGGCTTGTCTCTTAATAAAATAAACTTTTTACAATTAAACAATATCTGAAGTAAACCGAGTATTATAAAAACCATTTATAAAGAAACCTTGTTAATTAAAAAAAAAGTCTCAGTAAAAATTTGTTATGTTCTAATATTGGTGATCATTGAAGGAATTTTTTTCTTTTCTTTTTAACAATAACAACAAAATGAAAGCAATCCTGTATTTAAAGGGCATTAATAAATACCAGTAAATTGTTATGTAGAAAACTAGTAGGAGTCTGGTCATAAAGGAATGACTAGCCATAGACTGACAGAAGGCACTGGATACCAGATTTTCACCTTTCTTGCCCAAATTCTTGATGCTTGGAATGAAAAGGATCAGCTAGGAAATTTTAGAGCTTGGTGGGTAATCTTATATGGCCTCTGTAGGTATAGATACAGGTAGATGAGAGAGAGGGGGGGGATTGAGGGAGAGAGAGAGAGAGAGAGAGAGAGAGAGAGAGAGATGATAGATAGATAGATAGATAGATAGATAGATAGATAGATAGATAGATAGATAGATAGATAGATGATAGACAGACACACCAATCAAATTATATACTGACTTTAGCAATAAAAGGGAATTTCCTTCTACGGTATTGATGGCAAACATTTGGCAGTAATCAATCTTTACCTGTAGAAAATGATAATATTGTTTTAATGGGGGGAAAAAATAAAACAAGCATTTGTATCTCATTACATGCTTGGTTGCCTGTTTCTTGATTGTAAAATGTTTTAAAGGTAAGAAGAGTTGGCTGGGTGAACAGCATCAGATCAGTGAACCTTGGCAAGCCCATGATGCATGCTCGCTCTCTCTCTCTCTCTCTCTCTCTCTCTCTCTCTCTCTCTCTCTCTCTTTCCCGTCCTCTCTCTCTCTTCCCCCCCCCTCTTTCCCTCCCTCCCTCCCCCACTCTCACTAGATTTATTTTCTACTATCCCTATTCCATTCTATGGCTACTCATCTGGTACTTTTCAACTATGGTGCCCCGAACGTTAGCCTCAAGGGTATTTCAAGCCTCAGCTACCAGTGTAAAGTGGCATTTTCTATGTGCATTTTAGGAAATTGTTTAAAATGATACCTGCTAACCGTAACAAGACTAGCAGATAAATCTTTGTGATATGACTGACTCTATAGTTCAAAAATCTGCTTATTATATACTCTATAAGAGACTACTTGCAAAGGCCAAATGATGGCCAAAAATCAAAGAATTTGTCTGTTTTTTGTTGTTGTTTTTTGTTCTGTCATCAGTAATGGAAAGAGACACACATAAAGAGCAGGATTGTGCTAAGGAACTAAAATTCACGAGAGTGAAACAATTTGGGCATAGAAGTTTTCTGATTTGCTTAACCAAAGTGAAGAGGTCACCTAATTCACCTTAAGAATGCTGTTGGTGTGACCCTGAAGCCCTTCATGGTAGTGCCCAGGAAAAGATCCTTTCAGCCTTTTTTCCCAGTGCTGGCCAAGTGCTTAGATACTGAAAGCTTTTGTATTCTCCATAGCAAGTGCCAAAGTCACCCAGGTGCTTTGGGATTGTCTGAAGTGTGCATCAGATTTCTTAGAAAGTTTGTCCTGGAGGAGGTGAGCTAGCAGTATTGTCCACCCACTTATTCTAGTATTTGCTAACCTAAGAAATAAGAGCCATGGTGACGCAATGGTTAGAATGCAGTACTGCAGGTTAACTCACTGCTCACTCCAGGAGTTTGATACAGAGCAGCTCAAGGTTGACTCAGCCTTCCATCCTTCCGAAGTTGGTAAAATGAGGACCCAGATTGTTGGGGGTAAGAGGCTGTCTTTGTACACCACTTAGGGAGCGTGTTATTGCTAAGCTCTTTTCTTTCAAAACATCCCACAGGGCCGTAAGACAGACCATTGCTCCATTTTCCCAATAGATACAAACTTAAATAAAATTTTCTAGCAGGGTTTTTGCCTTTATTGAAAATGTATGAATTTAAGATCCATTTGCTCCTCATTTACAACAATTAATCAACAATGATAGCAATTCATTGCACGGGATATCTTTATAGGAGAAAACCAACACTTTCTGTATAAATTTTTTTTTACTCACAATATTTGTGAGTGTCTGGCCTAGTCATACTGTAGTCCAATAAAGGCTATGTGAAGATCTATTTCTAAAGAATATTTCAGTTTTTAGGGCGTTATTTTATTTGTTTCCTTGCTGCTAACACTTTTCTTCTATTTTTTAAACCACAAATCTTCTTTCTTTTAAATGTGATGTGGTGGGAAGCTATGATTATAAATGGTTTCTACTCTTAACCTACTTTCATCTTCCATAAGACTTTGCCTGACATCGCATTTGCTTCATCCAACATTCATATTAACCTGACTTGAAACCTGACTCTCTACTCCAGGTACAAGAAGGGCCAGAGAGTGACGGGAGATGAGCACATAAAGCTCTTACACCAGGATACACAATATACATTGTTCATTGAGAAGGTGTATGATTCAGATGCTGGACTGTATGTGGTTCGGGCTAAAAATTCTAGCGGCACAGTGTCCTCCAGTGCCATCCTCCGGGTGAAAGGTAACTGGCCATCTATAAAAAGGGTAGACTGGATAACCCTTTGTGCTTTCTACTTGATTGCATCACTCGCCCACTGGTTGTTCACTTAGCACAGCCAACTGACTTCACTGGACTTTAACACTCACCAAAGGAGTCAACAGCAAGCAACCATATTTTGATGCACCTCACTTCACCTTTGACACTCTGGCTGATTGGTCACGCTGAATGTAGTGCTTTTGATATTCCTGTCCCAGGCATACTAAAGGAAGTTATCCTTTAGTCTACAGTACAGTGGTATAATGCAAAGGTATAATGCATGGGGGAAAATGTTCTTTATTAGATAATGAAGATGATTGTATGAATATAAATATACCCCTAAAAATTATGAGAAAATATGTCACTGGACTATGATTGATCTGTGTAACACAATATGCTTGCTTCGTTATATATACAGCTTACAAATATATTGTTTTGATGCTACTTTATGAAAAAGCAATATATACAGAAAGAGAATATTTTTGTATCTTATACACACGTGCACCATTTCTATATAGAATGTCACTATTAAATCTGAAGGAATAATAGCTTAAAGCTGCTAACAATACAAACCTATGTATGAACATTTAGTCTATCTATGCTTAATTCAACTTAGTTCCTTTTAGGATTGCAATCACAATACTTATTCTTTTAAAAAAATCAGAAATGTCAAACAATTTAGTGTGAGAAAAATGAGAAGTATTTGTTTGAAATGAGTGAAAAGTTTTTTAAAAATGTAATAGGCACAAGGCAAATAATAGAAATAATTTTAGATTGTTAAAATAATGAAAAATTGACAACAGTAAAATATAGTATTAGAGGCTAAACTAGTTTTTTTATTTTTTAAATGTGATAAAAGAAGCAGCATTGTATTTTTTCACTCCAATGGATGTAACAGATTTGATTCTTCAACTTATTGTGAGTTTTGACAAAGGGAAGAAAAGAAGCGGTGGTTTTTAAGGAGTGATTTGTTTTATAAATTCTCACTGTATTCAAATGACACAGTATTCATAATGAATTCTTGCTATTATTTAAAAAGTAGACGTATATTGCATCTCTATCATTTAAAGCATGGTTGACAACAATGTATATTTAATTGGAAATTGACTTTTCTATAACAATTGTTCTATGAACTATGTGTAAGAAAAAAGGTACAGAAATCTTTTAGAACAAATTTGCAAAATGAAAAGAAATCTTGCAGTATGCAGTAGAAGATTATATACTGTAAATGGTAAGGATATGATGCTATAAAGAAGGACATCCATCAGATTTTCTATAGTGCTGTAAAAGTAAATATTTTACAGTTTTAGTTCATCAGATTAGTTATTCAATAGTCCTGTAAAACATGAACTCTTTTTGGGTTCCTGAAGTGAAGGGAAAACTGGCTGGTCCGGAAAAGAAAGTTATGCTAGCTCAATGAATAGAAAATATTTTGCAGGTCATGTGTAACATTTTCTTTAAATGAAGTCTGTTCATGAAAAATGAATGTATGAAGGTTTATGTCCAATGAAATGCTTCTTTTGGGACTCATTACAAAAATCCAGAATTGCGTACATTGAAAAAAAGAGGCCCATTTTGCTTTTTCTACTCTATTAATAGTTCCTACCCTAGAAAGAGAACTAAGGTTTACTCACCGTAAAGGATTACTAAATTCCCAGACTGAGATAAAATTAATATGCTCAGGTTTTATGAAATCAAGGGGACAAATTAATCACTTATGACAGGACATAAAGTGCATCTGAATGTCTCTAAGCAACAGCTATAGATACTTTCTTTCAGTAATGTCTTAATTTGCAGGACTTTTTTTTTCAATCTTTGAGACACTGTGATCTAATGCTATCATCACATGCCATTAAAAAAAAAAAGGCCTAAGCGAGCCCACCTGTAAGAGATTGGAATCTATTACCATCTTTTCGGGAATATTAAATGACTGTTGCAAATGTATGTGTTCAATGAATGGATTTTGGGATTCCCCACATGTCTTTTTGAGTTACATTATGGAATAAAAGAAGGATAAGCTTAACAGCAACATATGAAACTGAGGTTTTAAGCCAGGAAAATATGTTGCTTTCAGTGACCCTTGAGGTATCCTAAGTGGTTGCCATGCACTGGTGATAACATTAGATACCATATTTTTCAGAGTATAAGATGCACCTTTTTCCCCCAAAAAAGAGGGTGAAAATCTGGGTGTGTCTTATACTCTGAGCTTCTGCCCAGCTTCTCAAACGGAGGTTTCAGAGGCTGAAAAAAGCATCAGAAATGAAGCTTCATGAAAAAAGCCCCCAAACGAAGCTTCAGAAAAGAAGCCCGCAAACAGAGCTTCAGAGAAAAAGCCCCCAAACAGAGCTTCAGAGGCTTTTTTTTCTGAAGCTCTGTTTTGGAGGCTTTCAGAGGCAGGGAAAAAAGTTTTTTCTGAAACAGAGTTTCAGAAGTTTCAGAGGTAGAAAAAGAAGCAAGACACAGAGCTCACAACCAAGGAACTTGTTGCTAAAATCCACCTCTGGGAACAGCTGATTGGGGATATTCTGGGAGGCTGATCCACCTGCCAATCAGCTTTTTTCTTATTTTCCTCCCCAAAAACTAAAGTGCATCTTATACTCTGAAAAATACGGTAATTATTTAGTTCAGTTATTCACAGTAAAAGCTTTCTCTGGTGTAAAAGCTAGTACTTTTTTGCTTACAGATTCGTGGCCAAACAAACCAACCAACCAAGAGTGTTAAGTGTTTAGGTTTTTTTGGCCGATTAAGTGCACATCTTGAAACAAAACTAAGTTTTGGAACACCTTTTGCTGTTCCTTTTCACAGAAAAAACAGTGAGATGATATCTCTGTCCTGTACTAACTGTATTTCTGTCTGTCCTTTTTGAAGATGGTTGTAGTTGAATACTTTGGAGGGGAAGATTGTTTTATGGGATCCAGATGCCCCATTGTGGCAAACTAAAACAGTACAGAGTTGAACCAAATGAGAATAGAAAACAGATACAGACTAAGAGCAAAAAGGAGCCTGGCTTGATTGAATGCCGATTTTTAAAATATTGATATTTTACTATGTCTTAGGTGAGTAAATTATCCATTTAGGAAAAAATGCAAGAGTTGGATGATGTAATTTTTGCATTCTAGTTTTTTTTCTTCTTCTTCTTTTCGTGGTTTGGAGATCTTTTAGAGATTTTGTTTCTCTTTTGCTTTCCATCTTGGCAACTTATTTTAACTTGGCAACTTCTTGGAATTTATTTTATCAACTGAGACAGTAGGTTTATTTTAAAAAACAAAGCAGGTTTGTGGATTGGAGACCCATTGGCCACTTTTTCTCCAACCTGATGTCTCTCTCCGATGGGAGCTGAATGGGAGCTGTATCCTTCTGAAATCTTAAAGAATGCTGCGATGCAGAAATGTGTTAATGGCTTATTGGTCACTGAAGTAATCCAATCTTGTATTTGGAAGCAGGAAGAGCGTACCTAAAACTTATTGGGCTCCTAACATGAAGGCAGATCAATGAGGAACATTATTCCTAGTGCTTGAAAAAATGGCAAATGATGGACACACTATCCCTGAAGTCAGTGATGTATAAAACTTTATGAGTGAATTCTGATCAACTCTTTACTGGTTTTAATCATTTTTAATTTTATTTATATAAATTTGCTTTTGTTGTTTGAAACTGTGAGCTATTTAGAATCGCTTGTTTATTTTGTTACAATTTTGTTAGCTTTATATTCTATGAATTTATGCATGCAGGAGCTTAAATTTATGTACATAGCATTTCTTCCTCCATTTTTTTCTCCCAAACTTGGAATTTACCTACCTGGGAGGTAGGTTGGAATGAGATGGAGTGACTAATCAAAGTCACTCCATACATTTTCATAAGACAGGACATTTTACCCAATGTTTCAACTGCTACACTAGTCTTGTTTTGCATGGAAGAGAATCCAGATTCAAACCCAGCATTTCCAGATGTCTAAAAAAAAGTTCTGGCTTGGAACTACTTGCCCTAAATTTTGATTTAAAAAATTCTAGTGAATTTTATTTATTCTAAATAAAATGATATTATTCTCATCCTACTACTTCAGTAGTTACTAATGGGACTATTTTCCTTATAGTTAAGATGAGATATGGTACTCAGAAATGATGCCTCTTGTCTCCTTTAAACTTTAATGTTGGAACCTTTGCATATTTAGTTAGATGGCCAGGTGACCTTGTGGTGGCTCCAGGCATAGGAACCAAATACAAATTGTTATAGGCAGATAGTATTTTAATCCCTTTTAACAATTCTTTAAAGAACTTTACCTAGGTACGAACAAGTGGTATAGCAATTTGGTAAGCAATTCTGGATATACAATACTTTAGAATAAATCTAAAAATCTGCCCATTAACAATAAAGTATCCAAAGAACTATATAAAATAGGATTTGTTTACTCTTTGTTTTTACTGAATATGTGGGATCATTATTCCTGGGAAAATATGCTATTTGGTAGAAGCAAATGTCTCAGGTGGTACAGGAAAAAAAGAGAACATGAAATGATGCATCAAAATGCTTAAGAATCTGTGGAGAAAGATAAATGTGATGAAAATAAACATGGCTTTAAGACTGATATACATTTTGAGAGTTTTGCATATTTTAATTGTGCTTTGTAAATAAGTTGGCATGTTAATGATAAATTTTGTATGGAACAGTAAAATATCAAAGATTTATTTCTTAAAGTTTTAGCTTTTATATAATAATGGTGATTTCAGTTTTCCAGATTGTCTTCTGTATCATTGACTGTATTTGTTAATTTCAATAACAACAACAGATGAAATTTAGTGATATTTCAGCACTTAAGGTGGTTAGACATATTGTGGTATTACTGGATCAGAAATTAAAATTCTTGTTGGAGTTCTCTTGAAAAATTGACTATCTGGAACAAATCCTTTTAAAAGTGGGTAAAACTTTAATTTGCGGAGCATAATTTCAAAATTGGATTGTCAAATCAAGCATCCCGGGAGCACTAATTTAACCATAGACTAATGTAACATAAAAGTCTTTTTCTGGTTCATTGGACTTTCCAAAATATATTTTTGTTCTTTGTTAAACTTACTATATAATACATAAGTAAATGGAAAGCAAAGATTGCACACACGATTCCAGGTAATCTGGAATCAGGTATTAATTTGTTTAAACAATTTAATTTGTTTGAAAATTGAATTGTAGTGTTTCTGAAACAGAAACATGTCGGAGTCTGAATCTGAGACGGAGTGGCTGTGGAGTAAACTGGGGAAGGGCAAAGTCAGCCTGGGCAGAGCAGGGGAGAGGTAGAACAAGGGAGAGGGAGTTCAGATGAAGACCAAGGCCCACCCCCTCCTCATCCTAGGGCGCGCAAGGAAGAACGCAGAAGAGAGCAACGTGGGTTGTGTGATTTACGAGGAAGGAAAGGGCCTGATTCCCTTCAAAAGGCACACCTGGGGATGGAGTTTCAGTTGGGAGGAACAAGCTCTGAATTCATCTAGTGTGAGAGTTGTGGCCATGCATTCCTGGCATTCCTCCTGACTGTTTGAATTAGTATCGTGCTACTGTGTGCTTATCTTGTCTTGCTGGAATTATTCTTCACTTCTGGGACCCATTATCTTGCCCTGCTGGAGTGATTAATTGCCGTCATTCTACTTAAAGCATTTGGACTGGAGTATCTGCAGCCAGAAGCTGCTGCAGGTTTGTGGGAGAGCTTTTCTCCAGGCTGGAGAGTAAACAGGACATTGGGGACAAAGTTGCTGCCAACAGAGGGACTCATACCAGTTCTCTGGCTGTGTTGCCTTCATGCCATGCCCTGGGTCATCACAAAAACCCTGTTTCTGTCTGGATTGTATTGTGCCTGTATTTCTCAATCCCATGAAATATGACTAAGATGGCTGAATGGAAAATAGGATAAGCTGATGGTTTTGTCACTATTTGACTGCTCCTCCCAAAAAGGATAAGTTTTCTACCCTTTTAACAGTGGTCTGGAAGACGATTACAGCAGCTGCAGCAGTCCTCTTTTTCATGTTGTCATCCTTGTTGTCCATTTGGTTGCAAAATATTGCATTTTATGGCTGTGTATTTGGCTATATTGATTTATTCCTTATTTAATTCCTTCTTATTCATACGGGTTTTATGCAAGCCACTCTGCAAACCTAACTGAATGAAAATTAGAGTAAAGTACTTAGAATAAAGATGAAGCAAGGCAAACTCATCTGGGAAGGGAACTCTGATTCGCTGGGATGCTACAACTGAAATGGAGCTGGGAGTAAAGATAAAGATTTACTCTACTTGAGCTAGATATCCTCCCACCCTTATTTTCAATCTAGTCAACTGCTATGGTGTTTCCTGATTAGTCTATCCAAGCACTAACCAGGGCCAATCTTGTACCAGAGAAAGAAAAGCCAGAAAACTCATGTTTTTGCCTGGTTTCCCCAGTGCCTCATTTACGTTTTTCTTCAGGTAAGTGTCTACTCAATGAGTATGTGCAATTTGTTTTTTGGAAAACAAAGCCTCAGCTAGTTTCCAGTAATCAGCAAAATTTCCAAGTTGGAAAAAAGAACTGTCAAACTGAGTAGGGTTCATTTTTCTCCAAAGTCACAAGCCAGAAAGTTATCTTATTTTGAGAGCTTTTTGCTTATAGCTTCCTGTGTGGATCTCTTAGGAAGGTAAATGATTTTCACCTTAAACCATGCTGTATAAATCACAATATTAGTTGGTTAATCTTTCATAAATTGTACTTGTGAAAATATTAGTTACTCAATGTTCAAAGGTAGATAAATTAAAGATGATGAGAAAGCAATTCTACATTTAATAATATTCATTTTGGGGTTTTGGAATCTCACAGGAGGAAAATGGATCGAAATAAATCACAATCTGATATTTTGTGTCTTCTTCAACAAAGCTAACACATATGTAATAACTACAGGAATTAGAAATAAAATAAAATAATGAGAAAAGAGACCTATATGGGAAATAGACCTCAATCTTAAATTCCAAGTAATGGAGGAATGAAAGAAAAATGGGTCCCTTAAGTCCAGGCTTATTGATCTTCCTTCAGTCAGTTGATGGCAGTTCTATCATATCTTGAAATATTTATCATGCCAATTTTTAAAAACAAAGATAAATCATTTTGCAATATTTTTACTTAAAGTGAAAGAAAGCTCAACCAATCTCTGTGTAGGCCTCAATTACTTACTAATATAAGATTGATTGATTATGTGCCATCAGGTCAGTGTCGATTCTTAGTGAGCACATAAATAAATAAATAAATAAATAAATAAATAAATAAATAAATAAATGTGTATGTATGTATGTATGTATTTAATATATATCAAATTTAGAGACTACCCATCTCAGACACAGGATGACTCATATTTTCTCTACGATGATCTATCCCTAACTTATTCTTTCAAGTCTTCCAAAAGTGCACTCATTGCACTGTAACTAAATTTGTCTTGCTTTGCTTCTGATCATCCTTTTCTTCTATTTCATTCCCCCTTTTCTAGCATTAGAGTCTTTTCTCAACAACTACGTCCTTGCATAATGTGTCTGTACAATTTGAGACAGCAATACCACAGTTGGAATATTATATCCAGTTTTGGTTGCCACGATATAAAAAGGATGCTGAGATTCTAGAAAGAGTGCAGAGAAGATAAACAATGATAATTAGGGGACTGGAGGCTAAAACATTTGAAGAACGGTTGTAGGAATTAAATATGTTGAATGAAAAGAAGGACTAGGGTGACATGATGGTAGTGTTTCGATATCTCAAGGGTTGCCACAAAGGAGTCAACCTATTCTCCAAAGTACCAGAAGGCAGGACAAGAACAATGGATGGTAACTAAACAAAGAAAGAAGCATCCTAGAACTAAGGAGAAATTTCCTGGCAGTTAGAAGAATTAATCATTGGAATAGTTTGCATTCAGAAGTTGTGGGTGCTCTAACACTGGAGGTTTTAAAAGAGATTGGACAACCACTTGTCTGAAATGTTATAGGATCTCCTGCTTAAGTGGGGTATTAGACTAGAAGACCTCCAAGGTCCCTTCCAACTCTGATATTCTGTGAATTTTGATTATTTGTGCCTCAAGTGAAAACTCTGGGATGATTTATTTGATGATCCATCTGCTTGTTTTCTTGGCTCTCCATGGTATTCTCAGAAGTGTTCAGAAGAATATAGGATTACTTTTACAGATTATGCCAACATATGTTAGATTTATACCAGGATTAACATATGCCTAACAAGATTCTTTGTGATTTTATGTGAACAGACTTACTGCAAAGACTTGTTTGCTGTTTGTGAATCTTAAGTGAGAAGCCCTCATGGGTAAATAGAGTCTGAAATAGAAATAGAAAATATCTCGCTCTACACAGATGTGTAAACTATGGAGCTGCTCCATGACAAAGTGCCTATTTTATAATAATTTCTGTTAGATGTTTACTCAGAAGAGGGTCTATTTCTATGCAATTTCCAAATCTGCCAACTAAAAAAAAATAAAGTATTATAAAGAAATTGTTTCTCTCCTGTAAACCTCCATCTAAAGAAGAAGCCTATGCTGGGGAAAATCTCCTTCAAACAATATTTTTGCATTTATAACACAGAGATGGGAAATATTATATGCTAGTCATTTTCTTTTAGAGAATGTAAGAAGCTTTCCTCTCTCAATTCCATGGTTTCAAGTTTCTTGCAAAGCTTTGCTCTTAATCTCTTTGAGGTTCCTGCAACCTATCTCTGAGTCTTCCTTTTTGCCCTTGATTATTTGACATCTTCAGTTAGTATTCTCCACTGTCCAATACAGCATAAATGCACAACTAAGGAACTAAACAAAACAGAAAAACTGAGTGCCATAAATCAACAAAGCTCTTGATTTTCTCTGGTACCACTGTTGATAATGATATGGTGCCTCAGGAAAGAGATAAGAAGTCTTAATTTGGTTAAAGTTCTTTATTTTATTTTTTTTCAAATTAGCAGGGGAATTGAACTAATAGTAGTTGCCTCCCTCCCCCTTTGTTCGTAAAATATCTATTTGCGGAGGAATCTGTCAGGAGAATTACATTTCCTCAAATCTTCATATAATCACTTAATCCAAGACTAAAAATGGCTTTATCCTTAAGGAGCAATGATCCGTGCCATATTGCTTAACCACACCTGATTTATTTTTGTGTAAGTGGGATTGCTAAAGTAAAAAAAAAAAGTAACTTCTTAAGTATTGTATACCAGCCTCTTTTTTTCCTATTTATAATACACAATTTTATGTAATTGCAGCAGTCTTAATACAACACCAAAGACCTGTGCACTAACTCTGTTATTTACTTAGACCTCCCACAGCAAAAATCCAATATGATAAGAGTTTTCTATACCTATTTCATGCCAATTTAGTTGAAGTATGGATGTGCCAAATTTCAAATGATGGCTAGTTGAAGGAAAAAGCTTTACGCTTGCCTTTGCTCAGTGGTGGGATTCAAATAATTTAACAACCGGTTCTCTGCCCTAATGATTTCTTCCAACAACCAATTCGCCAAACTGCTCAGAAAGTTAACAACCGGTTCTCCCGAAGTCGTGCGAACTGGCTGAATCCCACCACTGCCTTTGTTGTTATCTAACTCTCATCTGGATTTTTGCAGCACAAGTATGGAGAGCTTCCAATTTGCTTCCAATAATTTGCAAACAGGAACATTTTCTTGTGGGAAGATTTTTATGCAGGTTTACAGATAAATATAATTTTAAATCAGTGTTTTTCAAACTTGGCAATTTTAAGATATATGGATCTTAACTACCAGAAATACCCAGCCAGCATTCAGAGAGTAGAAGTCTACATATCTTAATTGCCAAGTTTGAAAATGCTGGCCTGGAGTCACTGTCAGCTTTGCTGTGTAAGGCAGAATTACAACCTGGGTTGCCCCAGTGGGATCAAGTATTTTATGCTCTGTAGTTTTGTAAGGTTTAGTTCATCTGCAAAACAACATCAGAAAATGATTGACACTTTAATATCATCCCTAGCACGTGAACATAGCTTTTCAGGTGAATTGATGACATGAATACCATACCTACAGATCCCATACTTTTCTATTACTTCTAAAATCTTTGCTGCAAATCCCAAGATCTAGCATCATTTAGGCCAATCCCTCTGTTTATCGCATGAACCCAAATTAAAGTATCCTCACCAGGATTCATCCTCTGCTTGAATGCATCAATAATTGCTTTCAATTTTGGTCCTATAATTAAGGTTTTCCATAGCATTTGATTAGGATGTATTTGATTGCAAACAGATTATTTTATTTGTTTTTATTTCATGTCCTGTTCTCTTGCACTTGAAAAGAAGTCTTGATCTTTTAGACGGAGTCCCTTCTCCCCTTTCAGGACTTAAGGATCATAATATGCCCCCAGTGATTTCTTCTTAAGGCTCAACATGATTCATCCTCTCAGTTTTCCCCCTAGTCCTAGTGCCCTTACAGACAATCAACTTTTTTAAAACTAATTTTTCTTAAAGGTGTTTTTTTTTTTTGCAAAGTAAAAGCATCAAAATTTAAAGAAAAAAGAAAGGAAAGACAGAAAGAAAGAAAAGTAAAAGGAAAGTGATAAGTAAATAGGAAAGAAATGAAAGAAAAAAATACAAAAAAGTGAAACAGAAAAAAACAGATAAAATATAGAGAGGAGCAGCTTCCAATCTTCTTTACAACAGTTATAAATGCATTTTATTTTCTTTGTCTAAAGTTACATTATGCTCCCTTCCCTCCATATTCTATATCCTTTTCTAATCAGCAAACTCCTAAATCACAGGTTCATTTTTTTTTGGTTTTCTGGTTTTTTTTTCTGTTTTCTGTTTCTGTTTATAGTATAGTTTATAGTAAAATATCTGTAAAGGGTTTCCAGTTACTAACAAATGTACTTATCGTCTTCTCCATAATCAAACAAGTTAATTTTCCATCTTTGCAAATTTGCTCATCTTCACTAACCCTTCCTTCATTGTGAGTATTTCAGAGTCTTTCCACACATTTTTTTTTTAGTACACAAGTCTAAGTTTACATTTGAAATGTAAACTGCATGCTTGGGGGCTTAAAGTACTCAGAGCAGTGTGGGGATCTTTGCACTGTAACTGAAGCACCTGCAGAGATCCAGTGCTCAGTTAGAAAGTGTCTTTCTTGGTCAATCAGGGAGGAGAGATTTCTCAGCAAATCTGAGCTTGGTAATCAAGCGTCTCTTGCAAATCTCTTCCCATAAAACACATTTCTTCTAATTGCTGCTTGGAAGCAGCAACAGATTCCCCATCTTGCCTCAGGCAGGCCTTATAACTGAAATAGATCTAAATGCAGGGTGAGAAATCGGCAGTGGGATTTACAGTTTAATCCTCTGTGCTCAGGGATCTGTTTCAGCCTCGGAACGTGGCCTCACTTACCAACCCTTTGATCATTTTTGTTACTGTTCTCCGCACCTGTTCCAGTTGTGCTAATACTTTCCAGAACTTTATACAGTACTTGAAATAAGGTTTGGCCAATGCAGGATAGAATAGAACTATTACTTTCTGTAATTTAGAAATTATTTTATTTTATTGGTGCACCCTCAGTTTTAACGGTCCCATTCTGCTGCACGGTCATATTCACGTTGCAATCCAGTTTAACCTCACATCTGTTGCATGTGACTCAGTTTCCTATAAATTGCTTCTCTGTGGTGTCTAACTTAATTTCCTTAGCTGAATGTTGTTATTTTAAGCGTCATATATTTGTTTTCTTTGTGTCTCTCTTCCTTTGTCAGTACAAGGAAAACAGCCCAACTTCATAAACAAATTTGGACACCTAATTCTGCAAGAAGGTGATGATTTAGATCTGCACTGTACAATACACGGAGAGCCAAGGCCAAATGTCATTTGGACAAAAGATGGCATCAGAATGGCAGCAAGGGAAATAAGTGTATGTTTAAATGTTTCTTTTGGGAACAGTGGCTTATGCCTTTCATTTCAGCACTAATCTCTTTTCATATTTCTTTATTATTTTTTTTCAGATTGAGAAATTAGGGGACATCTACTACCTTGTAAAACGAAACGCAGTTGTTGCTGATTCTGGAAAATATATCTGTCTTGCCACTAATGAATTAGGGGAGGCACACTGCTCAGCTTTCATCAGAGTAATAGGTAACTGGACTTAGACCACATTAGTATAATAAATGAGGACGACCTTGTTCCCGTGCAATTTGACACTTCCATTTTGTTTCAGAGAAAAATAAAAGTGACATATCCTCAATGCAAGACTAAATCAAATCAAGAGAAAGGCCATTTGCTGAGGGAAAAAATGAGGACTGCCACACCCTAAGCAGTACAAGGTCAAGACTGACATTGCTTGAGAGGTCAAAATCAAATAAAAAAACATTCCAAGAGGTAACTTCAATTTAAGTTCCTTTTGCCTTTGGAAGCACAGGAACAGCCCCTCAAGTATTTTCTTTATAAAGCTTTCTTACTATTGTCTTCTTTTCATATTGTGTGTTTTTTCATCAACAAAGCAGCTAATGTTCAGACATTAACCATGAGGCAAAGGGCCACAAGCAGACTCAGGTTTTTCGAACTCAAACTTCCAAAGAGGCAAAACTGAAAGCAGAGGAACCCTTTAAGTGATTGCGATTTATGAAGTAAAGATTATACCTGGTAAGGAAATTCTCCTTGTGATCATGTACATTGTACACAACACAGTGATGGGCAATGACTTTGTGAGATAATTAAGGTTATCTCAGATATCAGGGAGGACAATAATGGAGGATCGGCTAATGCAGGGGTGAAATCCAGCAGGTTCTGACAGGTTCTGGAGAACTGGTAGCAGAAATTTTGAGTAGTTCAGAGAACCGGCAAATACCACCTCTGGCTGGCCCCAGAGTGGGGAGGGAATGAGGATTTTGCAGTATCCTTTCTCTGGAGTGTAGTGGGAATGGAGATTTTGCAGTATCCTTCCCCTGCTACGCCCACCAAGCCACACCATGCCCACCAAGCCACGCCCACAGAACCGGTAGTAAAAAAAATTGGATTTCACAACTGGGCTAATGCCACTTACTGAACAGAATTTCTGTTGAATAAGAATTGTTGATCATTAAAAGTCAATCTGTAGACAGTCCACGCACTGGAGACATATTGTGTGGCCACAGGGAAGCCCCTGTATTGTAATGTGTAGGAAGCTATGGAACCTTCTGGCAAACAAAGCTCTCACAACTTTAAATGTGGCAAGATATGGGACTTTATGAGGTTTTAGTGCACTTCTTTATTTTTTTAAAAAAAGATTGCCCTTCAAAGCTGTTTGCAGCAGGTGGCTTACAGTCCTCTGTTTTGTCATGAAGAAACAAATTTTTATTTATTTCCAATTTATATACTGCCGTTTTCCCTGAGGACTCAGGGTGGTGTACAGCCAGAAATAAAAACATAAAATGCAAATATTAAAACAATTAAAATATATATAAATTTGGTTCCAGAATTAAAACTAACAAACCAATTAAAATTTAAAAATTTCTTCTTAAGCCAGCCCGGCTTGTTGGAAAAAATGTGTTTTAAGGGCACGGCGGAAGGCACTTGCTCTGTGCCTTGCTCTGTGACACCTCATGTTCCAGATCAAGTTTCACGCATTGAAATATTTTATCCTTAACTATGTCTGTAGTCAGACCAGACTTTGTGAAGAAAATAGATCTTTCTGCTCATGGAAAAAAAAAATCCAGAAAAGGAGAATGGGTGAAGAAGAACAATTTTCTCCCCAGAGCAGATTTTCAGAGGTTAAAAGAGGCAGTGGGAAAAAGGGGACTGAAACCATCTGCTTGCTTCTGAAAGGAAGATGGTGATACTAGCACAAAGTTCTCCACTCCCAGTCTTTCATTTTTTGCGTAGTTCAAATAAAACACTGAGGAGAAGAAGGACATATAGCTTTGCCCCAATGCCTCTGTTGTGTGAGTTTTATCATTATCTTCTAATGTTTTGTAAGTTTTATTCAATAAGCTTTATTTAGTCGGGATCACTGACCAGTAATAAAGAATTTTTGACTTTTATATAAATAGCATTTGCTGGATATGCTATTTTGTCATTTTTTCATGTGAAAGCATTTTGTCATGTGAACTCACTGTTGAGAGTGATTTATCAGATACAGATTTACCCCTGCAGTTTATAACAGTTAATCCCATATTTTCTACTGTATGCTTTTGTTCCCCCCATTGCCACTTCTTAAGACTTCCAGTGGCAATGCCGGGGCAGTGAAGAGGGAAAAGGACAATCTCCATCCTTTGACTCTGATTTTTTCGTGCTCGGGGACCCTTCAAAGGTGTGTTGAGTTTGGAGATACACACGAAACAGAGGGGAAGCCCGGGGGACAGCGAGGTTGAAAGCAACCATCTGCTGGAATGAGAGAAACCCTCTTTAACCCGGCACGAATGTGTCCTGTCATGTCATTTTGACATGGCGAACTCGAGGCCGTGACAAACCACAATAGATTTGGAAGAGAAAGCGTTATTAGCAGACTGTGCCCTTCTCATTTGTGCGGAACTCCCATATGTGCTGTGGCTTGAACTGTCAAAGTGAGTAATTTTAAAATATTTGGCAAAGAGGAAGGAAGCTCCGGCAGAAAACTAGCGGCAATTTAAAGAGAAGAGCTGTGATTCACTAAAAAAACAACTGCTGAGAGAGAGGAGCCAAAAGAAAGGAAAGACCGAGAAAAGACTGTGAAAGCGAGAGCGGGAGAATGTAGGATGATGGAGGAAGGAAAAGAGAAGGAGAAGGAGAAGGGGGGAAGTATGATTCTTGACAGATACCAACAGTGACTACTTTTGGTACCAGTCTGGTGGGAATCAGATGACTTTCAAATGACTCCCAGCATTTGGAAGTTGGGTGGGTGGGGATTAGTGATATTTTAATATTCATGCTATAGCAACAATGAGCTAGTGTGGCATGTACTGTGTATATCTTGTGTATGGATGTGTATGAACATGGTTTCAATACCCCCTACGTACTGAAAGGGATAATCAGCATTCAGTTTCTAAAAATGCAATTGTCAAGATTTAAATCTGCCTGTGAGCCTCA
Source organism: Ptyas mucosa (assembly GCA_012654045.1). Lineage (NCBI taxonomy): Eukaryota > Metazoa > Chordata > Lepidosauria > Squamata > Colubridae > Ptyas > Ptyas mucosa. The sequence goes on along the minus strand of WNWU01000006.1, from coordinate 34,243,535 downwards.
CCATCTGCCCTGAAAGCTTCCTGTTTGGTCCAAGAGGATGGAGATAATCTGAATTGCCTAGTGGTGATATTTTAAAAAATGACTTCATTCTTTCTCAAACCTCAGCCCTGTTATTCAAAACAGATTCTGTGAAGGATTTGTTATAAGCCTGGAAATGTGTTAAGACCTGATGGCAGCGGCTATTGGTGAAACGTACATTAGAAAATTGAGCTTCCTTTTTCTGACTGTAGAAAATGAGAGCTGCACTTTAATTATCCCAGAGATACATCAAGAGGAGAAATTGGAAGATATAGCCTGAGTTATTGGAGGAAAAAAGAACCTTGGAAAAGTATAGCATAAATTATTATATACTATACAATAATTATACAGTATGTAATGTAATATATTATATTATACTATAATTGGTCTCCCAAAGAGTTTTGTATCATGTTGCCAACGTGAATTAATTGGATACTCTTGTGCTTAACATCTACAAAATTTTTATATAATACTCTATTACAGTCTAAAAGAGACACAACCAGAATCTCCTAGACTAGAGTGACAGATTTGGCTGCAACCCTCTAGTTTTAAAGTTGGATTCACAATTTAAAGATTTGGCGGTTCCGTGAAGGAGAGAAAAATGTCTCACTCACAAAGTTAACTACATGGGTGTAGCTATGGGTTACTAATGAAGAAGTTCTCCCATAAGGTGACACCAAATCAATGAGTGAATATTCTACTGTGGAAGAATGCAGCTTAATCCAACTTCATGATGAAACAGTTGTTCCCCAGCATATGATGGGGTAAACACCTGCAGAGTTTACAGTTATATGAATGTGATAAATCCAGAAAATTTGTACTAGAGAGTTTTGCTTCTCAGTCATGGCTGATTTTCAAAGGTGAAATGAACTGCATAAGATTTTTTTATTTTGTTTTAGGTTTGTCTGTTTAGCATTTTCTGTAGAAACTTTAAATGGATAATTTAGTATATCTGTAACGAAGCGAAATAATATGTTGTATGATTACTTTGTAATCTTTTTATCCTTTACCTCCTTAAAGCAAAACATAAAAGGAAACCTCATATTTTCATAATATGTAACTATACAATGAGAAGTAAGATAAAATGTAATTTGTCAATAAACAGTTATTTTGCTTGCTGTGAGCTTGATTTTTCCCTTCATTTATATTGCCAATATGCAGCATCAAGAACTGTGGTATATACATAGAAGCAGTAGCTTTGAGGTCTGACATTACTTCCTCAATTTAATGTGAGCTTCCAAACATAAAAGTACAGGTTTTTAATAGTGAAAAAAAAATATGGATTAGTAAAACTGATCCACAGAGAAATCAAATATAATTTGAAAGGGCATGCAGTCCATTGAAAAAGCTATCTTTCTCTCTTGATAGGAATGCTAATCCATAGAACATACAGCAGTATTTGTATCTTTAAAGTTTGGAATGTTAAACTAGTATTGTCTTTAGGCTCTGAATGGATGAATTAATACTTTTCTCCAAACCTAGTGACCAGTATGTAACAACCTAATATTAGTATTTATTCTACCATATCCTTCTATTTGGATAGCAGATACAACTGGAACCTGATTTTTCAAGCTATAATGCTATGGTCCCAAGCTGATTTTTCAGGTTTTATAGGATATACTGTATAGAAGAGACACTCCTCTAATTATGAAGAATATTCCACCTCAGATGCCTTTGTTTTGTTCCTCCCAAGGTGACACAATACAGCTGGTCCTTGACTTACAAGAGTTCATTTAGTGACTGTTCAAAGTTACAATAGCACTGTAAAAAATGAATTATGACCATTTTTCACACGACTATTGCAGCATTCCCATGGTCATGTGACCCAAATTCAAATGTTTGGCAACTGGTTCATATTGATGATGGTCGCAGTATCCTGGGATCATGTGATTGAGGTGTGAAATCCAGCAGGTTCTGACAGGTTCTGGAAAACCGGTAGTGGAAATTTTGAGCAGTTCGAAGAACCGGCAAATACCACTTCTGGCTGACCCAGAGTGGGGTGGGAATGGAGATTTTGCAATATCCTTCCCCCAGGAGTGGGGAGGGAATGGGGATTTTGCAGTATCCTTCCCCTGCCACACCCACCAAACCACACCGACCAAGCCACACTGTGCTCACCAAGCCACACCCACATAACCGGTAGTAAAAAATAATTGGATTTCACCACTGATGCGATCCCCTTTTGTTACCTTCTGACAATCAAAGTCACTTAACAAGCTTGTTTCTAACTTAACAACTGCAGTGATTCACTTGACATCTGTGGTAAGTAGGTTCCTAAAATGGGGCAAAATTTACTTAACAAATGTCTCGCTTAACAACAGAATTTGGGACTCAGTTGTGGTCATAAGCTGATGATCACTTCTTCAGAAGTAGATCTTCACTGTTGGGAAAAGAAAGTGATCTTAATGTGTCATAAAAGTCCGTGCAGACCAAAATCTTCCCAATTTATCACAGCAATCACCATGAAAATTCAGCCCAATATCTGGAGCTGATCTAAAATATAGTAATTCCTTTGATGAACAGTCGCAGAAGAAAATTGCTTTACAATGGTTAAAAGACAAACAAAATGGGATTAGTAACAAATATCACTTCATCTGAGTCTTGAATATCCATTGCTGTCAAAACAGTGGAGATCTTATAGTCGTTGAAGTTCTGAGGGCTCCATCAGAAAAGATCTGATTGTCCTTACCCATTAATTAAAAAATCATTTTACTGTGAAAAATGCACTTTTGACTAGCTCTTCTTCATTCACAGAGTTCCAGAAAAGTGCCACAGCTGACCCCGAACACCCCTGCATTTCTATATGTCCTGCGTCATTGACAGTTGTCATCCATACTCCATGGTCTGATGCTTGGTCAGCAGCTAATTATAGTAGCTACCATATTTCCAAGCTGGCATGGCTTAAAGCTGTTGCAAAACTGGTCCTGGTTGATAACTGCTAATACGGGACCAAGCAAAAATGAGGATGGCTAGTGGGATCGGGGTTGGTGTAAAGAGAAAGAGAAAGACGAAGGATCCCCTGCTTTTCGGTTCTTCATTCCTAGTTGCTTCTCTCTTGGATTGGGCAGCACAGTCAGCATTAGTTACGCAAAACTGAGTAAACTTCCTCGAACTGGCAGAAAATTCCCAAGGGTTGGACTGAATGTATGTAGATAAATGAAAAGGAAAATAGAGTTTAGGAGATTTGATACAGGTAGTCCTCGACTTACAACAGTACGTTGAGTGACCATTCAAAGTTATAACAGCATTGAAAAGAGTGACTTACGACTGTTTTCCACACTTACAAACATTGTAGCATCCCCATAGTCACGTGATCAAAATTCAGGGCCTGAACGTGACCATGGGGATGCTGCAATGGTTGTAAGTGTGAAAAACAGTCATAAGTCACTCTTTTCAATGCTGTTATATTTATGACAGTTGCAATGTCCCAGGGTCATGTGATCACCTTTTGCGACCTTCTAGACAAGCAAAGCCAATGGGGAAGTTAGAGTCACTTAACAACTGTGTCATTAAGCCGCACTGATTTATTTAACAACTGTGTCTCACTTAGCAACAGAAATTTTGGGCTCAGTTGTGGTTCTGAGTCAAGCACTATCTACACCAGTGGCTCTCAACCTTCCTAATGCGGCGACCCTTTAATACAGTTCTTCATGTTGTGGTGACCCCCAACCATAAAATTATTCCTAATACCATTGAAAATATGTGTTTTCGGATGGTCTTAGGCGACCCCTGTGAAAGGGTCGTTCAACCCCCAAAGGGGTCCCAACCCACAGGTTGAGAACCACTGATCTACACCATGAAAAATAATGCTGTGCTACTCAAGAACAAGAAGATGTAGATCAAGATGGGAAAATCTGAGACTCCTAGCTTTTACAAACCCCTCTCACGGAGCTTTGGATGTGGCCCCAGAGCTGTGCCTTAATAAAATAGTCATGAACATAGGTGGCAGAAAGACAATAATGGTGACAACACAGAAATGATAACTGCAATCTTTTATGATTGGTCAAGGACTACATTCTTTAAAATGCCCATTGTTCTATGGACAGGGACAAAACAAAAAAAGTATTAGAAGACAAATTAGAAAATAAATATAAATGAAGAGTTCCCACTTTTACAATGTTAAAAAGAATACGTATTTTAAAACGTTTGTTTTTCATTTATACCCCACTTTTCTACCTATATGGCACTCAAGACAGCTAAATTGCTCTCTGGTGTGGGATACATTTTTGGACAATTAGGAAAAAAAAGAATCCCATTGTTTGAAAGATTAATCCCTTAATATACGGTATCTGTAGATTATTTGCCAAGTAACTGACCCATCAGTGTTTGACAGGAATTTAAAATTCAAGAGCAAATCTTATAATCAAATATAATGATACTATAAATTTTTGGAAGCACGTTAGGAAATTTGGACGTAAACAAAGTCTCTATGGGTGAACATAAGGCCAGCTTTGGTTAGAATCATTATGGGAGAGATGAAATAAATGATGAGCAGGCTCCAACATGGATACTGCAGCTGTCAGAGCGGTAACAAATGGATAAAAAAATTAAAATATAATAATAATAAATTTGTATGAGGGAAGGAAGGAAGGAAGGAAGGATTGCAATGCTGATTTCAGTTGCTGAGAAACTTTAGAAGATTTCCTTCTCATTTGGATAGTTAGAAGTGTTGAAGTTGCCTATCAGCAAACCTTGGACAGAAGGCTGAGCATGCACACCTGTACACAGTCCTCCCCATCATAGGTGCATATATTGTGTTAAATAATACAGGTAGTCCTTGACTTACAACAGTTCATTCAGTGACCGTTCGAAGCTACAACAGCACTGAAAAAAAGGACTTATGGCCATTTTTCACACTTATGACCATTCCAGCATCCCCATGGTCACGTGATCAAAATTAAGGCACTTGGGAACGGATTCATATTTATAAACGTTGCAGTGTCCAGGGGTTATCACTTTTTGCGATCTTCTGACAAGCAAAGTCAATGGGGAAGCCAGATTCACTTAACAACCATTTTATTAATTTAACAACTGCACTGATTCACTTAACAACTGTGGCAAAAAAGGGCGTAAAATGGGGCAAAATTCACTTAACAAATGTCTCCCTTAGCAACAAAAATTTGGGGCTCAATTGTGGTTGTAAATCAAGGACTACCTGAAGGAAGAATTTGGATTATATTATAGCAAGGATGAAGGGACACGGTGGCTCAGTGGCTAAGATACTGAGCTTGTTGATCGAAAGGTCAGCAGTTCAGCAGTTCGAATCCCTAGTGCCACGTAATGGGGTGAGCTCCCGTTACTTGTCCCAGCTTCTGCCACCCTAGCAGTTCGAAATCACAGAAAAAATGCAAGTAGAAAAATAGGGACCACATTTGGTGGGAAGGTAACAGTGTTCTGTGCGCCTTTGGCGTTTAGTCATGCTGGCCACATGACCATGGAGGCGTCTTTGGACAGCGCTGGCTCTTCGGTTTTGAAACAGAGATGAGCATTGCACCCTACAGTCGGGAACGACTAGCACATATGTGCAAGGGCAACCTTTACCTTTTACCTTTATAGCAAGGATAAATGTGTATATCTACATATATCAGCACAGGCAAATTTTATGTAACCTTGCAAACAATAGAAGTGTGGAAAAAAGCCTGGCCATCTCCCTTCCTGCATGCACTTATTGTCCAACCTGAGAAAGAGATTTACTGTCAGAATCTATGCCTTTTGGAGCAACAGTTATTAGTTTTGGGCTTTTCTTTAAGAAAACTGCCACTATGGGTTCCTCTTTTGACTTATTCAGCTCATCATTTAAACATTTTACACCGATATTGGATAACTATGCTACCAAATACAGATACAGATTAACAGAATTGGAAGGAACCTTGTAGGTCATCTAGTCCACCCCCCACCCCCCACCCCGCCCAGCAGACCCTACACCATTTTTGACAGATGGCAGTCCAGTCTTTTCTTGAAAGCTTCCAGTAATGAAGCTCTTCTGAAGGCGAGCTGTTCCATTGGTTGATTGTTCTTACTGTCAGAAAATTTCTCCTTATTTCCAGGTTGAATCTCTCCTTCAGTTTCCATCCATTATTCCTTGTCTGGCCTTCGGGTGCCAGACAAGAAATTTTCCAAGCTATTGGAAAATAGCTTGACCCCTTCCTCTCTGTGACAGCCCTTCAAATATTGGAACCCTGCTATCATGTCTCCCCTGGTCCTTCTCTTCACTAGACTAGCCATGCCCAATTCCTGCAACAGTTCTTCATATAGCCTCCAGTCCCCTAATCATCTTTGTTGCTCTTCTCTCCACTTTTTCTAGAGTCTCAACATATTTTTTTATAGTGTGGTGACTAAAACTGGATACAGTACTCTAGGTGTGGTCTTACTAAGGCTTTATAGAGTGATACTAGTACCTCCCTTGATCTTGATTGTATCCCTCTGTTAATAAAATTGAAGGTGTTAAATTAATTTTAAGATAACATTAATTTAATGTAGGAACCTTAATGTAATGTAAATTCAATGTAAGAACTGAAAAGGTAAGATTTCTAGATGCAGTGGCATTATGAAACCACTGAAATGTCTTTGCTCAACAAATGTTGTTAGAGTGAAAGCCAACTGCACTGGATCGGGGTGGGGGGGGTCACCTTCCCCTTTCTGCCACTTCTGATGCTAGGCTGGAGTGTTTTATTCAGCAGTGAGAAGAGTGAACTGAATAAGTCTTTTTCCGTGCTCTTCCACTGGTTTCAAATGCATATCTTTGCCTCCACTTTGATAGTATTTGAAGCAGGGAGCTGGTCATAGCCTGTTCCCTTTCCGCAGCCAGTACTATTATGAGTTAATATATATTAGGTTAAGCTCACCCTAAGGTTATGAGTGTCACTTCAGATTATTCAACCAGTACAAAATCATCTGTTCAGATCTAGACCACAGTGTTGTCAAGTCATTGCTACGATGTATTGGCCATTAAACAAGCACAAGGACCTTGCTTGGATGAAACCATATATTCTGCCACAATAACAAAGGCCAGATGGCATGAACAAGAGTATTGGGCAATGGCATTTGATAGCAGTTTCTTTCCCCACCATATGACTGGTTGAATGGCAGTAACAGGGTTGACTGTACAGTGATTACAGATGGATTTTTCTGGGTTAAGTGTTAACATCTCTACCTACATTCCCCTATTCTATTATTCTATTGAAGGATTATATTGAAGGCCTGAATTGCTTAGAAGCATTTGGTACAATGGTGGTCTCCCTTCCCAACTAGAGTTTCTGAACAGCCCGGTTGCTCCATCTTCAGCATGGCCAAAATTAGATGTGTCAATCAGGCGAACAGGTGGTCCTATTGCTCCAAGTGGACCCTTCCCCCCTCTTCTCCCAAGGCCTTCCTTTCCGAAAGCCAATGAGAAGTGATGTTGAAATGACACAGGCAGACCTGTCAGCAGATCAGGAGTATAAAAAGCCAAACCACCATGTTTGCCCTTCTGAGCAGTCGTGCATTCCCAGCCTCGCCTCGGGTGTAGGGATTGCAAAGAAAACAAAACTACACTGTTTCGACTGTGTAGTTTTGTTTTTGAGGGCTAGAGGCTCAACCATTCTCATGTTGGGATTGTTTAACATCATCCTCTGGATAAGGACGTCGCTCCAGAAACTTCCGTTTGGGCTTAGCCCACTTCACTTAGGCACTCTTGTGAAATCAGGTTAGTAGCATGTCTGCAAGAATTGAGTGATTTCTCTCGGTCAAGAAAGCTCTGGGGCATTTTAATTATTTTAAATACAGCCCTATATGCAGGAGATGCATTGGGGTGGGGTGGGGCAGGCTAGGATGGGATGGGATGGGGGGGGCAGAAGAGGGAGAGAAGTCTGTACGTCTTTGTAGATTTATTTTTGAGGACTGCATTTTTCCCATGAATGAAATGATGCCTGCTGTTTGTGAACTCTTAGGACTTTGCGATCATTTCTTAAAATGTGCTTGAGGGTGAAAAGTTATTTCAAACGTTGGGTTAACTTTTAATCCTTCCAAAAGAGTGTTGAAGGTTATGTTACTTGCAGATAAACCAAGACGTTCCCAGAATAGCTCTGATAAAGCCACATAGCCAAGGCTAGGCACCGATGACTTTTTAAGGGAATCAGCTGCTGCCATATCCATTACATCGCGGCTCTGGACCACTTGCCTCCTGTCACTCAAACCTGGAATGGTTATTTTGGGAATGTGACATTTCAGAGGCATACCTTTGAAATGCTAGTAATACAAAAGCCGTATAAGCTCACAATTGAATAATAGGATATTTTTCTCGTCTTTTTGTGGAAGTTGGGGGGAAAAAAGAGGACTGAAATACCTACCAATAGTGAATTCATCCAACAATTTGGAAGGGATGGTGTGTGGTTTAATTTTTTTTTAAAGCTGGAATATATGGCTATGATTAATTTGGGGGGGGGGGGAGTACATAATATGTATAGATTGGGCTAGCTTAACTGAAATATATTGCTGTAAAACATTTCAAAATCTGGAGCGAGTAACCTTAAAAAGAGGAATGACTAAATTGAGTATATTATGCTTTATTAAGGCAATATATTGGCATTCTCTCTCTCTCTCTCTCTCTCTCTCTCTCTCTCTCTCTCTCTTCCTCCTTCCCTCCCCCCCCCCAATCTATCTATATATTCATCTTATGCTATGATTATTCCAAACTTAAAACCATGGCAATTTTTTTAAGGTGGCCAAGAAAAATAGGCCTCACATAAATCACTGACTTTACTGGAATTCTATTTTTGGCTGTCATAACCCCCTGTGACTCTGTCCAATCCTGTATGATAAATCATAATAAACATCAAGTTAACATTTAGTACTCAGTTAATATAACAAAATAAATTAATTTGACACTGATGGGCATCCGTATTAAGAAACATTTTGCAATAAAATCAGTTATTCTTGTTTGAATGTATACCTTTTTGTGGTTTACAAGAGAGTGGGGACATTGTGTTACAGCAACAAATATTATACTGGACAAAGTATAGTTTTACTGATTTTGTACTTTCCTGCAGTTGTTCAAACCATCAATGTCAGTTGTTATCTTATAGCCAAGCTCACATTTCAAACTTGGCCTTCTCTCCTTCTTTCCTAGATTCAATTGCCCTGCTTATACTTTTGCATTCTCTTCTTTTCTTTTCTTTTCTTTTCTTTTCTTTTCTTTTCCTTTCCTTTTGTTTCGTTTCGTTTCATTTCGTTTCGTTTCCTTTTTTTCTTTTCATTTCTCTGTAATAGCCTCTTACCAAAACTTTTTTTTCACATTAAGGGAAACTTTTTAAATAATTTCTTTTAAGAAAAAAATCATTTTATTGTGCTTTTATTTAGTAAGAAAATAAAATAAATTCCAATTTTCAAACAATTTTGGGGTTATAGGTGTTTTTTTTGTCCGATTCCAGTTGAGAAGGGATTAAGAAGTGGTTATATGTAAAGATATGGCAAATTCAACATTAAAAAGTAACCTCTTTATTGGCCCAGTTATTCTGTTTGATGATCTGTCAGTTGTTTGAACTATTGACAATTTGTTATGACTGAATTAATCAGTAGATGGGCAATATAGAAAAATAATTTAATGGGATAAATTTCAGTAAATGCCACATTAACAAAAGTGACCCATTAAAGAGCCACAGATCTAATCTAAGTAGAACAATCCCTCCATAACACCACATATTTATGTTGCTTTCCACAAATTGTTTTCTCACCTTCTATTTTTATGTCTATCTTTCTTTCCAGAGTGCCTGCAAAAATGACAAGCAAAGCACCAACATTTACGCAGCCGTTACAAAGTGTTGTGGCACTGGAGGGTAGTGCCGCAACCTTTGAGGCTCATATTAGTGGTGAGTGTCCATGTGTTTTTTTGGTTATTGTTTTCTTCACTATGGCTGAGATCTTCAAAAATGGTTAAGAGGGCAGCTTTTCTGAGGCTTTAGAAAACTGACAGACAGATGGGGTAGGACTCCATTAAACAAATACCTATAAAGATTCTCAGTTATTCAGGTCATAGTTGTATCAAAAGTCATTTTTATTTTGAAAAGGCAACTGGACTGATTTTTTGAGGAAAAACAAGATATGTCACTTCCTATCCTGGAAGCTTCATCTGTTGTATATTAGAGAGGTAATAGGTAAAAGAAGATCTCATTGGGGGAAGAGATCAATTATCTCTTCTGTATCATTTTGAAGACTGGGAAATCATCAGTACATCAGGCTAGGTCAGGGAATCTGGAGTCAATGGACGCATTTTACACTTTGACAGTATATATTGGACACACTAAGAAAATGGCATTTACAAAATCACCCCACCTTGGGCATGGCCATGCTCAAAACATCAATTTACCAGAAGTCAGATTGCTGCAGTTATTCCCTATTCGCCACTTAACTTTCACCTCATTTTTCCCCCTTTGTATTTTGCAAATAAATCATTTGCACATAAATCAGATTTTATGTTCTAAAATTAGCATAGCCAGACCACAAATTCCAAATGGCCAATAGGTGGAAGCATACAGATTATTTTCCTAGCTAGCAGTCCTCTAAATATTTACAGCCCAAACATGGCAGCCCTGATCAATGCCAAGTGGAAACAATGGGTGTTCTTGTATTTCAGGGTGAGCTTGTGGATCACAGCAATAATGTTGATCATGAACCATTAGGAATTCATTTTCTGAATCTCTTAAATTTTAAACTAGCGTTAAGTCTTGAAATGGCTCCAGCCTTGAATATGCAGTATGTAATGTTTTCCAGCTTACACCAGAATGGTAGCAACAAGCTATAGTTGTTGTGGCATAAAAGTCCTACCTTTTTCACATGTGCACCAATATTGTATGTGCTTTTTTAAAAAAAGCTTTGATTGTGATGCCACTGGTAGCATGACTATTTTAGATGTGGAGCAATTATTTCCAGGCTAATAAGATCATACTGTGCTTTATAGTAGCCCACATATTTCTAAGCTAAGAACCATACTATAGAAATTGAATACAATATAAAAATACTGTACTCCTTGATTCAGAACATATGCCAACATTATGTATGTTTGGATTATATGCTGACAATATATCTATTTTCACCAAGCAGGAAAAACAATATACATATTAACCAGGCTGCTGTAATGATACAATGAACAATGAGCAGAATTTAAGTAATATGTTTGAAGAATCAAGGCAGGGCTCACTTCCTCTAAAAAGGTCTCTAGTATAGACCTTACTTTGAAATCCCAGCTGTTTGGCTTTGTTCTCTGAATCATATTAACTTCAATTATTTATTCTGAGCTGGAAATTATAAGATATCAGAGAAAGGATAATACTCATTAGCCATGCTCCACTTGCTGCAGTTGCAGGAGCAAATTTAGTCTATTACTAACTTCAAAAGATATATATATATATATATATATATATATATATATATATATATGTATATGTATATGTATATGTATATGTATGTATATGTATGTATGTATGTATGTATATGTATATAGAATTAATTGCCCAGATTTTATCCAAAGTTTAGTTCAGAATTTGAAATGATAAGCAAATTTAGTCTATTACTAACTTCAAAAAATATATTCAGAATTTGAAATGATAACTGAAATCAATATTTGCCAGTCAAGGCTTTCATATTCATTAGCAAAAAATATGATGATCACTTAAAATTCCAAGAGTTATTTCAGTGAATGGGATTTACTTCCCTACTTTTGATGTTTCTCCTTTGATTTCTCTGTCAGGAAAAGAAAATACAGGATGTTGTGGGAATTAAGTAGGAAAATGGCTACTTAATGGGGACAAATAAACATGTGTCCTAGGCTTCTCAAATTCTTAAAGTAGGCCTTGTATGTACTTTAAGATGCCAAGCCTTTCTGCAATTTTGTATATGTCTAAGTCGCGTTTGTGCGCAGATACTTTTTCCCAACTGAATGATGTCCACAACCATAATTCAGAACAACTGAAGGATCAACAACAATTAAGTAGAGGAAGTGCATGAGGTGTGTGTGCATGTGTGCATATTTGTGTGCGCGCGTGCGTGCACACACACACACATGGACATAGACATAGACACTTGTGAAGTTTAAACCAGATCCTTCTGCTTTTCTATATTATTTGCGTAGTTTTGTATTTAAAACATCTGTATGGAGCCTCTATCTGTTATGGTCATGAGTATTTGAGGTTATTGGGATGGATGCCTGAAAGTTTTAATTGACTGAAATGTTTTGGCTTAAAATATCTTAATGTTATATGCTCCAACTGTATTTTTTATGTAAGTTTTCTTTTCATGTTGTTACAGCACTTTGGGAGTAGATTATTGAAAAGCACTTTTTAAAACATACAAATATATGATATAGACCTGTGATGGCGAACCTTTGGCACACATGCCAGAGCTGGCACACAGAGCCCTCTCTGTGGGCATATGCGCCACCGCCAGCTGCTCTTCTTGTTTCTGATGCATGCGTGCACGCTGTCCAGTTGATCTTTTCACGTGCTGGAGCCTCGGGAACATGAAGACCAGGTGGCCGGCGCTCCAGCATGGGTTTCTGGCGCATGCGTATGCCGGAAACCCGAAGACCAGGTGGCCGGCATGTGCATGCACACCGACCAGCTGGTCTTCAGGTTTCCAGGGCTGCAGTTTTCGCACGCATGTTCTGGTTTGGGCACTTGGTGCCGAAAAGGTTCACCATCACTGATATAGACCCTAAAACTTTCTAGAAAATGCCACTAAAATTAGTCATACTATTATTTAATTGTGTACTGGTAGAAAATGACAACATTTACCTAATAGACAGAGTACCATAAATTAATATAACACCCGCTACACAGAAGATTTCATAGGAAAATATAATCTATCACTAGATTTTAGACAAATCAAAAGCAGCCCTCTGTCATTTCTGTAAATCCTCTAGACATAATATTTTGTTCTATTTATTCCTTTTTTTTCTAAAACACTGATAAATTCTACAGAGCTTTGCATTAGATATGCGTCAATCCTCCCCGTTCACATGGTAATCATGGTTTCCAAGTAGTGTCTCTCTCCATTGATTGCTGTTTTTTGACAACTCTCTATTCCCATTCTGAGAGAAGAAAAAGTTAGCAAGGGAAATCATTGAATATAGAAGTATGGAACTGAGAATATGATATAGCAATCTGTCAGGAAAGATTTTAAGTTGTTTCCTTCTCTATCTGGTTCATTGCCCCATCTTAAACAACCTTGAGTTCAGTGTTTCTCAATCTTAAAGAAATACCCTATTGCTAAAGTTGAGTAACTATGCTTCAGATTTTGCATCCAACCATACTCCTCTTTGTCATCGTTCCTATCACCCATCTCCTCCCACTTATGACTGTTTAACTATAACCTTGCTGCTGGTATCCTTAAGATTTATATTCACTGTTTCCTAATATGATTTGATTGCTTATTTGTACCCTATGACTATCATAAAGTGTTGTACCTTATGATTCTTGACAAATGTATCTTTTCTTTTATGTACACTGAGAGTGTACGCACCAAGACAAATTCCTTGTATGTCCAATCACACTTGGCCAATAAAGAATTCTATTCTGTTCTGTTCTATCCTATTCTATTCCTTGTATCTCTCAAAGTAAAATCCCTCTACCACATTCCCTGGCCAGTGGTTTTAGTAGACCACTATGGTAATACTTGCCTTACATTAAAGTGAGAGGTTCCATTTCTGAAACTGTGATTGCATTTGTACATAATTCTAAGACATAGTAAGTAGGCCCACACATCATTACTAAAAGCAAACAGAGTACAGTTCAGAGTACAACCTTTCAACCATTGCAATCTTATGGCAACACTAACTCATATTACATGGTGTTATAAATCTCTTGTTCCCCCAAGTTACTCATTATGTTGGACAGATTTGACAATGATTCAACTCTTGGTTATTGTAATGCACCAAAACTCTATGAACATTTTTATCTCTTGAAGTCTGACCTCCTAAATCACAAAAAGTGTATCTTTTATCATTACGCCTACATGCCTTTCTTTCTCAAGCATTGGGCATTTAAAATATAGTCTTTCTTTGATAATACCATCTAAGAATATAAATGTGTCTTTGTATCAGATATTCAGAGGAAGGAGCAGCAAACTATATCCTAAAGAAAGCAGATTTTAATATTACAGAAGAATGGAATGGAATGGAATGGAATGGAATGGAATGGAATGGAATGGA